>CM044446.1:7667807-7678290 GCA_024363595.1 Xenopus borealis
TTGCACTTTATTATCCACATTGCTATTACAGATGCTCAGTTTAAATTCATTTGTGGTGCTTTTCCACACTATTATTTGCAGGCCTAACAGTTGGTCAGGTTTAGGCTAGGGTTGAAATCAGCCTGCTGAAATCCGCAAGCCGATTTCAGTCCCGGTCCTCTAGCAGAATCCTCTTCTGTGTTTGTGTCCTGAAGCCTTGTTTCAGCTCCTTTGATGAAATCCACTGAGTATGTTTACGCCAGAGCCAACACAAGGCTTCAGGACTGGGATGGGGGGCTTAAAAGCGACTTATGGATTCCAGCAGACTTATTTTGGGCACACCTGGCCCTATTAAAGTGTTGAAAGAAAGAAAACAACCAGTTAGCTAATAATTACCAATCCACTATCAACAGGGCCATGTCTTGTCTGGTTCAAACATTCCCGCGCATGACTGCCTGGGGCAACAATGAGTTACTAAATATACATGCTGCTAAAAGGAATGTAGTCCAAAAAACTTGTAGTAATCCTACAATGTGTTTAGTTTCAGTCGGCCATGAAAGGTGTCCCTGTTTCGCTGTCAGAACACAAATGTTTCTGCTTGTACTGCAAGTTATTAATCATTCCACTTACTGAAAAGAGACAGAGGCTGCTAGAGACAACCTTCCTGTATGTTTTATCCTGTGAGAGGGTCAAAGTCTTAGCAGGAAAGTGGAAAGAAGTGATAGTGGTTTAGATTCCCCTTAGATACCAGTAGAATCTGTCCTGCCACTCACCTGAGATCGTCTCCTCCTGGAATTACGGAACATCCTGCCAGGGGAAGCCGCCCGCTCTCTCCCTTATGCTTCTTCTTGTCCTCAGTTCCGTTCACCTGAAACCAAACTCCACCTCCACCCAACGGAACGCAGCCTCCCCAGAGAGAGGACACAACCCACCTGGAGAAAGGAACTAGACACTCCCTTCAGGCTAAACTACACACCCACTGAAACAGATTAGTTCAGCATGCAATTCCATCCCAGCTCTGAGTGGGTAGGGTTACCAACTTGCTTGAATAGGAGGTGTTGCCCATAAAGAGTAGGGTATACAATGCTAAGCTGAAACCTGTGTGGTCATGCACTAGGTACAGCATGTTTCAAAACAGGCACAGCTCTAGTGGCCTAATTAAATACTGTATTTAGGTGGAAATTAAAAAGAAACCAACAGGTCTGGACTGGGATGTAAAACATACAATAAACAGAGACAGTCTATGGTATCTTAGGCCAACGGCATACCAGGAGGTTGCCAGATATAAATCTCTGCTTCTGCGGGCGACTAATAATACTGCACAACTAATCTCCTGGCAATAATGAGAATCATTGGTCCAAAACCACATTTTGGTAAACCCCAGTTGAAGTTGCCTCAAGCTTTTTTGGAAGACTGAAGCAACACATGGGTTTTACCACCAGCGATTTACATTACTGCCGGCGGGAAAGCTTTAACAGGAGATTAGTCACCAACAAAACTAGAGATTTATTGCTGGCTTTTAATCTCCTAGTATGCTATTTCCCTTACAGCAGGGCCTTTGGCATTTGCCAGAATCCACAAACTGCCAGTCCAGGCCTAAAGTCATAGTGCACCTAGCGGTGTTATCTATTTTTGCTCATGGCTACAAAATAGTTATTTGGGAGACACAGATCTTTTCGTACTAGTAGGGCAATTGGACTGGTACAGAAAGTCAACACATTTGTGTTTGTAGCATCATTCTTTGATGAGCTTAACTCTCCTTTTAAATATACAGTCTATAAATGAAAGGAAGTAGTGCCGCCCTATATAATATATTGTAAGATATGGGTGTCTAAAGGGCACAATATCATTTGTATTTCACCAGTATTAAGGTGGCCATAGACGCACAGATAATATCGTACGAAACGAATTTTCGTACGATATTCGGTGCGTGTATGGTGGGAAATGAGCCGACCGACATCGTCAGAGGATTAAGATATCGGTCGGCTGGTTGATCGGACTGGATGGAAAATTTTGATCGGATGCCTTTGAAAGCTCCCTGAACATCGGCCATTGTTAGTGCTGAATCGTCAGATACAAGTAGAATTCTATTGTTTCTACCTGTATATCTGACGATTCAGCTCTACTCGTGTGTGTTGAAACGAACGATCTTTCTTGGAAAGATCTTTCCCGAGAAAGATCGTAATTGTTACGTCTATGGCCAGCTTTAGGCTGGTGAAACTCCAGGGAAAACTGTGTTGTTGAAGCAAGTAATGATGCTTAATTGTGAACTGCTCAGTAAAAGCTGGATTAAGGGTCCCTGGAGTGGATGGAAGAGAGCAGGGAGGGCTTCCATCCCGTGCTCCATGTAAGGGTTTGCAGCTGCCTAAACTAGGTAGCTAACTAAGCAATTGGTTAATTAGTTAAAGGAGGTGTGGAGCAACACCTCATGGCTGGCTATGGCTGCTGCTTTTCCTCTAGAGACCTCCTTGAGTGGAGGAGGGTGAAGGCCACAGAAGGAGTGCTGGTGAGCACCAGGGAACCAGAGAGTGATCCCCTGAGTTGGAGAGAGCCAAAGGTCTGGAAGAGGACCAGAGAATGACTCCCAGGAGATCAGAGTGTCTCAAGTGTGTCCAGAGAGGATTCTGGGAATTGTTGTCCAAGTGAAAGCCAGTGAGGGCCAAACTCAAATGTGAGTAAAGTGAACACCAGATCGGGACTGTTTTTGTTAAACACTTATGTGATTCCCCATGTGAAGCCAGTGGGCTGAAGAATTGTTTTCAGTTGCAAATAAATGGCAGCAAAGCTGCAACTTAACCATAAAAGGCTGTGTCAGTGTCCGTTTCTGTGCTGAAATCTGTGCCAGGGCCTTGGGTTTCACTACCGGAAGCTCACAATATATATATATATATATATATATATAAAATAATAAGTGATATTATTTGGGAGGAAAGGCTCAATCCTAATACCCTGGGGCCAGGGTTAAATACCTTCCCAGTACTTCCACAATGCTCAGGACTGCCCACACATAAGTACAGGGAGCAGGGAAACCAACTTCAGCACCAATTAGGGCAAACGCACAGGTCCCTAGTTTCCTTCCCACCAGTAGTAGTGTGAATCGCTGGTGGGGAAACATATTTAAGGCCAAGGGCAGATGGAGAGTTGGCTCTGCTGCAGTCAGTTTTCATAGGCTAAGAGAAGCGGATCTGTGCCATGCTCCATCTCAATTGATTTGAAGAATATCTGCTTGCATGCAGTGATATGCAGGGGAGAAACGGTTGGCCCAAATACATGAAAGCAAATATTTCCAGACTCCGCTCTTCTATGTGTGACTGCATGTAGGTGGAATCAATTCAAATGAATGGAAATGGAGCATGGAGTGGATCAGCTTCTTTCAGTCTGCAATATGCAGGCTGGGAGCTGCAGAGCCAACGCACCAACCTGCCCTTGGCATAACTACTGTAATTCCTCAGCACAGACAAGCAGTATGGCAGCATCTATAAACCCTCAGCAACATGGTGGTGTCACAGAAGAAAAGGGCTGTACCTGTAAATTGTGTGAACATAGTAAGGCACAGTTATGGCAGCTAATGAGCCTGTAACACTGTGGAGAGTCAGCGGCCTACCAGGTGTGCCACTTTGGGACCCACCACCTCGGCCATCGAGGCCCTCAAAGTCAAGTATCTCCCAGCCACAACCCTCTCCTCAACAAGTACCTGTGCACTGTACCCACAAATGTACCTCTGTCCTTCATACCATTTCCCTACTACCCAGCACATTCCTCCAAACCATATCATATAACTTCTTTCCTTTGCCGCTGCCTGTGCCCACCACAAACCTATCTCTCAGCAACATAAGCAGTGGATCTGGTCCAGCATTGTGGGTGTCCTGCTGGGTATCATTTAGAAAAAAAATCTATCACAGCTGTCCAACATGCATTCTCCAGGAGTTGTTGGACTACAGCACCACCTGCCAGTTGATAGGAGTAAACATCAGCTGGAGATCGGACTGTAAGATGATCAATAATGGGGTGTCGCAGGAAGCACTAAGAACTGGATGTCATACAGCTCTCCATATAATGAATACACAATATACTATACATATCCTGATCAAACACAAATATAAGATCACTTTTAGGCTACATAATACACTAATAGAGAATTAAACCCTCAATTAAAAAAACTACTCCCCTACCCTACATAGAGCCCCCTCCCTGCTCCCCCCCAGCCTAGCTGTTACCCCTAGTAAATGCCCCTAATGCTTTACTTACCCCTCGGTACAGACTCAGGGCATCGTATTTCACAGGCACCATGTTCCAGCTGTTCGGTAATCTTCGGGTCTTCTTCCTTCACTTTGTCAATTCCCATGATTTTCGGCGCATGTGCAGTTGTTGTCGCGAAACAGAAGATTGCTTCAACTGTGCATGCGGCGATATGCTGATCTCTTCCCGAAGATTACCGAAGAGAAGAAGATGGCACCTGTGAACTCTGATGCCCTGAATCTGCACCGAGGGGTAAGTAAAGATTTAGGGGCATTTACCAGGGGTAACAACTAGGCTGAGGGCCTATGTAGGGTAGGGGGTATGGTTTTTTCAATAAGGGTTTTAGTTCTCCTTTAAATAACCACAGGAGGGCAGATTCCACAATTACACTATGTATTACCTACAGCCTTTATCTGGTCACTACCTGTACTCTAAAAATAGAAAGGGACAATATTCAGTGCATTGGGAACAAATCAGAGGCAGGAACCGAGGTAAGCTACTGACCACTCTGATATTAGGCAATCACAGGACCCCCCAGTTCCTCAATCTTCATTTCATGCACTGGCTTCAAGCACTCCAACTGCCAGTTTAACACAATCCTTTGGCCCACAGCATAGATGGCGCTATCCAGTCCTGCAATGGAAGGAAACAAACTGATCATATTGTTTCATAAAAAGGCACAAATCAACTGACAGTTCATGACACATGAGGAATCACAAGTGGTCATGTGAAGTTAGGGGACAGGAGAGGAGAGCCTACCAAGGGCCGCCCCACAGTGTAGAAGGGCCCTGATGAACTGTGTTGGTTTAAGGAAGCCATGGAAATTGAATATTTAGAAAGAAAACCAGTTATATGCAGATATAGAACTAAATTCTGTTTTAGAATCATCTCATGCTCTTTTGCCTAATTGCCTAAAATTCCCTGGAATCTACACTTTGTGCATTGTGTCCCCTCCCCTTCATTTGTGCACATGCACTTAGGTGATTGGTGCATGGGAAATTAAAAAAAAAACTATTGTATCTCATGATCAGACCCAGAGTTTCAGAACCCCTGCAGATGTGCCACCCCCTAAAATCCTGTCGCCCTAGGCCCAGACCTTGGTGGCCTTTTTACTTATCTGGGCCTGTTTACTGGTGACACAGCAAGCCCCTTCATTAATGAAAGAATTCAATTCCTAATAATGGTTTAGGGTCAGTTGTTTCCAGAATTGTTTCAAGAATACAATATACCTCGTGTGTCAATGAATGCTTGCCTTGATCACCTTTCCTTATAGTGAGATGCATCTCATCTATGGCCCTCTGGAGTGATCCACAGATTACCATATGTTCCCCAATCAAATGTTTCAAAAAAGTCGTTTCCTTCTGAGACCATGACATTTACATGCCACTTGGACTTCACCGTACTGCAAGAAACGATTTTACGGTCTGGCTTTTTTTGGGTCCATGCCTGTAAGAACCTGCAAATAACTTACTGGTAAAATGATGAAATGTAATTGAATTGCTCGCCTCTTTAATGGTCTGTGCCTATATCTGTCTTAGAGAACACAAATCAGCTCTCAATGAAGCAGCCTGGGAAATGAATCAATAATAGAGTTTCTTGATATCTTAGAAGGGATAGCCCTCTGCAAAAATGAATGGCTTGATTTTAAAAGCAATCGCAGATGGAGCAAATCCTCTGCTATTGAATATAATTTCCAGCTATACCCAATGCACCTTTAGGATGGACACTATTGACACATAGTAAAGTATATTTCACAATGGAGTTTGTAACCTAATATCTGTATAGGAAATAGATATAGCCAAGGCATTGGTTTTCTAAGTACAGGAAATATCCCATCCACTTGCACTGCAATGCTGAACGAACCCCTCTCCATCCCATATTACTGCAGGTATTGCCCCAAATCATGTTTTTTTTTCTTTTTAAAATATATATTAATTTTTAATATAACTCAGGAATATCCAAGGCTAGCACTAGTGGTAGGCAAAAGAATTACGTTCCTTTGTTGCAACTGGGAGGCCACAATTGGAGTGGGAGCAAATGTGCAGAGACTAGTGGGGCATGAGCAATAACCATGCAGCCCAAGCAGCAGGGATTGGTGCATAAACCAAGCAGATTGGGTAGTAGTCTAGCAAGTAAAGTAAAGAAGGGTGTGAACAAGCAAGTAGGGGTGTTTAGACAGGGTGCCAGTAGTATTGTATTGGATGCCAAATGCTAGTTAGCATTGGGTATGCCGAATAATCAAAATGTAGATAACACTGAATATTATATCCATATGTTATACACAGTATCAGTCTACTATCTATCTATCTATCTATCTATCTATCTATCTATCTAATCTTGCTTGGTCAGAAAGTTACACACTGAGCCAAATGTTCGTTTTGTCAGGATTTCTTTCCACGGGAATGATCTTAAGCGATGCTTTTTCTCTTCTCCCAGTAAGGGTTTTAGATTTCTGATTCCAGCTGATTTTGTCAAAGGGGAAGCGTAATGACCTCTACAGAGGAGGAGGAAGACAGAGCCAAGAGTATTTTTGAACGAGCTTGGTGTGGGGGAAGGTCTTGCTAGTTTTAAATCATGACACAGCTATTAGTTATCTATGATGTGACCTTCGTAGTGGACCCAAATGATGCCTTGGAATCAGCTTTGTGACCCAAAAAGTGATGGCATAAACAATGGTTGGTTCACATAGTATTGTCTATTGTAGTAGAATATGTTGCTATATTCAGGGAGTCATGATGACCCACTGTAAACATCACGGGCAACCATCGTTTGTTCAAGCCTAGTTGCATGGGTGCCTGTACCCAAAGGTCCCCAATACCAGCTTAGGCCATCAACCCAGCTGTGCTGGTACCATGGTTTATTTTAGGGAAGGCACCAATGCAGTTGGTGAGGTTGCAAGGAGCCTCTGTTGCGGCAGGGATGTCAGTAAAAAAAGCACAGAAAAGGGTTTCAATAAGTCACTTGCCGAACATTTGGATGATGATCTCCCTCCACACAAATTATTTAAATTAATGGACAGGCCATACGTGTCAGAATCAGGGAGACCAGAGAGGAGCCTGCTCCAACACTACTATGCATGAACATGGGCATAAGTAAAATTGACTGGACCACTGCTGCCCAAAATGAAGGCTATGAGGTCACCTTGACTGAGGTTTATCAGACTGGGCATCCCCGATACTAAAGACAATTTTTGTGGGCTAACAAATCCCACACTTTCATTCAGCCAACAAGCAATGCAGGCAGGGTCAGGAGTTGATGCTCAACCAAGCCACATAAGGCAGTAAGGCATGTCGGGTGAACTTGAAGTAAGCAACCGAGCTGTATGCCTGGGGTGTACGTTTTCATAGAAGGTAGCAGGACCTAGGGGAGCCCTACCATTAAAATAGGCATTAGAGTTTGGTGCTCCAGTTAGGTACTTGGCAGGTGTTGTACGTGGGATAAGTAGAAGTGGGGGCATTGTAGCAGACTGGCCCGTCAAGGGTACCAGGAAAAAACACAGGTAATGATGGTCCCCATGGGCTCCTCTGGCCAAAATGCAACTGAACCTGGCAGCTGCAACCTCTTAAATACCAGCACCCCTCCCACCCTATTTAGGGCAACTGGCCCTACTGGGGAACATCCCTCCTACAGGTCCTACAGGAAGCTGGACTTGCTGAGTCATTAGGGGAATAAGCCTTGTGGGGCCACTAACTTTTAGCATATTATAGAATGTCCTATTCTATGTAACTTTTCAAATGTGATATAGTTCTTTTTAATGCTTTGACGTTCTAACTTTGAAATTTTGATTTGCAGACCCCACAAAATGCTCAGTGCTCTGTGACAATACAATTTTATTAATAGTTACCTTTCTATTGAGGCCCCCTCTGCTTCATATTCCAGTCTCCCAGCTCTTCTAATCCAAACCATGCCTGGTTGTTAGGGTAACTTGGACCCTAGCAACCATGAGTATACCTGCAGGTCAAGACAATATAAATTACTGAGTCCACAAGACAATATAAATTACTGAGCCCACAGGACAATATAAATTACTGAGCCCACAAGACAATATAAATTACTGAGCCCACAAGACAATATAAATTACTGAGCCCACAAGACTATCTAAATTACTGAGGGGTAGTACAGTAAGTGCCATTTACCAGGTTAGCACTACTTTATACCAGAACACCACACATTTATAGTAAAGTATTATAATAACATTTGCTCTGCCCATGTCCCAGTTGAAAGTTAGGCGTGGTAGTGGTTCTTAGTGTTATTTTGAACTGCAAAGTAAAGTATTTAGATACTTCAATACAGACATGCAGAGAACACATACGTTTTCATAACAATAAGAGTGATACCTGTGCATATGCTTTACTTTTCCAGAGCAATGGGCAGTATGGCAGCACCACCCTCATCGTATATACAATTAAATGTGGCTGTGCAGATCAATTAGAGCCCCCTATATTCCTAGAGAATAAAAATGAGTCCTGTTAAAAGTGAAAAATATTATCCTTTCAATCCAGTAATGATCTTTATGTAACATGCCTTACAGAAGGCTCAAGCTCTAGTTCAGTTACCTTCCCCTGCTTTTTGTCTGCATGGAGGAGAACCTGGCCAAACAGCTCCTTCAGCATGACTGATCAAGCTCTGCATTTCTCTGGGCACCAAAATACTGATAAGATAAGCAGAAGTAACAAAAAGCTGATCCACAGTATTAGCTGCCGACTGGGAGACATAGGGAGACAGGCCAGATTACTCACAAGGATTATTCACTGGGCAATTACCAGTTTCTGGGCCCCTAGCACCAAGCAGGGTCTATGCCTCTAGTGAATGATCTGATTCTTCCCAACCCTATTTATGGCATGGCTGCCCTCATTGAAGATGGAGAATGCTCACGTCATCACTCACGTAGGTGAAGAGGAGCATCCTCTGTCTTCATCTCCCATTGGTTGTCTTCTACCAGCTGTTCTAGACACTCTCCTCTCCATCCCCCGCATTTTACCACCTCTTCCAGGCTGCTGCAGATAAAGCGCACTACTCCCTCTGCTCTGCCGTGATTCACCAGCATCCTGCAGTCATGGAAGTGGTCAACCAGGTGGGAAAAAAGGGGCTATTTGAGAGATAATGGGGGTGAGATAAAGGGATGGGGTAAAGCAGGAGAGCACCCTAGGAGCATAGAGGGGGTAAGATGCGATTGAAAGGTGATGGGAATAAAGAACAGATGGAGGATTGGGAGGGTACAGGGAGAGGAGAAAAATCTCATGGAGGAGGGGGGAGGGCTGTGATGAGAGGAGGGAGGTGAAGGAGAGAGAGGGCAGAAAGGATAAATATATATATTTATGCTATGGCTTTGCTTTTTATATATAGAGAAATGTATAAATAATACAATTTGCTCAATATTAAGAAATATTATATATATATATATATTCAGAGAATATACATATAGATAATTTAAAGCCTAGATTTAAATGTCCCCAGGCAGAGGCTGGATTGTTTCCCTATATTATATTTATTAGGAAACAATGCCTCTGCTATAGATTGTGTCTGTGGTGTTGTGCATGTTCTTATGTTCCAGTAGCTGTTGTGATATCACTGTGTAGCCTGCTGTGCACTGTATTCAACGTATAGTACCGATATGCTTGTTTGTCATGGCTGTGCATGGGGGGAGGGCTGCTGTGCTTGGAGGCATGAGTATTTCACTGCAGCACTTCTATATATATTTCTTATATGGTTTGTTAATCCTGCTGACCAGTGCTGTCCAACTGTTATTATATAGGGGGCCAGTTATTCATTCACTGCACTACATTTGGGGGCCAGATTAGAATAAAATCACAGTGTCATCCAAAGAAGTCAGTGCAGCTCTGGGGGCCATAAACAATCTGTTGAGGGCCACATCCATCCCTGTAGTAGACGTGTTTACAATGTTAGAGCCGGATGGATTTCAGCACCATGGATAGCAGCATAGGAAACAACACCAGTATATGTTTAAGCAGAGAGTGTAACCCCTATTGTGAGATGCTGTATAGGTAGACATATATTATTAGACACAGAGGAGTTACATGGCCAAATAAAAGCAGGAGTATAAAGGCCTAACTATGAGGCGACTTCTAATAGCCTTATAATTTACAACAGGGTGTAAATTATTTATCATAATACACATGATACACAGTATAAGCACAGAGTATAACTAATGACATCAGTAAGCACCATTTATAAGGATATCATTTACATGTTTATAGATATATGCAGAAAGGGGCTAATATATATACATATATATATATATATA
>CM044446.1:7680031-7701819 GCA_024363595.1 Xenopus borealis
TTTTCCGAAAATGGATCTTTCCATAATTTGGATCTTTATACCTTAAGTCTACTAGAAAACCATGTAACATTAAATAAACCCAATAACATGGTTTTGCTTTCAATAAGGATTAATTATATCTAATTTGGGATCAAGTAAAAGGTACTGTTTTATTATTACAGAGAAAAACTGACTCATTTTTAAAAATTTGGATTATTTGATTATAATGGAGTCTATGGGAGACAGCCTTTCTGTAATTCGGAGCTTTCTGGATAATGGGTTTCCGGATAACGGATACTATCTGTGTCTGTGACCTGGGTGTCAAGCGATAAACATATAAAGCAAAAGGTAAAAAACAGACACATTCAGGGTTTGTATAAAATGCAAAAAAATTTAAATTAGGATAAAACCTCCTTTTTGCATATTATACAAACCCTGAATGTGCCAGTTTTTATCTTTCGATATGAGCCATGAATATCATGTAAATGATATACTTATAAATGGTGCTTTGTGATGTCATTAGTTATAAGGTGGTGTTGTACCAGCATTTTTGGAACTTGGGAGATGTTTCTTATCCCTAGATACACTAGAGGCCTAATTCAATGCATGCAAAGTGGTCTCCTAGATTTAAAGTGCATTTGGGGTAGATGGGAATAATGAGAGGCTATATAATGGAATGGAGCTTTACAAATAAAGCATAATATTATTATTGATAGTGATAATATTCTTAGAAATGGGTCAGTTCAGCTACACGTTTGTGTGTGTGGTGGGGGGGGGTGGGTTGGAATCTCTACTCCATTCACATCATTGATTATAACTCTGTATATCTTCCAGCTGGTGGCAGGGGGTCAGTTTCGAGTAGTGAAGGAGCCCCTGGGATTTATAAGAGTTCTGGAATGGGTGAGTCATACCTACTCTTCACCCCCCCAATCTGTCTCTCTTTCTCCTCCCCAAATCCCCCTGCTTCTACTCTTCTCCCCCTTCTGTTACTGTAAACCACTATATCCCCATTCATGGTAGTGCTCCCAGTTTTTCCTCTGCATTCCCAGTATGATTTCTCCTTTCATTTCCTCTCTCCCTTCACACAATCTACTTTACCACGCATTACAAAGTGACCTGGATGTGTACACTAGACCTTATGTGACTTGAGCTGAAGGCTTGTGTGCTTCCTGGGATTGTGTAGTACAATCAGTACAATCTATGGCTGACACTAAGTACTGACATTGTATGCTCCGGGCACTAGGATTTACTACAGGTTGTGTTTTTGCACAGGGACACTAGTGCACACTATGGGAGTGTGGGCAGAGTATTGTGTATCAGTTACAAAGCAAAATACATAGGGGCAGATTTACTAAGGGTCGAATTTCGAAGTGAAAAAACGGCATTTTAAATTTTTTTTAAATCGTTCAAATGCATAGTTCGATTCGAATGATTTTCAAAAAAAATCCTTCAAATTCTCAGGACTTCTCTAGGAGGTGCCCCATAGGCTAAAATGGCAATGCGGCAGCTGGCGAAGTGTCGAATTGGAAGGATTATAAGGAGACAGTACTTCAAAATTCAAATTTTTTTTCAATTAAAATTGAATTTTGGGTTATTCGATAGTCGAAGTAGCCCAAAAAAAGAATTTACTTCGAAATTCTAATTTTAGAAATTCGCTTTGACCCTTAGTAAATGTTCCTTGTATATGCATTTGTACAAGCCCTTTCTTATTTATATGCACGGAAGTCAAACATCTATCTACACTACTATTCCCTATTCATATCTATCTTTCTATCACCCATTTCATATCTATCCGTCTATGTCTGTCTGTCAGTCTATAACTCATTAATCACTCATTAATCACCTATTTAATATCTATCTCTCTCATTTCATATTTTCTGATCTATCGCTCAAATTCTCTATCTATCGATTTATCTATCACCCATTTCATATCTATCCTTCTGTCTGTTTGTCTGCCGGCCTATTTGTCTATCAATGACACATTTTCATATCTCACCAATTTATTATCTATCTCCCATTTTCTATCCCTCTGTCTATCTAGCACCCATTTAATATCTATCTATGTATCCATAACCTCTACCCCCCATTTCATATCTATCCTTCTGTTTGTCTGTCTGCCTGCCTGTTTGTTGACCTGTAACCCATTTTCATTTCTTACCCATTATTATCTATATAGTAATCATTCTATCTAGCAGCCATTAAATAGCTTTCCATCTATTGGTGATTTACCTATCTGAGCACACATTCCATATTCCAATTTTCATCTTGCTCCCATTTATTATCTATCTATATCCCATTTAAAATGTATCTATCTATATATAGATTGATCAATCTATCATCTATCTATCATTTATCTATCTGTCTGTCAATATATCTTACCATCTGTCTCTGTATCTAACCCTCTCTCTACCATCTACCCACGTGTTTCATTGCTGGCATCATGATTTGTGTGTTCTGCCATACTCAGAGTTACATGCTAATCCTCTTTACTTTGTGGCAACGCTGAATCTCTAAAAATACCTGTCAGTATCTGTGGAGATTGACAAGGTCACAATCCCGCTATGGATTAACACCAGGATAAGCCCATCCCAGTCTGCTTGCTGAGAACTCTCAGTTGGAGGCAGTGATTTCCAACTACCTCCGTGTGCTCATAAAAGCTCAGAATAAGGCTGAACAGCAGAGTACTGCCCACCCCAGTGGCATGCTTATAGGCAATTATTGGCAGGAGTAAGGAGAAAGCTACGGCCACTTAATAATATAACTCATTGTATCCCAGTGTCACCATTTGGCATGTAAAATATAGATGCCCTCGACTGGTACTTATGCTCAAGGTTAAGAGGAGGGCCACACAATAAAAACATGGATGTCATATGGTAGAATCATCGATGCTACATGTGTAAGAGGGTTCTTGTGCATAAAATCTGGCCACCATCACTGCCAGGTGCACAGAAAGATCATTTAAACCTATTAAAATGTAATAACTATTAAATATTTCCCCACCCCATAAGTTGTGTAAGGGCAGGGTCTGACTGGCCAAGCTGGACAAAAAATCCAGTGGGCCCAGCGGACTCAAACCTGCTCCCTGGGATCTGCCCCCTGACCTCCCCCCGACCCTGATCACGAAAGCAAAAAGAGACACTAAGGGGCAGATTTACTAACGGTCCCTTGGGCAGCCCTCGAATTCGACCCTAGTACGATTAAAATCCGACAAAACCAAACATCGAATTTGAAGGATTTTACCGGTTTTCGATTTCTCAATAAAATTGTACGAGCGAACGATTTAACAAAAAGAAAATGTAAAATTTCCTTTGAATTCTCGAAAAAAATCGTACAAACTGAACGATCAAAGTGTTCGAATGTACGATTTTTATTCGATAAGAAAAGTTTCCCATAGGCATATATTGCAATTCGGTAGGTTTAATCTAGCGAATTGGGCCATCGAATAAAAATTTAAAGGGCATGTACTTCGATAGTCGAATGAATGAATAGATTTTATTCGATCTATTCAAATCTTTTGATATGATCGAATTTTGCAAATTCAACGATCGAAAAAAACTCGTTCGAATTCGATCGAAATTCGAATCCATTTGAATCCTTCACACGAATTTAGTAAATCTGCCCCTAATATACGCATTGAGGGAAAGGTGGGTGGAGGGGGGTTGGGGGGTTTGTGGGTGTGTGCCCCTAAGATGGCAGCCCTGGACCTCCCAATCCAATGCTGTGTAAGGGCATGCTAGTCCAAACTGTTGCTGAAGACTTAGGGCTGTAGCACAGTGTTTTCTAGGGGAATGCTACCCAAAGAATGTGGGGGGGAAGTTTTTTTATTCCAGATAAATAAAAATGAATCATTTTAAAGTAAATGTAAACCCTAAAATCAAATAAATGTAAAACTTCTGAGCACTTTTGCAATGCAAATCTTTCTTTTTGTCTATTTTTCAATCTAATAGCGTCTTTTTTCCACTGATAATGTAATGAATTTGATACAACAGCACCACCTACTGTTAAGTTTAGCTGGCTGGCCACAGTTGGCAGAAAATGAAGTCTTGTTTTGCTCTGCTTAGCTGAGATGCTTAGCTATCAGCCGACGACTTCAATTTCTGCTGACTGTGTCTGTCAACATGACCAGTAGATGGCACTGTTGTTTTCACATTTATTGTATTTGCAATATAAAAACTTCTAATATCATTCCTGATACTCTTACATTAAGTTGTTTTTTTCTGGTAAAACCCAATACAATTTATTTAAAAACTGCTCATATATTTAACCTATTCAAATGTGCTTTGAGCAGTTCTGCATTTAGTTTTTACAATTATTTTTAATGATTTCAGTAGCAATATCTGTTTAGGTGAGACATAACTAGAAGCACATAACTGTTATGCAGTGGATAGGCCCATGTTTTTTTTTTTATTATTAAAGGAAAAAAATATTCATTTTCCATGCCAGTTTCCTTTGATCTTTCTGTGCCATGTGTTTCCAGAAAACATGCAGCATAGATCAAAGGGGGACCTTGAACATCCAGTTTGCTTTGATACTATCGATACATTGTTTTCAAGGTTTTCTAGGAAAATAAGAAGTGTTGTTGCAGATACTGGAAGCCCAACTACAAATGTATAAGACTAGGATTTCTATGAGTACTGTACCTGCAGTGCCTCAATTGGCCCCTTACTCATTTCCTGCTCCTCTTCATTTTCCATATGAAATAATAATGCAATTGCAAATAGTTACCTACCTTCATAAACTTCTTTTTTGTACTCTCTGGACAAACAAAGGGAAATAGCCTGAATGCCTGGCAGAGAAAAAGATGGAAAACCAATTTATAAATAGATGGACTGGTGGGTATAAAGACTGCTTTAGAATGAGTTAACAGAAGGGTAACAATGGATATTAAAGGAAAAATATACCCCTCAAACAATGTAGGTCTCTATAAAAAGATATTGCATAAAACAACTCATATGTAAAACCTTGCTTCATTTAAATCGTTTTCATAATAAATATAGTAATCATAAATAGAAAAATGACTGGCTCTAGATCAGGGGTCCCCAACCTTTTCTGGTTCGGGGACCAGTAGCGCCAAATTTTTTTTGCAAGGACCGGGGGGTCAGGGGGAGGCGTCCAATTCTAGTGTGTCAGGAACGTCTTGATAGGAAGAGATTTGATGAGGGTTGACCTCTCCTACACCTCCCACTGGGAGACACACACTGGAATTAGGAACAGGACTGCACTCTAGTGGAGGAGTGGTAGGAGTCTCAGTAGTATCCGACACAACGATAGGCAGGAGAATGGTCAGGCAAGCAGGAGTCGGTCCAGGCAGCTTAGAAGCAAATCCGTAAACAGGCCAGGTCATACACAGGTAGATCAATACAGGGTAAGCAGGAGACAGGAGCGTGGTCAATCAGGTAAAGGTCGAGTTCAGGCAGCAGGGAATCAGGAAGTCGAGGAACAGGCCGGGTCAAACACAGTATAACAGGCAAAATACTAAGGAACGCTAAGGGGCAAATTTACTATAATTCCCCAAAAATCCTACGATTTTGATCGATATCCGATAAGCATTCGATATTCGAACGCTTATCGAATAGTTTTAGGCTACCATTTTGTTCGAAATACAATCCCTCGATGAAATCGTATGATCGAATACCGATCTTTCGATTTCTCGAAATAATTGTACTTTTTCCTTCAAGCATCCGAAAAGTTGTACGATTAGAACGATTGAGCGCTACGTTCGTAAGAATGGTATTTGGGCAGGACTTAGCCTCAGAAGCCTATGGGAGGGTTCCCATAGGCTTCTATTGGTATTCGGTTGGTCCAATCTGCCGAATTGGGCAGTTGAAGGATTTAAAATTTTGCATTCCTTCGATGATCAAATGATCGATTATTCGATCATTCAAATTTATTCGAATGTATTCGATCGTTCGGTATTTGATGATCGAAGAAGCCAAATTTGGCTTCTTCGATCCTCCAACAAAATCGTACGATCGGAATTAGTTCGAACTTCGATCCATTCACGTGAATTTAGTAAATGGGCCCCTTAATGTCACACCAGAAAATAATAACGATCACTTTGCAAAGAATGGAGATCCCTGGCATCCCTTTAAACCCACTGAGCATGCGCAATTCCTAATGCTCCATCTTGGATCCTGGCAAAGACGCGGCGGAAGAATGCAGAGGAGTCTGGCGCCAGCCGGTAAGGTTCTTACAGGGTGTGCTGGATTAATTTCGGCTGCCCAGTTCAGGACTGGTGGTGGGGGACCTCTGCTCTAGATAACTGAAACCTGGACAGATAACTAGACAACAAGTAGATTGATTAGAGATAGGCAGGCAGATAGATATTTATCAGTATAGAGACGTCAAGTCTTCTAGAGCAGTACTTATCAAGTAATTGCAGGTTATGCCCCCTTGGAGCTTGTCTTGACTTTCGAGCTGTATTTTCATGTATATTAGGAAGAGGCAGTAGGCTTACCCCCAAATCTTAAACTAACCATCCTCCTCCAAGACCTAGAAGGAAGTATCAGTCACACTCAAAGAATTGAGAATGAACCAGGGGCAGTGACAAGACCTTTTGCAGTGACCACAGTAGTTTCCCATTGCTCACAGCTTAGCCCCCAATACTTTGGTCTTCTACATTCATGCCTACACATTATATTATTTACTGTTCACCGCATTAATTCTTGTTTATATACCCATAATTTCCTCCTCCTCCTCTTTTGTTTGGAATGTGCTTTATGTGTGATTGCAAGTATAAATACAAGGAGTTTCCTTGTTTGTTTATTTCTTCCTTTCGTGTATACATATTGCATTATATAAAAGGTAGGGTATACCTGGGTGCAAGGTCAATTAATGAGAATAGCTAATATCAAGTTTTCCACCCCTAAAAGATCAGGTAAAATCCACAACATGTAGAGCTAATGTCTCATGGGATCGGGAGTAATCCCTGTTCTCTCTAGCTGATCTAGAACTTCCATAACTGGCTATAATAGTAAGGAAGCTGATGAATTGAATTCTTACACAAAAGCAGGTATGATATTTTCAGTGTATGGATATATCTTCCAGTAAATGATTGCCCTTGTTATTTAAGGACCCCTATTGGAGAGATTGAGTTAAATGCCCAATTTATATAAAATATGTATAACAACTTGAATTCCCATTGAATAGAACCCAGTTACAATGCAAGGAAATGCTAAGATTTCTCTTAGGTCTAACATTTATAATCTGGATCCTCGACTCACCCCCTTCCTTCTATATCTTTCTAGGAGCCTCTTTTTCCTTGTTGCAGTGTATTTTCTAGATGTACATTGCTCTGCATCTTCCAAGGTTGCTTTAATCACAATCTCATTCATCTCTGGATCCCTGTATTAGAAGTGCATTACTAGATTTGTTTGTGTCATTTTCTAGATTGTTTGGCCTTTCACTTACTATCTTGTTGGTTCACAGCCTCTTCTCTCTGATTTTTCTCTTGCCTTCCTGCCCTTACTTGTCCTCTCTTTACCCCTTTCCCTCTGGTATGGCCTATTTCTCTCTCTATATATACCCAACTCTCTATGGATCTTTCTCTCTTCCTGCAAAAATCAGATCTCTCTTATTTGCCTTGTATCTCCCATGCACTTTCTTGGGGTTCACCCTGGCTTTTTCTGGATGCCCCCTGTCTCTCTCTTTTACAGCTCTTCTCTATCTTTGCCTTTGCAACATGTGGAGGTTACTCTGGGCAGTTCAGTCTCGGCATTGACTGTAAGAACAAAAATGAGAGCAAGCCGAACATTAAAGTGGACTTTGAATATCCTTTTAGGTGAGTGCTAAGTAGGTGGCTCTTGACAGATTCAGCACCCAATCAGTTTGTAAAGCTCTGACCTGTCCATGTACTTCTGATTCATTCACAAAGAAGAAGCCCCTAATTACTCTTAATAAGACATACCCTGTGCTTTCAGATACTGAATCCTTGTATTTTACTGATCTCCCCTTTCTGTCCTATAGGCTGCACCAGGAATATTTTGATGCCCCAACATGCCGTGGTGCTACTAGGAAGGTCTTTTTAGTTGGAGATTACTCTTCCTCCGCAGAGTTCTTTGTCACAATTGCTGTATTCGCCTTTTTATATTCACTGGCGTCCATGGTTGTGTACATCTTCCTGCAGAACAAATACCGTGAGAACAACAAAGGACCAATGATTGTAAGTATTTATGTATGGCCTAGCTGAGTTTGGTTAGCAGGCAGAAGGCATTCTATTTTTCTTTATCCTTGGATGTTTTACACTTTTTGCCTCCCTTACGCTTATGATCATTGTATACCATACCCATTTTTGTGGTCATTTCTCACCTAGTCTTGCAAACTCAACAGCTCCTGATTTTCCATGTGGGCAGCCTTGTTTATAATCTCAGTATCCATTCAGCCTATTTGCTTATATTTCAGGACTGCATAGTAACAGCCGTTTTCACTTTCATGTGGCTGGTCAGTTCAAGTGCTTGGGCTAAAGGATTGTCCGATATAAAGCTGGCAACTGACCCAGAGCTGGTGATTGAGACTCAGATCCCAGAATGCCGGAAGACAGAATATGATATGACGTGTTCAGAACTGAGAGATCCTGTTATGTCTGGGCTTAATACTTCTGTGGTGAGTATCCATGGTGCTCAATGCTCAGTGGTGTAGTCTTCACATCGTTGTAGGGAATCTGCCCTCAGCTGAGCATATTACAACTTGTAGGTGTGGAGATGGAAAGGACTAAGGTGCATAAAGGGATAACTAATTTATATTATTGGTGATTGTGTAGGGGGATCCAGTGCTTTGGGAACTCATGTGGCTTCATTTGTTTTATGTTTGTTTTATTGCTTTATGCCAGAGATTCAAGTTTAGTGATCCCCAACCAGAGGCTCACGAGCAACATGCTCCTCACTAGCCCCTTTTATTTTGTTCCCAGTGCTCTCAAAGCACATGAATATTTTTAAATGACTGGCTTGGAGGCAAGTTTTGGTTGCAAAAAATCAAAATAAGCCAAACATAGCCTCTTGTAGGCTGCCAGTCCACATGGGGGCTAATAAATAGCCAATCACAGCCCTTATTTGGCATCTCCATGAACATTTTTTATGCTTGTGTTGCTTCCCAACTCTTTTGAATGTGACTTACAGGTGTAATAGTTTGGGGAACCCTGATCTAAATATACACAGAGTATCAGTTCTGCTCTCTCACAAGATAAAACAGAATTTACCCTGTATCCATTTTCTCAATGGCACATTATGGGTGGTTCACTTTTAAGTTAGCTTTTAGTATGTTATAAAATGGGCAATTCTAGGCAACTTTTCAGTTGGTTTTCATTGTTTATTATTTTTATTCTTTCCAGTTTTCCAATGGGGGTCACTGACGTCATCTAAAAGCTACACATTAATTGTCATTGCTTCCTATTTTTAATCATTCTGTTCATGCCCCCTGCTATTCATAGTTCAGTCTCTTATTCAAATCCTTTAAAGGGGTAATATAAGCCTTTGTTCAACATAAACAGCTCTGCATTTCTGCTCACCACTAATGAGCCACAATAGGGACCCTAAATTTAATTACAGAGGATTTTCTAATTAAACTCACCCCTATTAACACTACTAACATTATATCAGTCATCAGGTTGATGCTTCCCAATGGTATATTGTTATCAAATGTCAAAAAGGATGGATATTGATTGTTAGGTTTCTGCTTTAGACCACACTGATGATGTAGGTCCATCAATATTGTCCCCTGATCATACCTGCACAGATCACTAAATTCAATCACTAAAGTCAATGCCAGCCAAACGCGGCCTTTCTTGGTGATAAGGCAAAAACTCTTCATTCTCTGCCATTTCCTTAGGCCTTTGGATTTTTGAACTGCATCCTTTGGCTTGGAAACTTGTGGTTTGTCTTCAAAGAAACAGGATGGACAGCTCCCTTCATGAAGCCCCCCCCTCCAGCACAAGAGAAACAGCCAGCCCCTGATGCCTACAGCCAAGGAGACCAGGGATACACACAGCAAGACTCCTACGGACAACAAGGTGGCTACCAGCCAGATTATTATGGCCAACAGGCAGACTACAATCAGCAGGGGTACAGCCAAGGGGGGTACAGCCAACAGGGCGTCCCTACCTCTTTCTCAAATCAAATGTGAGCTAGTAAGTATCATCAAGAACGGGGTAAGGGAAGTGTGTTTGGGTGGATATCATGGAACTGGACTGGGGGTAAGGGCAATGGGATACTCCTGTTGAACTAAAAAGCATGGACACATGGTAAGGTGATTGATGTAAAGGTGTATGGATGATGTTTTGGCCCCACCACTCATAATTCTACTATCACTTGTAGTCAAGATGCCTCAATTTTGCCCCTGTGCCATTGCCCTTAGTATGCTTCCATTCATCTGCATTTTTCCTTCTCTAATTAATTCTTGACTTGCTTGCTTGCTGTGTTTCCTGCAGACTTCGTCGCTGCCGATCCGTGAGATCCTGGTACAGGGTGTAACCTTCCGACGTGCAGTGCTGCAGCCCGGCTGCCCGAGTGATTATCAATGGGAGAATGTTGTGTCCGTGATGTTTATATAATATATAATATAATATATATATTTAATGATATATATCTGTACCAAAACACAGGAAAATCACATCTCATTCTACCAGAGACTGTCTTCCTGCAGAGCATTGCTGTGTATTTCCTTCATTGTCAGACCCGCAGAGCATTGCTATTTTCGCTGTGTAACCCCCTTTTTCCTCTCGGGATCCCTACAGAGCATTGCCATTTTACCCCTCTTCCCTGCCAGAGAAGGTGCTGCAGAGCATTAGCTAGGTCAACTCCTCCCCACCCCACATTAGTGAATGCAGTATTGTAATGTGATTAATCGGTCAAATGGATGACTATCAGTGTGTCTGGCAGGTAAAGGATTTTTAGGGGTTATCAGGTCCCATTGAGTATAGATTTTCCGCTTTCCCTTGTTAGTTCTGTATTTCCTTTAGTGACCAATAATGTCTGCACTGCGCAATAATTTGTAATCCCCCTTCCTGCAAACAAAGGCATTGACGCTTTATGTTGTTCTGATTCAGGACTATTTTTTGGGGGGGGGGGGGGGGGGGGGTGTCTTAAAAACTCATTAGCTCTCCTGTTGGCTTGAGAAACTTACTAATGAGAAATATCAAGAGGGTGTCTCCTTCTCCCTGCACTGCTGGGTACCGATTTTCCCTAAATGCCATTGAAGCCAGCTTCTCTTGCCCATTACCTCTGCGCCTATTGCTCCCATGCCTGGTACACCCCCCCTCGTGCTGTGTATTGTATTTGTGACGCTGAAGTTGCGTGTTGTATTCCTGAATGGAAATAAAGACAGACTGGAACAGAGGTGTATGGGTGTTTTTTAAGTAACAAAAGTCAACACTAAAAAAGAAGGAATATTTACCATTTATAAGTCAGGCTTATTTTACTATATTATAAACAGTATTATAGGATGGGTGGCCAACCACAAAAAGGAGGATTTGGTGAACCCCTACCATTTAGCAAAGACCCCCTATACAGGCAAAAGAGATCAATGCCTCCAGGTTTCAGGTTGTCCAACAAAATGGTCAGAAATGGAGTAAATCTGTGCTAGTGTTCAGTTCTGCCTAAAGCAGGGGTTATTCCAGTGAGCACTGTGGAGAGATCATCTTCCTACTTCTATAGGTCTATTTAATCCCCATAAAATGAGCAATGGTTTCTTCCCAGTGAGATAACAAAGCACTGTTTATCTATTTCTACTGGTATAGGATCCGTTATCCGGAAACCTATTATCCAGAAAGCTCCGAATTACGGAAAGGCCATCGCCCATAGACTCCAATTTATCAAAATAATCCAAATTTTTTAAAAATAATTTCCTTTTTATCTGTAATAATAAAACAGGACCTTGTACTTAATCCAATCTAAGAAAGAATTCATCCTAATTGAAAGCTAAACCAGCCTATTGGGATTATTTAATGTTTACAGGAATTTCTAGTTAGACATAAGGTATGAAGATGCAAAGTACAGAAGGTTCCATTATCCAGAACACTTCAGGTCCCGAGCATTCTGGATAACATGTCCCATACGTGTACTGGGGGTGCTGTTAAATTGATCTCCATAGAGAAATAAAATGGCACTTCTCACTATAATTAAATACGCTAGGCTAAACCCTGTTGTATGTCTATTTTATTACATTTACATGGAAGATAAATAGTTTATAATTAAGTTAGACTCCTTATCAGTCACTTCTGGGAGGGTAGAGAATAAAATAAGCAATATATGAGCAGCCTTACCCTGTAAATGGTTCCCTTGTGGCTTGTCCATCTCTGAGGTGCCTGTAACACAAATGAGATTTAGGATAATTAATGTGAAGACTTAAAAAAAAAAAAAATCTTATACAGGGGATTTGTAATAAAAAGGCATGCAGTTTTCATCAGATCTGGTAAATCATTTCATCCAATGAGAAAGCAGCG
Organism: Xenopus borealis; assembly: GCA_024363595.1. Lineage (NCBI taxonomy): Eukaryota > Metazoa > Chordata > Amphibia > Anura > Pipidae > Xenopus > Xenopus borealis. The sequence goes on from CM044446.1 coordinate 7,692,444, forward strand.
TTTACCACTCCCCTGGGAATTCAAAACCACATGAACCTTGCAAAGAGCACCATAGTAGGCACAAGGTGAGTTCTCAGTGTATATATTGTGGGCTGCAATTAGGAACAAGCTTATTTCTGAATAAGATTAATTTGCCCTAGTTTATTTGATCTTACATTATTTTGCCATACTAGAAACCTATCATTCCTGCTTCCTACATGGATATCCCAGTAAATGCAGCCAATCACAAACTTAGGTGATATATATGTAGGTGTATGCAGCTGAATGCTGCTTACTGCATGCCCTATGAGACCCAGTGGTTAAACTCCCAGACTCTGTAACATAAATATTCCCTTTAGACTTTATCACCGGACAATTGGAAAAAGGTCACACAATGAATATTTGTCAACTGTCAGATTTTGCTAAATGATCAGGACCACATGTACTTTGCAAACAAGCAAACTTTTTTTTACTAACCCCTGGGCATATTATCATCTGGTGAACAGGGAAACAAACAAAGCTGCTTGAGTTCTGCATGGCTGGGAAGTAAGGCGGGGTTCCCCCTGCCAGAAGTTAGGGACCATCTGACAATTCCTATGCACAGCAGTAAATGAAGGGAGAATGACACTTCAGATGTCCCCACATACCCCACCAAGGCCCCCCACCTCAGATGTCCCCACATACCCCCCAGTCCTCATACTACTTCTACACAGGAAATGCTGAGACAGAAGCCAACAGGAAGGAAGGCCTGCACAGGAATTGCTGAGAAAGATGCTGACAGGAATTGCTGAGAAAAATGCTGACAGGAGGTGCTGAGAAAGAAGCAGACAGGAAGGAAGGCCTTCACATGAAGTGCTGAGAGAGAAGCTGACAGGAAGGAAAACATGCACAGAAAGTGTTGGGAGAGAGAAGCTGACAGGAAGGAATACCTGCACAGGAAGTACTGGCCAAGAGAAGCTGACAGGACGGAATGCCTGCACAGGAAGTGCTGAGAGAGAAGCTGACAGGAAGGAAGGCATGCACACAAGGTGTTGGGAGAGAGAAGCTGACAGGAAAGAAGCCTGCACAGGAAGTGCTAGCCTAGAGAAACTAAGAGGATGTAAGGCCTGCACAGGAAGAGCTGAGGGAGAATCTGACAGGAAGGAAGGCCTGCACAGGAAGTGCTGGGAGAGAGAAGCTGACAGGAAGGCCTGCACAGGAAGTACTGGGAGAGAGAAGCTGAAAGGAAGGAAGGCCTGCACAGGAAGTGCAGGGAGAAAGAAGCTGACAGGAAGTGCTGGCTGAGAGAAGCTGACAGGAAGGAAGGCCTGCATAGGAAGTGCTGGGAGAAGCTGACAGGAAGGAAGGGCTGCACAGTTAGTGCTGGCAGAGAGAAGCTGACAGGGAAAGCCTGCACAGGAAGAGCTGGGAGAGAGAAGCTGACAGGAAGTGCTGAGATAGAAGCTGACAGGAAAGAAGGCCTGCACAAGATGTAATGGGAGAGAGAAGTAGTATATATGTATATATCTATATGATAATTGATTATTGCACAATATAACGTTTTAACATGAGGGAGGCAAAAAATAATTTGTTAAAAAGTCACATTGCGCAAAGAGCAATTGTCAGATGCAAACCTGGTTGTGCAGCAAGCAGTTTCTGGTCCTCTGAGGCCAGCAACCACTATAGGGGGGTTTGGGCCTCTGTGTAAGAAGAGGCTCAAATAAAAACCCTTCTCTCCCTTTTCCTATAAGACACAAACCTACACATTCTGCAAATCCAAGCTGAACAGGCGGTGTTCAGGACCCAGGAGAGAAGAAGACCAGCGCGCCCCCGTTTGGTTTGCCCAATTAGATGCGTTCTCAGGACCTGGGCGCGGACGCGCCTGCCTTCTCAATGCGGCTCTGTCATTGGACAATGGGATTTTCCGTTCGTGCCTATGATTCGCTGAGAGGCTTGCCGCTTGCGTGATGCCGATTGGTTGTTGTGGCGGGAACGCTTTGCCCTAATTGGCGATTTCATTGGCTGGCCGACCTGTCACTGCTCTGAAGAAAACATGGCGCATGTGAGGAACCTGAAGGTGAGCGAGAGATAGGAGAAAGGTGACACGTCCTTAATTTATATAATAAATCGTTTCCCTACATGGTGGGGAGGGAAGGGTTGGAGATGAGGGACTTATTATGTGAGAATGCAACTCCCCACTGGCAGCTCTTTAATAATGACTTGAGGAGTTGCCTTTGCCTTCACCTTTTTTTAAAAAAGGGTTTCCTTTATTTGTTTTATAAACCGAGAAAAAGAAGAAAACATTTGTGTGTCACTGGTTTTAATTTACATTGCGTCAAAGTCATTATACCCAGTTTACAGGCTAGTCTGATATATTAGAATTTAGATACATTTGGAGAGCCCTCAATTGTCCTCATGTCACATCTTGTTTAATTGCCATGTCCCGATTCCCACCAAAGGCTCCATGTCTTGTCAAATTTATGGCCGTACCTCTGGCTTCATGTTTGAGCTTAATTATAGATATATATTTAAATTATTCTTGTTTATTCTTCAGGGTTTGGTCGGCATCATTACTGGAGGAGCCTCAGGCCTTGGCCGGGCTACTGTAGAACGTTTTGTGCGTCAAGGAGCCAGTGCTGTCATCTTGGATTTGCCCAAATCAGAAGGGAAGACTGTGGCCGAGTCCTTGGGTGACAAATGTGCTTTTTCTCCCACTGATGTAGGTACCAGAGAAGCAAAGCTAGAGTTAGAGATAAGGGGCCTGCTGATGGTGGAATAAAGTATAAATAAGTCTTGTCCTCCCATAGGTATAATCAATTGTTATGCTACCTATCAGTCCAACACATGAATGCTTAGATCGGTACCATGCAGATTTTTGGCAACATATTGTAAAGTAATTTTTTTATATGAGGGTGAATACATTTTCACAAATGGGGGTTTTAACTAGGGATGCACCGAATCCACTTTTTGGGATTCAGCCAAATCTCTGGATCCTTCATGAAAGATTTGGCCGAATTCCAACTTGCATATGAAAATTAGTGACAAGAAGGTAAAAAGTGAGAAATTTTTTTTTTTAATTTCCTTGTTTTGTGACAAAAAGTTAAATGATTTCCCTACCCGCCCCTAATTGCATATGTGTAAGGATTGCGGCCGCCCAGAGTCTTATATGGAGCTTTGGGTGGTGCGTCCTTTTCTTCCGGCGTTGCTTCCAAGATGGCGGCGCCCATAGCCACCACGTGGGTAGCGGCCCGGCGCAATGACCGCAATGCATCAACATGGATGTGACTTTTTGGCACCAAATATGAATATTTAAGGACGCCAGTATGGCGCCCAATTATAGAACTTGTTTGCCACATTTCTAGGTAATTGTTTTCCACTTGATTCTTGTATCCGGACCCTGCCTGGACTTTGTTCTGAACTCTTGCTGCCTGCCTATAGAACTATTGCCTGGACTTTGACCTTGATTATTGCCTGATCCTTGCCTGTACCTTGTTTTGGACTTTAACCCCTTGCTTCCTCCTTGATCCCAACTATTCTCCCTTTTGAGCCGATAGGCCCTCTGACAATATACAAATTAGGATTCATTTCGGCCAGGCAGAAGGAGTCATCCGAATTCTGCTGGAAAATGCCGAATCATGGATTTGGTGCATCCCTAGTTTTAACCAGAGGTTATTAATAATAATAATAATAATAATATTGCTAATTTAACACAACTACATTGAGGTAAAATGCATATGGTTGGCCTAACTTGTAAACAGCAGTCATATTTTTGATAGGCTGGGACTTCTCTGCCTTGATGCTCTAATGAATAAATAGGGTCTTCCGAGGGCCAGAATGGTAAGGTTTGAATTAATTTTTGGGGTTTCAAGTATCTTCTTTGCCTTTACTTTTTTGAACTAAGGTGACCTCTGAAGCAGATGTGCAAAATGCTTTGGAACTGGCACGTTCAAAGTTTGGCCGTGTGGACATTGTGGTGAACTGCGCAGGAATAGCCGTTGCTGCAAAAACATACAACCTAAACAAACAGCTGCCCCACAATTTAGAAGACTTCCAGAAAGTAATCAGTGTAAGGCGAAAAGTATTGTCTGTATTGTTTTTAAGCTCTGTTAGTCACCGTATTGCACTTGCAGTTTTATACATAAACTGTAATTAGTTGGATCAGTTCTGGGTCCAGTTGGATCTCATATGAGCGTATGAGATGTACATTATTGCATTAGGGTTGTGCTCTTGAAGCATACCTGTTAATCTAGGTCTTCTGTACTTTACCTCATAGGTTAATATTGCTGGCACTTTTAACGTTATCCGACTGGCAGCTGGAGAGATGGGGAAGAATGAGCCTGATCAGGATGGACACAGAGGGGTGATTATCAATACAGCCAGTGTTGCAGCTTTCGATGGACAGGTAAGACTTGTGCAGGACTTGTTAGCAGTAAACAAGGCAGCCGTCCAGCCCTTCCCCATGTCTCCCCCTGTGCTTTAGCTGATGGGCCCTTTTGGGTCCTACAACAACTTTTCATGTTCCCAAAGCTCTATAATCATTGCTTTGGTCAAATTAGTATTTGTATTGATGGTAGGTGTTGTATCTGTCAGAACTTTATTTATTTTTGGCATAACTGTTTATCGATCTTATAGGTGGGGCAAGCGGCCTACTCAGCCTCCAAAGGTGGAATTGTGGGTATGACTCTGCCCATTGCTCGAGACCTGGCACCTATGGGAATCCGAGTAGTAACTATTGCTCCAGGTAACGTACATAATCTTTTCTACAAACGCTTTTCTGCCTTAGAGGCAACTTGAATTCTAGAGTACAATGCCTTGTTATTTGTGGGTTTAAAGAAAATAGTTTGATGTTGCATCCTTTTTCCTTGTCGAACTCCATGTCAGTACTCATCCCTACTGAAATGGAGTTCACCATGGAAAGGAAGATTACGGTAAGTATGACACAATCTTCCCTTTTCCCTTGTCGAACTCCATATCAGTACAGATGAGTACTGACATGGAGTTCACCATGGAAAGGAAGATTACGGTAAGTATGACACAATCTTCCCTTTTCCCTTGTCGAACTCCATATCAGTACAGATGAGTACTGACATGGAGTTCACCAAGGAAAGGAAGATTACGGTAAGTATGACACAATCTTCCCTTGTCGAACTCCATGTCAGTACAGATGAGTACTGAGATGGAGTTCACCATGGAAAGGAAGATCGTGGTAAGTATGATACAATCTTCCCTTTTTAATGTCTTTTTAAAAAATCTAATATTATAAGGGAATCTGACCAAAACATTGGTTAAAGAATGTATTGAATTATTTTTTGCCTCTTCAGGATTATTTGCAACCCCTCTGCTTGTTGGGCTTCCTGAGAAGGTGAGAACGTTTCTGGCCAAGCAAGTCCCGTTCCCAAGTAGACTGGGTGACCCTGGGGAGTACGCGCACCTTGTGCAGGCCATTGTGGAGAACCCAATGTTAAATGGAGAGATTATTCGTCTTGATGGGGCCCTCCGTATGCAGCCTTAATGGGAAGGACTATATGATTCAGTGGGACCAGCTGGGCTATAGATTCATACCGGCAGCAAAACCAGGATATAATACCCCTGTAATTAACAGCAGTCATCTCCTCAAGTTCTTTATTCCCTGGAGTGCAGGTAAAGCAAATGGAGTTCATTGTTAGCCCATGATATCATCGGCAAAGTGAACTGAACCTGGAATCTTTTAAATTCAGCCAAAGCCATGATCTACAAAAGTTCCTAACAATGAAAACAGTGATTGAACTGTGAGAGGAAAATTGGCCTTTTTGCCACTGACCAGCCATATTCTGGTTTATAAATATAATTTTAACGTTGATTTAATAAACAGCATTTGAAAGAAATGTTTCCTGGTGTAGAATGTTTTGGCCTATGATGGGTCTCTGCATTATGGCTACCAACGCTGGTTGAACAAAAAAACTGTTTGTATGTTATCTGAAAGTCTCCGTCTCACTGAGAAAAATACAGTTCCCACCTGCATACTTAGGGGTTAGCAGATGATAGGTCTGAATAAATGAACAAATGATCAGAGTGTTTAATGGTCTTTCATGGTGATCGTATGGGTACTATTTTTGTAGGGTAATTTGTTCAATATACTGCAGCTTTAGTCTAATTGTGCAAATGGGAATGTTAAACATGTTGATAAAACTCTGGGAATTTGATTAAAAATAAATGTATTATTGGCAAAGCAGATGTTATTAAATGCATGAAGATCTTCGCATGTTAGCCTGTCATGCTTCTCAAAGGATCACTGTTCTACTAGGGGATTTGCTCAGGGTTCAGCCTGTGATGTTCACCCATTATAAGCTGAATACAATCACTATAGACTTTCTGCAGTACATACCTGAGTACCCGTGCTACAGCAACCCTGCAATAACTGTTCCAACTATAAGAGCTAATGTGGGCCTGCTTCTGCTTCTCTTTGCAGTATGTATGGTTTTCAGCCTATGAAGCAATTTAGTTTTGCAAAGTTTCACCACAAGAGGCCACTGTTGCTTTACAGATTGCGAGCTACTGGGGGGTATCTCAAGCGTCTAGCGTAGTGATCCTCAACCAGTAGCTTGTGAGCAACATATTGCTCTCCAACCCCTTGTATGTTGTTCTCAGTGTCCTCAAAGCAGGTGCTTAATTTTGAAATACTGGCTTGGAAGCAAGTTTAAAAATGTAATATAGTACCAAGTAGAGCCTCCTGTAGGCTGCCTGTCCACATAGAGGCTACCAAATAGCCAATCACAGCCCTTATTTGGCACCCCAAGGGAATTGCTCCCCAACTCTTTACATTTGAATGTGGCTCACAGGTAAAAAAAATATGTTGGGAACCCCTGGTCTAGAGCAGCATTACTAAACTTTACTTGCTAGTCTTGTAGGCTTTTAGTTCGATGGCAATAACATGGTATCAGTCTTGCTTTTGAAATATTCTGCACTGCTTCTGACTTCTGAAATAATGTAGCAGAAGCACACTAATAAACAGATCTGGATGGTGTCTTCTACATGTATATTTAAATTAGGGATGCACCGAATCCAGGATTCGGTTTGGGATTCGGCCAGGATTCGGCCTTTATCAGCAGGATTCGATTCGGCCGAATCCTTCTGCATGGCCGAACCGAATCCGAATCCTAATTTGCATATGCAAATTAGGGCCAGGGAGCTAAATCACATGACTTTTTGGCACAAAACAAGGAAGTAAAAAATGTTTTCCCCTTCCCACCCATAATTTGCATATGCAAATTAGGGTTCGGATTCGGTTCGGTATTCGGCCAAATCTTTCGGGAAGGATTCAGGGGTTCGGCCGAATCCAAAATAGTGGATTCGGTGCATCCCTAATTTAAATGTATATTTGCTTTTTTAGTATGCAGACATTTGGTTAGAGCACACTATATATTTCCAGTCCTTTTTATGCCAAGTAAACTCTATGGCATGCCAAGAACTGTCTGGCACTTTGTGGGAGAATTTTTAATACAGAGTTTCACTCTTTCATCTCTAATGAGCCCCAAACACTTTGTGCTGTGTTACTTAAAGGAGAAGGAAAGGTTAAAACTAAGTAAGCTTTATCAGAAAGGTCTATATAAATACATCAGTAATTCCTCAAAGTAACACTGATCTAAATCCTCTGTCAAAAGAAACACAGCATCTCATTCTTTCTAGTTTGTATACATGGGCTTCTGTATCGGACTTCCTTCTTTCAGCTTGAACCTCCAGGGCAGGGCTTGAGCATGCTCAGTTTGCTCCACCCTCTTGCCCTCTCTGCTGTAATCCGAGCCCAGAGCTATGAGTGAGCAGGGAGAGACTCAGACAGGAAGTGATGTCCATCAAGCTAATATGGCAGCTGCTATCCTAAAACAGAGAGAGGTTCTAGAGCTGTTTACTCAGGTATGATAAAGTATTCTGCAGAGTAAATACAGAGTTCTTGCTTGCACCATTGTGGCTAATCTGTTGGCAATAAACTGTCTGTGTAGCTTTCCTTCTTAATAAACCCAACAGGCTGGTTCTGCTTCCAATAAGGATTAAAGGGGTTGTTCACCTTTGAATTAATCTAGAGTGTGATATTCTGAGACAATCTGCAGTTGGTTTTCATGTTTTATTATTTGTGGTTTTTTTAATTATTTAGCTTTTTTATTTGGCATCTCTACAGGTTTAGTAATCTGGTTGCTAGGGCCCTAATTCCTCTAGCAGCCGTGCATTGATATGAATAAGAGACTGTAAAATGAATGAGAGTCCTTAATAGAAAGATGCAATAACAATAAATGTGTAGCCTTCTAGGGCATTTGTTTAGAGATGGGGTCAGTGACCCCCATTTGAAAGCTGGAAAGCAGAGGGCATTTATTGAAGAAACTATAAAAATTAACAACGAAGACCAATTGAAAAGTTGCATAGAATCATCCATTAAATAACATACTATACGTTAACTTAAAGGTGACCCACCCCTTTAATTATATCTTAGTTGGAATCAAGTACAAGCTACTGTTTTATTAGTATGGAGAAAAAGGAAATCATTTTTAAAAATTTGATTATAATGGGAGACGGCCTTTCCGTAATTCAGAGCTTTCTGGATAGCGAGTTTCTGGATAATGGATCCCATACTGAGAATTGTAGTGCTACACGAGCTATAGTACAAGTATGGGACCCTTTATCCAGAATGCTTGGGACCTGGGGTTTTGCGGATATGGATCTTTCCGTAATTTGGATCTTCATACCTTAAGTCTACTTGAAAATCATTTAAACATTAAATAAACCCAATAGGCTGGTTTTGCTTCCAATAAGGATTCATTATATCTTAGTTGGGATCAAGTACAAGCTACTGTTTTATTATTACACAGAAAAAGGAAATACTTTTAAACATTTTTGATTATAATGGAGTCTACGGGAGACAGCCTTTCTGTAATTCGGAACTTTCTGGATAATGGGTTTCCGGATAATGGATCCCATACCTGTACTAAAGTATGTTTAGGCCCTGTAGCTTCTGGACTGCATCTGACAGTATTTTCTTGGAATTAGTTGTTTGGCTACATTTGGAACACACCAGGCTGACATAAGTACCGTAGGCAGTTCCTGTTCCCAGCATCGCATTTCTTCGCACATCAAACAACTAATCATCATTCATATGTAAACACTACACAAGCTGCAATGCCTTTAAACCTTCTGCTTATCTTCCCATCTCCAGCAGCCCCTCTGGCTCCTTCATTTGCCTCCATCCACCACTTTCAATATATTCATCCAAAAGAGATTATTTCAATAAAAGTTTCTGTTTCTGGGCTAGGACAATCACCGGTGGCTTCTTAAAGCAGAACTAAAGCCTAACTAAAGAAGTGTGTATAAATGTTGTACATTATGTTTTGTGTAGGGATGCACCGAATCCAGGATTCGGTTCGGGATTGGGCCAGGATTCGGCCTTTATCAG
>CM044446.1:7707799-7729368 GCA_024363595.1 Xenopus borealis
ATAAAATATGGCATTTTTAGCCTTATTCAACTTTAGTGTTTAGTTCTCCTTTAAAGAGCTTATCCTGCTGCTTCCCATTAGAATGGTAAAGGCTTCATCATAGTTCCCCTGTTTAGATGCATTTCTTTTTATTGTGCCAAGGGTTGTCAGGATGAAAGCCTCTAGGAGCCACAGAGTATGCTGATAGCTGTATTTATATTATTTATAAATTATCTCTTCTTTCCCTACTCAAGTGTGTCATTCAGACAACATCCTGGACGCTCGGGCCAGCGATTCAGAGGCAGAATTGATTTTTTTTCTTAATGCCGCTACTGTTTAAGGCCATTATCAATCCAGCAGCAGGGATAACGTTGAGGCTGGCAGCAAACTGAAGTGGGCTACAGTTACAGATACCTAGCTCTTGTGGGACAAGTCCCTAACAACGGCTGCCAGTGTTACAGAGAATAAATCAATGAAGAATAGCAGCCCCCAGAAATGAGCCTATCGCCCAGAAGCCATCACAGGTCTCTACGCAGGCCAGTATAAAGTGCTGCCTTCCCATTAGAGCTTCTCTCTCTCTCTCAAAACAATCTGATATCTTGTTCCGAAGGCGCCAGGATGGAACGGGCGTTGCTCTTTCTGCCCCTGACCTTCTAACAGTGACCAGTGTTGTTAGTATAGTGGTTTCATAGATCATGAGTATTGAAAGGATAGTCTAAAATCTGGCAGCGATTTCGGCAACGTGATAGCCATTGAAATACCACACTGGAAAAAAGACAAAATAGAAACTGAGATATAAACAAGACCATATGCCATGTTATTATCCTAAAAGGTATATTGTCATGGGAAAAAAAATAGGTAATAGTGCTGCTCCAGCAGAATTGTGCACTGAAATCTATTTCTCAAAAGATCAAACAGATTTTTTTATATTTCATTTTTAAATCTGACACTAGGCATATTGTCAGTTTCCCAGCTGCCTGCAGTCATGTGACTTGCACTCTGATAAGCTCTTTACTGCTGTACTGCAAGTTGGAGTGATATCACCCCCAGCAGCCTAACAACAGAGGTAACCGGATAACAGCTCCCTAACACAAGATAACAGCTGCCTGGTAGATCTAAGAACAGCACTCAATAGTAAAATCCAGGTCCCACTGAGACACATTCAGTTACATTGAGTAGGAGAAACAACAGCCTGCCAGAAAGCAGTTCCATCCTAAAGTGCTGGCTCTTTCTGAAATCACATGACCAGGCAAAATGACCTGAGATGCACCTACACACCAATATTACAACATACACATACACACCACATTCAAATGATCTGCCACTTTATTAGTTAGCTCACTCTACTGTTAAATTCTATTGTGTCATCAGCAATGGTGTACATTAGGGATGCACTGAATGCAGGATTCAGTTCAGTATTTGACCTTTTTAAAAGCTGAATTTGGCCAAATCCTTGAACCCGACTGTACCCAGGCCCGGATTTGTGGAGAGGCCAACTAGGGTTGCCACCTGTCCGGTTTTGACCCGGACAGCCCGGTATTTTGAAGGACTGCCCGGGTCAATGCTTCCTGCCCGGTTTTCCAAATAAGGAAAACCGGGAGGGATTAGCTTGATTATCGCCGCGATTGGCCAATCGGTGATCGCGGCGTCATAGCTCAGCCCTGTGACGTTACGGGCTAGCCCACCAACGTCACGGGCCCGCCCACTGACGTCACGGGCCCGCCCACTGACGTCACGGGCCCGCCCCCCTGTCCGGCTTCAGCCACAGGGAAAGGTGGCAACCCTAAGGCCAACTAGACGCGGGCCTAGGGCGGCAGGATTTTAGGGGGCATTCTATTGCAAATGTAAATTTGAGGCGGGTAGGGAAATCATATAACTTTTCATCACAAAAGATAAAGTTTTTTCCCTGTCCCTAATTTACATATACAAATTAAGTTCGCTATGAGGCTGAATCTTTCACAAACGATTCACGGATTCAGCTGAATGCCTAATAGTGGATTTGGTGCATTTCTAGCGTGAAATGGCAATTTCACCTGTCTGGTTGCTAGCGTGCAAATTCCCCTAGCAACCATGCATTGATTTGAATAAGAGACTGGAATATGAATAGGAGAGGCCTGAATAGAAAGATGAGTAACAAATAATAGCAATAACAATACAATTGTAGCAAATTAGATGGGGTCGGTGACCCTCTGTTTAAAAGCTGGAGTCAGCTTTTTTTTTTGAAAAAAAACTGTAAAAAAACCCCAAATCAATGAAGACCAATTGAAAAGTTGCTTAAAATGAACCATTCTATAACATATTAAAAGTTAACTCAAAGGGGAACCATCCCTTTTATAGCTGCTGTCAACTAAATGTGTTCTTAAAGGGCATGTAAAGGCAAAAAAAGTAAAATCCCATTTTTACTTGCTTTAATGAAAAAGAAACCTATCTCCATTATACTTTAATTAAAAAATGCATACCGTTTTTAATAGAAACCTGACTGTATGCAGTGAAATTCTCCCTTCATTTACTGCTGTGGATAGGAATTGACAGACGGTCCCTAACTGCTGTGCAGGGAAACAATCATACTTATGAACAGCAGGGGGAGCCGCCACCTCAAGCAGCTTTGGTTGTTTCCCTGTTTATATAATTTATGACTATCGCTAAGAAGCCCAGATCACGCTGAGCATGTGCACAGTCTTGGTCTAGCAAAGATGTATAACAAAGTTACAAGATGACAGCCCCCCTGTGGCCAACTTTGAAAGCATAAATCATTTGTTTGATTAGGTTGTGGTGCAGTAAGTTCATGTTTATGTTTAGTATACAAAATACACCATTTCCAGCCTTATTCTATTTTACACTTTCCTTGTCCTTTAAATCTGGAGTTCTGCACTGGAACTAAATATGTTAAAATGTGCTTTTTATTGTTTACCGTAAACTTGATGTAGTGTTTTTAAAAAAACAGGAATTGTGTGTTACAGGCATGATTACTCAGCATCTGATTAATTAGCAGCCAGTGACTGTAGCCACTCTGATTGGTTCCTTGCTAAAATCTTAGAAGGAAATAAAAACAGCATCTATAAATTGATGCTTTTGGGCTGCATAATCCAGGGAGGTGTGACCGCAAAAAGGGCCTGCAAGGTATTTGTGAATGGATCTATATATAATACATTTCTATATATAAATACATATATCATATATGTACGATAAAAATCTCAGCAGTCACATGTAAAAACTCGCCTGCCTGTTTAATAATTCTGTCTGTCCCACAGATATTCCAGGAATGTATTGAGCAGTACCTCACACAAGCACAGGCCCTGGGGAAATCTGACAGTATAAAGTCATGATATTTTATTAAAAGGAGACTTTGGCATCTCCGGCAAAACAGCACAGGAAGGGTTGGCAGGATGATAGAAATGTTGCGGTTGGCAGTAGGGGTGGCATGGCTCTGGGCAAAATAGAGGAGAGCCAAACATGACCCTTCCCAAAAATGATCTACTTGCTGCTACTATAGACACCATCTCTCCCTACTATACCTGCTATCCCACAGTCACACTCCCTTCCCAGAGACTATTATCCACTGTTACTATAGACACCATCTCTCCCTACTATACCTGTTATCCCACAGTCACACTCCCTTCCCAGAGACTATTATCCACTGTTACTATAGGCACCATCTCTCCCTACTATACCTGCTATCCCACAGTCATACTCCCTTCCCAGAGACTATTATCCACTGTTAGTATAGGCACCATCTCTCCCTACTATACCTGCTATCCCACAGTCACACTCCCTTCCCAGAGACTATTATGCACTATTATCCCTCACAAAACTGTGTAAACCTCCCACAGTTTGCATTAATAATATATTTGTTTTTTTAATTTTTTGTTAACCAAACAAAGGGAGGGAAGAAGGTAAGGTGAAATAACCAAGTATGTGTTGTTTATAGAATCAGAGGACATTTTGTTTCATGGTAGATTGTGTTATTGATAGTCTTATGGCATGGTTACTTAGGGGCAGAGTCTTTGTAATTTACTTTGTTGATGCTAAAAGTTTACAGGTGACCAAGTTATGATCTGATTACATGGAATTAAGCCAGGGGTCCCATACTTTTCCCAGTTTCTCGAGGTAACCCAGTGTGATATAAATTAATTTATATAGATGGATTACCTGATTAAATTGGTGGTTCCAAAAGAAAAAAGAAAAGTAACAAGTCACATGGCTGGGGCCAGCTGGGAAATTGACAATATGTCTAGCCCCATGTCAGATTTCAAAATTAAATATAAAAAAATCTGTTTCTGCTGGAGCAGCACTATTAACTGATGCGTTTTGAAAAAAACATTTTTTCCCATGACAGTATCCCTTTAAGGAGCATTGCCGTTTGGTTATTTCTTATACTTCTATTCAGTTATTCCTTTTTATATTCCAGTCTCTTTGCTTAGGTAAACAAGACCCCGCTCAAATTTCAAACCAGAACAAAAAGCTGAACTGAAAAACCACAACAACAAAAAAAAAATGAGAAGCAACTGTCAATATTTATATCATAATAAAAAGTTGATTTAAAGGGGAACCACACCTTTAAGTGCCAAAGCTTCAATACCATATTCTAAATGATTAATTATTAATATAATTGTTAGTCCAGGGGTGTGAGACTAACAAATATGTGGCTACTGTTAGTGAAGACTTTGACACTCCCTTATAAAAGCATGTTTTTTTCCAAATAGGAGCAAAGCATTTTTGGATGTGCCATGTGACCACCTCTTAGCCAGTCAGAAGGCACAGCGAGCAGGTCTATAGATGGATATTCGGATAGAAAGACCTGTGTGCCGCCAGTCGTGTGTCTGTTTTCCTTCCCTAAGGGTGCAGGGGGAAGCAGACACCCCTTTTTATTCCAGCTCCTTGGCTCCATAGAGAATGCAGTCTGTTGGGACTTGTTATTGGTAAAAGGAAGCCAGCTCTCATGCTTATCCCTACATCTCACTGTTTATGGAACGAGGCAGGTGCTGACATCATCTCCCAGGTGTGCAGAGTTTTCCCCTGCAGGGCTAACACTCACCCTGACTCACCCTCGTTACAAGATATTGGGGGTTTGAGGGCCAAGAAGTCACTGGGCCCATTTTTCCCAGGTAGATGTTCGGTGCTTGCACATATATACATATATCAGTATAGGTGCTTCGAAATCCCTGCCTTGCTAGCATGTCTTTGACTAAAGGTGTACTGGAAACCCACGCTCAGATCAGACCAAAAAACGAAAATAAGCAAAAATGTAAACTTTATTTTATATAGTCATCTCTCGTCTGACGCGTTTCGTCTTCTTGACACGAAACGCGTCAGGCAAGAGATGACTATATAAAATAAAGTTTACATTTTTGCTTATTTTCGTTTTTGGTCTGATCTGAGCGTGGGTTTCCAGAGTGCCTTGCACCAACAAGTTTGTGCTATATATAATGAATGTCCATTCCCTGAGCTGAGGGCCGAGGGCAGGAGCACCTTGGCCACGTTTCTACAGTGGTAAGAGCTTCCACACATTTATACTCACGATGCTTGAAATATTTTCTGTCTTTGACTAAAGGTGGCCATACACAGAGAGATCCACTCATCTCTCTCCCCAATATGTCCACCTTGAGGTGGGCGATAACAGACTGATCTGATTGTGGGCCTTAGGGCCCAATGATCGGATCACAATGGAGGAGATACGGGTCGTCGGATTGCTGGACCGCTTCAATGAACAGATGTTTTAGTCCCGTCTGATCAACATCTTGCCGATTTTCGGACAGATATCGATCATGAAAGCTCCTCAGAGGGCCCCATACACAGGCCAATAAGCTGGCGACTCAATCTGTTGGCAGCTTTTATCGGCCTGTGTATGGCCACCTTAAAGGACCAGGAAAATTTAAAATAGACTAAGGCTAGAAATGCTGTATTTTGTATACTAAACATAAATATGAACTTACTGCACCACAAGCCTAATCAAACAAATGATTTATGCTTTCAAAGTTGGCCACAGAGGGCTGTAATCTTGTAACTTTGTTATACATATTTGCAAGACCAAGACTGTGCACATGCTCAGAGTGGTCTGGGCTTCTTAGGGATCGTCATAAATGATCAAAACAGGGAAACAAACAAAGCTGCTAGAGTTCTGCATGGCTGGGAAGTAAGGTAGGGGCTCCCCCTGCTGTTCATAAGTATGATTGTTTCCCTGCACAGCAGGTAGGGACCGTCTCACAATTCCTATCCACAGCAGTAAACGAAGGGAGACTTTCACTGCATACAGTCAGGTTTCTTATAAAAACAATACACGTTTTTTAAATTAAAGTATATTTCTTCATTAAAGAAAGTAAAAATGGGATTGTACTTTTTTGCCTTTACATGCCCATAAAGACATATTTATTTGCTTCCAAAAAAGACACTTTCAGAGCTAATTCTATGTGGACAGCCTCTGTGTGTTTGCTAGTATGAGCTGTGCAAGAGCACAAAACAAAGCAGTGGGTACAGACAGACAGCAGAGGATAGCACAGAAAGACAGACACTGTGCTGGCTGAACTGCTTTATACCCATGCTGTTTACACCTCAGATTATATGGTTGTTTTTGAGAATTAATTAACGTTTGTGCAAGTTGTTCCTGAGAATCTACCCCTACCAGTTCTATATCATTAATAGCCTCCCTGGATTTTCCATCTTAATTCTGGCAATAAATGTGACTTCAAAGAGAGCTTGGGGAAGGTAGAAAAGAGTTAATGCTCTGTGTTCCATAAATGCTAAATGCCCCACGGGGAAAAATCCAGGTCTCCCTGCAGGCCAGCCTGAAAATGAATTAGTCCCTCTGGCAGGGATATAATGCTGGGAATTTCAGTAGTTACTTCTAGTTGGCTTCAAAAGCCCCATGTGAAAGTAAACTGCAGCTTTTACTCACACCATATAAAAGTTGTAGTCCAACACATCCTTACCAGTTTATAACCTCTGTAACCACAGCCTAATGTGCCCATTCTCAGTTATATCATGTGCAATTCCAGAGCAGCATCTTGGCACTAGAGCTGTTTAAACTGAGCAAACTAAAAAAAAACTATAGATGCTGCAAGGCACCTCAAAAAGAATGAACTCTATTTATAGTTTCTCTTTTTCAGCTTTATTCAACTATTCCATACAGGCACTTACTCAGAGTTGCTGTACATGGGATAGTGTAGGAGTTTATGTCAGCGATCAAAATTTGGGGTTTTATTTGCCTTTTAAAGGAGAACTAAAGCTTAAGTAAGAAGTCGACTAGAAATGTTGTAAATTACTTTTGTGCTTCTGTACTAGCCCAAGGCAACCACAGTAAAGATCTGTGTCTCCCCAGTAGATGCCCCAGTAGCTCCCCATCTTCTTTTCTACTGATTCACTGATTCACATGCTCTGTGCTGCTGTCACTTACTGAGCTTAGGGACCCACTCACAATATACACCTGATAGTGTCATAGAAATATAGTCACAATATAAGGCTGATTAATACAGATAATTAGAAACCAGTGCAATTAGCTGCATCAGAATTTAATAATCAGCAAACCTGTAGCATCAGCTTATATTACAGCCAGGGAAGCTCATTTTCTGCTGCTGGATAATTAGTGACGACCCCTAAGCTTAGCTTCTCAACAGCTGCTCAGAGCCCACTGAGCATGTGAGTGTCACAGACACTTTCCAAGATGGTGACCCCCTGTGACAAGTTTCAAGTCCTGGATCATTGCTGCTATTGACAAGCTGAAACTTTAGGCTGGTGCAATGAGTTCACTATATAAAATATGGCATTTTTACTCGTATTCATTCTTAGGGTTTAGTTCTCCTTTAAATTTTAACATACTGATCTGGCCTGTGAGATCCATTATGACTCAATGTTAACAAAGGAAGCAGATAGAGAGGGTAAATCCAATAAAAGTGGGAAATGGGAAAATTAACTTATGAAACAAGAGGGGTGCGCAATAAGTTTGCCACTGGTGCGACCTGCTATATAATGCTACCTATGATTATTTGAACAACAAGAACTGATTTATTTTGTGACAAAACTTAAAGCCTAAGATTGACCTAACCACTTACATGCAATATTGCTAAACATAGTAATGACATTGTTGTTTTGTGTTTGTTTAGGTTTTGTAAAATCAATAAAAAATGTACCTTTAAAAAAAAAATAAAAAAAAAACGAAATAAAACCAGGACATGGGGCAGAAGTGCTAAAATCTATCTCCCTTGTATGTATTTCAGTAGTTGAACAATAGTACCAAAACATTCACCCAAATACAGGCAGCTGGAAGAGCAAAGCACTTTTTTGTTTCCCATAAATTTCAGTGAACCTGTATCTCGTGGGCAACATTGTTTTGCAAAAAAAACAGTGCTTATATTAATCAGTTACATTTTATCAACAAATCTCTCAAACATGAGTATACCAGGATATTTTTCAGCAAGAAGACGCTTGAAGGCTCCAGTTGGTGGGTCCTTGATGCCCCAGCAGTCGACTTCTTTAAAGGGATACTGTCATTTAGTTAATAGTGCTGCTCAAGCAGAATTCTGCAATAAAATCCATTTCTCAAAAGAGCAAACACATTTTTTTATATTTCATTTTGAAATCTTACATGGGGCAAAACATGTCAATTTCCCAGCTGCCCCAAGTCATGAGACTTGTGCTCTGATAAACTTCAATCACTCTTTATTGCTGTACTGCAAGTTGGAGTGATATCCCCCCATCCTTTCTCCCCTCCCCCCCAGCAGCCTAACAACAGAACAATGGGAAGGTAACCAGATAACAGCTCCCTAACACATGATAACAGCTGCCTGGTAGAAAAATAGTAAAAACCCATGTCCCACTACGTTCCATTCAGTTACATTGAGAAGGAAAAACAACAGCCTGCCAAAAAGCAATTCCCTCCTAAAGTGCTGGCACAAGTCACATGACCAGGGGCAGCTGGGAAATTGACAAAAGGTCTAGCCCCATTTCAGATTTCAAAACTGAAAATAAAAAAATCTGTTTCAGTACAGAAGTCTATTGGAGTAGCATGTTTTGAAAAAAAAAAAAAACATTTTCCCATGACAGTATCCCTTTAAGATGCCATTCAACGGGGCTTCATGTTGGGCCTGTTTGGATCTTTGTATACTTGGAATGCCAGAACCTTTTTTTTTATTAATCTCACTCCTAGTCTCAAGTAAAGCCAAATAAAGGAAATAACACACTTATATTAGAGGTCCCAATCCTAGTTTCAGCAGTTAAAAACAGTGAAGATGCATGCCCCCAGAGTTCCCCAATGGCGCTCCATTGATCTCATTCTGTAAATGTGTAAAGTCTGTCATGCTTGTGAAAATGGACCACTTAAAATAGTTTCCATGACTTGGTCTAGTCTCTATAGTTGATGAGACTTACAGAAGCAGTGTCGGACTGGGACACCAGGGGCCCACCCAAAACCTTAGACCAGGGGCCCATCATAAAACCTCAGACCAGGGACCCACTCTCAGTACTAATATTCTTCATCTCCTCAATCAACCTTTATTCTCCTAGTTTGTTTTCTTTACATACTATAATCAATTATTCCATCTATTTAGCCTCTTTATTCTCATAGAAATAGGGAATGGCCATGAACTAGGGCAAAGGTTTAGCAGCATGAGGGCCCACTGACACCTTGGCCCACCGGGAGTTTTCCTGGTATTCTGGTGGGCCAGTCCGACACTGTACAGAAGTGTTTTACAGCTAATGATAAAATAAGGTAGAATTGTAGTAAAAGAACAAAAAATGCATTGTATTTTCTACCAAAAATAAATATGTGTGATAAATTACCTTGACATACTGATACAGCCATTGTGACTCAAAGCTAACAAAAGAAGAGTCTAGAGAGGGTAAAGGAGAGACATGGGGCAGAAGTACGAATATCTGTCTACCCTGTATGTATTTCAGTAGTTGAACAACAGTGCAGAAACATTCACCCAAAATCCAAGCGGCTGGAAGAGCAAACCACTGGCAGATATATATTAAACTATAGTTAAATAACCTTGATGTACATAAACATATATTGCATGTGAGATTTTACAGGCAGTTGGATGAGGGAATAACTGTCATACCCACAGTCCAGGAAGTGAGCAGTGCATGAAAAATAGCTTCCTGCAGCCTGCTGAAAATGCCTGTGCACTTTTATATGCTTTTATATGAGCAAGGTATGTAGGTGGCTTTATGATTCCATACTGGAGCAGTTAGACCTGCCTCCGAGGAGCTGCCACTCACCAACAGGGTATGAAACTGGACCGTGGGTAATGCCATTGGCAGTGGTCTCCATATAGAAACAGAGTGCTACGGCTGCAGTAAAAGTGAGCGCATACAGTGATAAAGCAGATCGTAGGCTTTAGTTTGATTCTCTTTTCTTGGGTCACTCATTGGTTCTTTCCTTTCAGTGACTAGCCATTGTCCTTCAGTGCTTGCTACACCACCTGAGCTTTTACAGGATTACATGGCCATGGCCTTCCGCCTGTTTAATTGCACGTGTAGGCCTGCGTCCTTTCACTGCAAGTGCTGCAAGTCACATGGCAGCACCAGTGGAACTTGCAGTGGCACTGCCATGTGCGAGTATACTGGAAAGTCTTGTATCCACGGCCACAGCACAAGAGCTCACAGCTGTCAGCTTGAGTTGACGTACGGTTACAGAACCGTCCATAGGTACCAATGCTGCCCGTGGCATTGTCCTTCTCACAGAAGTTGGGTGAGCGGTCTACGTACACCAGATCTGTTTCTGCTGGCTTGGTATTATTTTGAGGGATCTTAAGTTTGAGGAAAGTGGGCACAAGCTGGCGCCTACCTCTCACAGCCTCAACCATAACAGCCTGCTCGTACTTGTCCTTGAGGGCAAAGCCAACCTCTCTGAAGTGAGGCAGTGTCACCCAGCATGTCTTCAGCGTACAGGACCCCGAAACTCCATGGCATTTGCACTCCAATCTGATGTTCTTCTCCAACAGCTGAAGAAAGAAAAAGCTCCAGTAAGCTCCAGAGTGTTTGTGTGAATGCTGCCTTACACTAGCAACATTTATGTTTCTAAAAATGAATCAAAATATGTATTGTGCTCACTGCCTGAACTAATTGCTAATTAAATGTCTGGCTTCCTAGTGCCAGCCATAGGCCTGCTTTTTCTGCAGAGCTTACCGGTGCCCTGGTACATTCTCAAACCCACCCTAGGTGTGCGCATCAATGTGACTATTGACAAAAACAAGCAAGCAACTAACATGAATAATTTATTGTATTACCTTCCTCCCCACCATGTTGTTATGTAGGTTCATTAGAGTGCGAGCATTGCGCTTCACTTCCCTGGCATCCAAAAACTCTCTGGAAAAACGTATCCCATATTTTACATCAGCCGAGCATCCACCCCACCTCCACCCTTTCTCTGGATCTCGGAAGCCATTCTTCTCCCTATCACAGCCGCAGTAAGTGAGGTTTCCTTGGCTGCACGCATTGGTGATGGAATGGGCAATACCGGCTGACAGGATAGCATAGTAAAATGCAGTTTCCCGGCTACCTGAAAAATAATAACAGTTAAGCACAATCCTGTAGGAGAAGAGCTGTTATTATAATTATATATATATATATATATATATATATATATATATATATATATATTTATATTTACTGCGTAACACTTTATTGTATATCATTGATATATGATTGTATATCAGTCCCTCCTGTATGTTTTTTGAGTGTGGAAGAAGAATTGAGTGCTCGTCGCTACAATGTAGTGATGTTTTTTGATTCCAGTCTAAAAAGACTATGGAAGTAATACTCTGCATCATCGTCCTCCCCTCTTTCTTCTTACCCTGACACTATAAATCCCTAGTGCTTTAATAGTAGAAAGTGGTAGAGATGCACTGAATAGAGAATATCTGTAATACTGAATACTCAACAAAAATTAAAACAAATGTGAACCAAAAATTGCTTCAGTTTGTTGTCTTTGTGAGTTTTGGGGGTTTGGATTTAGTTGGCTGACCACCAATAATTTTTTCAAATCCAAACCCTGCAAAAAGGCCTGGCATTTAGCCAAATCCCAAAACGAATCATCAATCCAGTGCATCATTAGAAAGATATAGAAAAAATGTAAATGAAAAAAAATTGACAGTCAACAAGACAACCTACAGATAAGAGAGGAAATTTGTTATTAAAGCTTTGTTATGCTAATATAAAACCCACTTGGTTTGCAATCTGTGGATCACAAATAAGCTACATACACCCATATGTAATTAAAGGCACTAAGTTTGCCCAGGGACAGTAACCCATAGCAACCAATAAGATGCTTGCTTTTAAACAGGTGACCAGTAAATGCTACCTGTTGATTGGTTGTTATGGGTTATTGCCCCTGGGCAAACTTAGTGCCTTTTATTACATTACCCCCATAGATCTCTAAGAAGTATCTCATGACGTTTGTCTGTCTCATATTGTTAAGGGCAACAGAGAATGGGTAGGGGTCAGGCCCGGACTGGCAATATGTGGGTTAGGGCAAATGCCAGATTGGCTGCTATAAGGTGCCATAGAAAGTCAGTATTTAGTGGGCTGGTGGGGACTGTTTGGGCCTCTATGTGAGCTGATTGGGCCTCTGTGTACCTGAAATGCCAGGGCCTATTTTGATTCTCAGTCCAGTCCTGGTAGGGGTGTAATAAGAAAAAGCATAGGAGGAATAGTTATATAGCAAAAGAAATACAGAAAGGGTGGAAGAGAGAGAAGACAGAGAATATAAAACCAGAAAACAAAAAGTACAAAAAGAACAGAAAGAAAAGTGGAGTCAAAAGGATAAGAATAACTAATTGCGGTTAATGGTGAAAAAAATTGGGACTTGAAAATATGGAGAGCATAAATTAAAACATATGGCAGAAAAAAGTGAGGACAAAAGGAAAAGGAAAGGAGAATAGGAAAGGAGAGAAAAGAAAGAGCTGAAGGGGGAACATAAGAATCAAGAGAAGACTGGTAGAGCATGGAGAATGTGAACAGAACATAACGTTCTGAACATAACATGGAAGTAAAGAAAATGGAAGCAGAAAAAGTGACTAAAAGGGAAATCAGGAAAAAAATGGAATGAGTAAAAAAATAATAGAGAAGAAGATATCAAGGACTAAAAAGTTAGCAAAAAAGAGGAAAAGTGATATGTGGCAATTGAGAAATGTGGAGAAACAAGAAAACAAAATAGCAGAATGGGTAGAAGAGCAGAAGATAACATGGCACAGGATCCCCATGTACATTCCTGGTTAGGATATTCAGTGCCCTGCAATATTAATCAGATCAATGACGAAGTATTTAATTGCATTGGATAACTGCCATTGGCTTGTGCCTTCACACATACCTACTTTTAGCTCCTGTCCAAAGACACTTTGTTCCCCCAGGGAGGTGCAGTTCCACCGACTGTGCTGGAACTGATATTGACACTCTTCAGTGCCCAAGCGTGCTCCCGTACCTACAGCAATCATGGCATCAGGGCGCGCCTCGCAGATGCTCCTCTGACGGGGTGATAGGCCTGGCATCTTCCTACAGATAATACTGGCTCCCAGAGCAAGAACCGAGGAAACCCCTCTAAAAAGAAAAGAATGAGAACTGGAGGATCAGAAAAGAGTGAGATTAGATGGTCCTCCCAGTATCCTTTATAATCCTGCCATCCTTATTGGCGGTACACATAAGAGAATTTGGGACTGTTCCCTTTGCCAAATATATTGACCTTAATTGTAAATTGAAAGAACCTCAACAATATAACTGCTCAGATTAGGATGGCAGCATTGGTGAAACAGGGCAGAAGAAGACCACCTGAGATGTGGGATAAGCCAACAAACTGTGAGGCTTGTTTAAGGCTCCATCCGTACGACAAAATGCAGGAGAATCTCATAAGTGGTGTAAGTTGAAGGAGATACAAAATGGACATCAGCTGCTTTTTCCACTGGGGCAGACAATTATTGGGATCTACACTTTTATATTCTTTGTGTATCATGCTTGGTGTGGCCCTCTTCATACACAGTGATGTTCCTACAGGTCAGGGGAGGAAATGCCAAGAAATGCACATACCCAAGTTCTGACTATGGTGGCCACTCATGGAAAGGCATTGACTGCAAGCTAGTTTTCTGTTGACAAAGTCAATGCTCTCTTGGAACATACATGAGTACAAAGAAATCATATTCCCAATCTGTATCTTATTATGGACTTATTCACATATTGATCTGGGTGGAAGAAAAATGCCACAAGCTGAGTCACATCAATAGATGTTCGTGGTTCATAGTCAATGGCTCTATGCAGAGTTTAAAACATATAAATGAGCCTAAAGTGGTCACCCCTTAGGTGTCCAAATCAGTAACAGATTAGAAAATGTGTCATCCTAGCCAAATAAATTGATTTCAGGGGAACTGTAGGGTGGGCAGACAATTGGCCTTTGAGGAAGTGGCTTTGTCCACGAAACGTGTCAAGCATGTTGGTAAAAGATTAACTAATAAAGTGACGATTTTAATGCCACTGGTGCTCCGTGTCTGAGAATCTTGTCTGGGTAGTCAATGGTAGGACACCAAAAGGCAATACTTATTATAAAACAAGGGGCCCCAAATATTCCCCCCCCCCCATACACACTATGGGGGTTATTTATTAAAGTCAAAATGTCAAAAATAGGACTTAAGAGTTTTTTTTTTTACTATAAAATCCTTATTTTTCAGTAGGAAAAAAACTTTATCAAACCCAGAGGGTGTTCAAAGTCTGATGTGCGCTGGGTTTCGAGCAACAATCGAAGATTTCTTTGGTTTGGGTAAAAAATTCCCAAAGAAAATCAGAACAATTTGTTCGCTTAGGATTTTCAGAAAATGTATTGATGAATAAACCCATATGGACTTGGTGGGAGTAGCTTTCTGAGAAAATAATGAGATATTTTCAGCTTTTGATAGACAACCCCCTAAGGCTTAGACCTCTAGTGGTCTTAATTATTTCTTGCTCTTTTATAGCTCATAATGGCAGCTCCTATATAAATATAAAGATAACAGGACTGTGAATTGGTCAATCTCTTGCCTTCAATATATGAGAAACAAGCAGGACGTGTCCTTAGTTGAATGCCATCTAATTAGCAAGAATGCCTGCACCGAATGAATAGTAAAGCAAATGCTTCATTAACTAAGCTGACCATCTGCAAGCACAACAGCGTACTATATTGTGACTTCTATTTACATGCAATCGGGCCCTTTCGGGTTAAAACCAGAAGCCTGAACCAAATTGGTGCCAAGCCATGCAGAGATAGAGGGTGGTGGAACAGTAAGAGATAACAGGTCATGAAATCCTACCGATCCATCCACAGCCTGTAACTGAACTGCTTCATGCCACACAAGGGACCATTCTCTGCTCGGCTCCCAGAACAAAACGCCTGTGTGTTCTGCTAACTGATCAAGAGCTCTGTCACTTAACACTAACATCCCCCTCCTTTTAAAAAATAATGTATTTATTTACTGGCGAAATAAATGGGATGCTCTGAGGAATGGACGTAGCTGAAGGGTCAATTGAAAGAGCAGAACACTGTGAACTCAGGGGGCTCTGTGTTCTACATCCCTTGCCTGTGTTCTCTCACTCAATCTGGACTCGGGTACGTGAGGGTAGGTTTCAAAGCAGTGGGTGTAGAGCTGGAGTTGCTACAGATAAACACTTTTATTATTTTACAGATATCCCTATGTAGGGGAAATACACAAAGGCTTGCCCCTTATTTTAAAGGGAAACTATCATGGGAAAACACGTTAAAAAAAAAAAAACACACCAGTTAATAGTGCTGCTCCAGTAGACTTCTGCACTGAAATCCATTTCTCAAAAAAGCAAACAGATTTTTTTAATATTCAGTTTTGAAATCTGAGATGGGGCTAGCCATTTTGTCAATTTCCCAGCTGCCCCTGGTCATGTGACTTGTGCCAGCACTTTAGGAGGGAACTGCTTTCTGGTTGGCTGTTGTTTTTCCTTCTCATGGGTTTTACTATTGAGTGCTGTTCTTAGATCTACCAGGCAGCGTTAGGGAGCTGTTATCTGGTTACCTTCCCATTGTTCTGTTGTTAGGCTGCTGGGTGGGGGAAAGGGAGGGGGTGATATCACTCCAACTTGCAGTACAGCAGTAAAGAGTGATTGAAGTTTATCAGAGCACAAGTCACATGACTTGGGGCAGCTGGGAAATTGGCAATATGTCTAGCCCCATGTCAGATTTCAAAATGAAATGTAAAAAAATCTGTTTGCTCTTTTGAGAAACTGATTTCAATACAGAATTCCTCTGGAACAACACTATTAACTGATGCATTTTTACATTTTTTTTTCCCATTAAAGAACTGGTAGCACCAACAAAAACTGATGAAGTTATGTGCCCATGGGGTGTAACTACAGAGGAAGCAGACCCTGTGGCTGCAGGGGGGGGCAGGATGTATAGGGGCCCCATGAGGCCCTAATTAATATACAACTTCAATAAAATAATAATTTATCTAGTTATGCCACGGTATGTGCTTTGAAGTTTTCCTATCTTTCAATTCCAAGGGCTGCGGGATTACATGAAATCCTTAGTGTTCAGATCTGAATATGCAAATTAGGCACCAGCTGTATCCAAAAGTTCCAAAAATGATCGCTTCAGTGCCACAATAATAGTCAGGCTCTAGATAGTTGATACGAATAGGATATTTGGATATTACATTGGTATCATTTTGACCCTAAAAAAACAGCTTGCTTGGTTTTCCAGTAAGAATGAAAGGGGTTATTTACGAATCCTGGGGGTGCAAGATCATGCAATTTAATTGTTGATTATATAGTATTTGTGCCCCTAGGGTTGCTGCAAAGAGCAGCGTGAGGAGGCACAGCTCAGCTCTGTCCTTACTGCCTGCCCTTCAATGTTTTCCCCCTTTCTTCTGAATGAAGGTAGGGAGGCCTTCGTGCTTCTCCTTGCCCGCCTCTCACGAATAACAAGCTGATTTGCCAGATAGGCCAGATTTGCCCTGAGGGCGCCCGGGTGTTGGCATCCTCAGTCATCCCCTCATTCCCAAAGAATCATGTGCATGCTTTCTTTTCACTGGAGCACTTACACCTAGTGGCCTGCTCTCTGGAATCAAACAAATCACCCATGCAGTTGGGAGGCATGCAGCATGCAGCCCAAGGGCCTTTGTGGCCTTCCCACAAATCTGGCCCTGCTGACTCATGCAGTGCAAAGGGAACCGGAAGTCTCTGCTCTATGCCGGGTTGAACTTGGGGTCCAGGGCCCACCGAACACCAACCTAAAGGGCCCACTCCTCCAACCCATGGTGCAATATCTGCCCACCAGCTCCCAATGCACCTCCTGCCCACTCCCTCCCTCCAACACATCAGCCACCAGCCCCTCCATAGCTTGTACTGCCTCCTTCTCCACCTAAAAACTTATAGTCACTGGTTCTGGCAGGGGGCATGTCCCGCCAGCCCAGTCCGACTCTGTGACTATTTGCAGAACACCTCCTGTATTGTGCAACGTGCAAAACTAGTCTGGTTCTCTCCTGTTTTTGTACTTGGGGTGCAATGAAAACGCTGCTTTAAAGTGATTGTACGGTCAACATAAACAATAAAAAAAATAAAAAGTAGCCATAACAATAAATGTGTTATTTTTATATTCGGCTATTGCTCGCTCTTGTCCCTGAATGGTTGCAGCCCTGGTGAACAAATCTCACATGTCACTAGTGAAAATTCGCCAGAAGTCCCATCCGCAGGTACATCACCAATTTGATAACCGGCGTAGAGGACAATCCACTAGCGACTGTCACCATAGCCCTTCTGCCAGGTGCATTTTCACTCAGGCGTCATTTGTAATAATAAGTGTCCACTTCAAGCATTTGCACCAACATCTCTAATAAAGACATATATATATATATATATATATATATATATGACCTATATGTACCCGCCCTATTCAAACTGACCTAAGCATAACGAATGAAGTTTCGCTAGGCTACCAACACATAACAGTTAGTGAAAGTTCACTATGAAATGCTTGCGCTGACGAATTAACACTAGTAAAACTTTGCCAGCGTTCTACTGTAGAGATGCAACTTCGCATTTTAGTGAATTAGCGTAGCGGTAGCAAATCTGCACGAGCGAAGCCTTCGCAGGCAAAAATTTGCCCTTTAGTAAATTTTTCCGTTTGTCGTTGCTCGTGAATTATGGTGTAAGTTTACAGTAAGAACAGTTTATGTGATGGCAGGAGAGCTTGAGTGTCAGATATTTGGAGCATGTGTGATATTTATCATTTCAGGTCTTAAGGTGGTCATAGACGCACCGATAATATCGGCCGAAACATATTTTCATGCGATATACGGTGCGTGTACGGTGGGAAACAAGGAATACCTGCAGAAGACTCGTCGATCGGGCAGGACAGGAAATTTTGAATGTTTAGAGCTGAATCGTCAGACACAGGTAGAATTCTATTGTTTCTATATTCTATATGTATATCTGACAATTCAGCTCTATCAGTGTATTGTGTATTGAGTGTATTGTAATGACAATCTTTTTCCAAGAAAGATCATAATCATTACGTCTAAAGCCGGCTTAAGGGACTGATGCTTATGAGATTGATTGGTGTGTGGGGAACAGGACTGAGCAATCTTGGAGGTAAACATGCCAGGACAAACAGATTTATCGTATCATTTCCCATTCTAGAGTCGTGTTGTGAACTCTGTGCTTTCCCATGTGTAACAGCCCTGAGCAACTAAACTCTGTGTCCCCGCTCATCTGGCTCCATTCCACTTTTGCTGTTCTCCTCCCATTGGTAACACAGACACTGCAGGACGCTGGATTACAATTCATTTGTTGTGCAGTATGAGTGATATTTCCAACAACTTTGGTTTTGCTTTCCTTAGTTTCCCAGGAGCACTTGGATGTATTAGTAATTAGTACAAGCACTAGGAATGTCTTAGTTAAAGGGGTTGTTCACCTTCCAAACACTTTTTTCTGTTCAGTGGTTTTCCGATTGTTCTCCATAAATAAAGACTTTTTTTCCAATTACTTTCCATTATTTATCTTTTACTGTTTTTCCAAAATCTATGTTTAAAGTTGAATGTTGGCGTCTGTGGTGTTGGAGTCTGGCAGCTCATTAATTCTGGTGCAGACTCTAAACTGATACAATTTTGCAACATTTAGTTGATACATTTCACAGCAGCATCTCTGGAGTATTAGCAACTATTGTATCAATTCTAACAGCTGCCTGTAATGAAACCCAGAGATTCTACTCATCAGGGACAAAGATAAGAAATGTATCAGTTTAGAACAGTTGGTCAGTGACCCCCCCCCCCCCCAGAGCTGCTTTAGATGGTGAAAAATGACACTTTATACTTCAATATTAGAAAAATGGTTACAAATAGAAAATAGACAGTAATTGGAAAAAGTAATTATTTCCGGTGATCTATCTGAAAACAACTAGTTGTTTGAAGGTGGACAACTCCTTTAATTAATGTAAGCCTTACTGAGCATGCTTGCTGAACTGTAATGTAACGGCACCGGGCCCGGTTGTAAAGGTTAACTGCCCCTTTAAGCACCCACAGTTCAGGCAAACTGCTGAGGCAGCAAAAGGTAACACCTTGAGCTTCTCATCAGCCAAGTAAATTGACTCATTGTCAAATTTGGCACATTCTTGTGTTCCTCATTCCTGTGCTATTGCAACAGAATATATAATAGCACACAATACATCAGCTTGTTTTAGCACCTTATTCAAATAGTCATCTCAGTCTCTCCCTGAATGAAACAAATTCCTGGCAGGAATTAAATTCCCTTCACCTACTTCCCCCACATTCCCTAATGTCATACAGACTGATTGGCTATCTGTCTGGTGGGATACAACTAGTCTGGAGCATTTAGGGCTATTTGATGCCCAAAGGGCAAGCATGATATCAGCACACAGTAATTAGGATTACAGACCTGTAACTGTACGGGCACTCTAAGCAGATTGTCCATTTTCCTCCGCACGTGTTTTTTTTAGAGGAGGAGTAAAGAGGACCTTCTTTTATCTGCACACCTCCACGTGGAGCTACATGGAACAGATATAATAAGAGCAGATCCACTTTCTTCCATCTTCAGGGCTGCTCCTGCCATGAGTAGGGTTGCCACCTGGCCGGTAAAAATGATGGTTTACCCAAATGTTATTAATAGGGGGGAAAAAATATATATATAGGAAGGCTTTTATTTCCAGAAAAGGTGGCAACCCTAGCCATGAGGAAGCAAGTGGCCTGTTGCAAAAAGCCTCCTCTTATAACTGTAAGGAAAAATCATTTTTAATTATTTGGATTATTTCATGTTAATGGAGTCTATGGAGATGGCCATTCTGTAATTGTGAGCTTTCTGGATAATGGGTTTCAAGATAACCTATATCTGTACAGGCAAAGAAGAAAGCTAATGCTACAATTGACAGGAAGCACTAGTCTTGTTTAATGCCAGAGTTAACAATAGCCATAGATATTTCTTAAAGGGATACTGTCATGGGAAAACATGTTTTTTTTCAAAACACATCAGTTAATAGTGCTGTTCCAGCAGAATTCTGCACTGAAATCGGTTTTTCAAAAGATCAAACACATTTTTTTATATTCGATTTTGAAATCTGACATGGGGCTAGACATATTGTCCGTTTCACATCTGCCCCCAGGCATGTGACTTGTACTCTGATAAACTTCAATCACTCTTTACTGCTGTACTGCAAGTTGGTGTGATGTCACCCCCTCTCTTCCCCCCCCCAAGCAGCCTTACAACAGAACAATGGGAAGGTAACCAGATGGCAACTCCCAAACACAAGATAACAACTGCCTGGTAGATCTAAGAACAACACTCAATAGTAAAAGCCAAGTCTCGCTGAGACACATTCAGTTACATGAAGTAGGAGAAATAACAGCCTGCCAGAAAGTAGTTCCATCCTAAAGTGCAGGCACAAGTCACATGAATGGGGGAAGCTGGGAAACAGCCAATAAGTCTAGCCCCATGTCAGATTTAAAAATTGAATATAAAAAAAACTGTTTGCTTGAGAATTGGATTTCAGTGCAGAATTCTGGATGCAATTTGGAAACAACATGTTTTCCCATGACAGTATCCCTAGTAGTAGTAGTACTAGTATAATTATACTAATAGATATATATATATAGAGAGAGAGAGTGAAAGAGAGAGAGTGTCATATTTATTTTAACAGAGTGCAAAGCATTTTTAATATGGGACCCCCTGTTTCCAACAACTAGTGCTGTTTAGTTCCAGTTAGGGTAAGAAGATATAAGGACTGCACAGCTAGATTACATAGTGGCAATGGTCTGAGGGATTCCCCCTGCATTAAGCAAAGGAACCTGAAGGAGTGGGTGGAATGACGGCCAGGCATGGGTGGGGGGATCTCCAGTGCCAGGAGGAGAACACAGCAGCTGCCAGACTATTGCATTCTTTGAGAACAATCTGCACTGGCCTCGCGTACAAACACACACACAAAATTCTAACAGGAATGAAAAATATGGGAGTACAGGTTTCCTGAGCCGTCACTGTAGAAACAGGTGTGTTTATTTGGAAGCTCAGGGGGGAGACGACAGCAGGTATTTTGTCACTGAGAAATCACCTGGAGCGACAGAACTCACTGCAGGTATATACAGACCTCAACATGCCCTGGGACT
>CM044446.1:7750734-7761786 GCA_024363595.1 Xenopus borealis
CAGAATGACCTGAGATGCACCTACACTTTTTGGATTAGGAATGAAATTTTACATGGTAGAGTGAATTATTTGCAGTGTAAATTTAGGGATTAATACTACACCATAAAATCATGATATACCTTTCATCTTAATGGGGTACCTTCATTTTTTCTTTTGATTAGTCGATGTATTCAAGATATGCTAAATACCTGTGAATAGCAAACAGCAGAGCAAGTGCCGCCACTGTTTTCTCTCCTCCAGATAAGTTGTCCATGGGCCGGAAGCGCTTACCAGGGGCCACGCAGTTGTAATTGATCCCGTCTAAGTAAGGCTCCTCGGGGTTCTCTGGTCCCAGAAATGCCTGTATAAAGGAACAGAGTCAGGAGGCGGAGCTCAGCAGCCAAAAATAAATACACAAGAGGAGAGAGTCTATGCCGGTTACCTGGGCACTGCTGTTCCTAGAGAGGGCCTTGTAGATTTCATCAATGTTTGTGGCAACAGACTCAAAGCAGGCATTAAACCTATCAAATCTCTCCTTCTTGGTCTGCTCGAAGGCCTGCTTGGCTTTCTTGGCTCGTTTTCGAGCAGCTTCAAACTCTGCAAAGGGGATGGAAAAATCATAATAATGTTCATCCTGATGAACACAAATATTAACAAGTGATACCTTATTTAAATATATCTTAGATCAGGGTTGTACTACTGGAGGCTTGATATGACCCAACAAGGGATTTTAATAGCTTGCAGCCTGCCAAAGGGGTATGTAAACTGTATGATATTTTAGTTAAAGAAACAGTAACACCACCAAAAAATTAAAGGTTTTCAAAGTGCTCTGCTATGGTAAAACTGGTGTTTGCTTCACTCCACTATAGTTTATATAAACAAGCTGCTGTGTAGCCATGGGGGCAGCCATTCAAGCACAGGATACCAGCCAAACCTGGAAGATTACAGAAAATGACCTCACTTTATAAAAGAAGAAGTTGGATAACATAGAAATATAACATTTAGGAATTGCCGCATATGCAGTGATTATTGCATTTGTTTTACTCACCATCTGACGTCTCCTGGAACTTATCTCGGACACTCTCAAGCTTCTCCATGGCCTTCATGTTGGGAGCAGAAATCCTCTGTAAAATGCTCTGTTGTTCATTTATCTTCTGATGCAAAGCACTCATCTCCTGCTTGATGTCATCATCAGCCACTGCATCCTAAAAATTAAATTCCAGCTTATGAAAAAAAAAAGATTTATAACAAAGACAAAGCCTACAGCACACTCCTCAGAATGCAAAGAGAAAGGTACAGCACTGGCATTTGCTGTATTGCAACACACATTGCCGGCTTAAACTAAACCCTAAAAATGAATTTGGCTAAAACTGCCATATTTTATATGGTGAACTTATTGCACCAGCCTAAAGTTTCAGCTTGTCAATAGCAGCAATGATCCAGGACTTGAAACTTGTCACAGGGGGTCACCATCTTGGAAAGTGTCTGACACGCACATGCTCAGTGGGCTCTGAGCAGCTGTTGAGAAGCTAAGCTTAGGGGTCGTCACTAATTATCCAATAGAAAATGAGCTTCCCTGGCTGTAATATAAGCTGATGCTACATGTTTGCTGATTATTACATTCTGATGCAGCTAATTGCACTGGTTTCTAATTATCTTTATTAATGGCTAATCAGCCTTATATTGTGACTATATTTCTATGACACTATCAGGTGTATATTGTGAGTGGGTCCCTAAGCTCAGTAAGTGACAGCAGCACAGAGCATGTGAATCAGTGAACCAGTAGAAAAGAAGATGGGGAGCTACTGGGGCATCTACTGGGGAGACACAGATCTTTACTGCTAAAGGGCTGTGGTCGCCTTGGGCTGTTACAGAAGCTCAAAACAATGTATTAGATTTTTGGTTAGGCTTTAGTTCTGCTTTAAGAAATTGTACAGAACCCCCCTCTGTTTGTTCTCATAGCTCACCTTCAGATCCTCTGAGAGGTCACTGTAGTCTATTTCAATTAATGCTTCTTTTGCGTAAACAGTGGAAGATCTCTGGGAACTGCTGGCAGACTCCTCTCCTTGGGAACCATTCTGGCGGAGAGAGATTGCTCGGCTTTAGAGCAGGGACAATTGATACAGATTTTCACGTAAGAGAAATAAAGGGTAAGAAATAAAATAAAAGGAAGAATAAATGAAAAGGATGAAGAATGTCCCAACCTCTTCTTGACTGATATCATCCATGGTGCCTTTGGACAGTGGCAATTTGATATCCTGCATCTTGCAAGCCTGGAGCAGGTTATGGCGGTCACTACGTTTCTGTTCCAGCTTTGTTTCAATGGCTGTGACTTCCTTTTGAAGGTGGGTAACCTCCCTAAGAAAAACCATACATTTTGTTACATTATTATTAGACAGGGTCTTCCTTAGAAAAAAAAAATCTTGTGGCAGGGGGGCCCAGGGACAGCAGCCCCCCAGTCCGACTCTGGTAACAGACTTCATAAAGCCAAGAGACAAGGAGATACTAACTTGTTGGCACTGCCCAGTTTTTTACGGATATCTTCCATTAGATGGTTCTTGTCGTTCACCTCTGACTTTTTAGCCAAGTGCTGGTTCTTTAGATCCTGCAACTGCGCCATCGTCTCATCGATTATCTTCATGTGTCTCTGCTCTTCCTAAGTACACAGAAAGTTTACCAAGTATTATAAATCTGAAATCCTGCATTTACCATGCATTCCACTGCACTTTGGGCGGCGCATCAAAGTAGGACAGCAATGCAATGTGTACAAAATAAATCTATGGGTCCTGAATAAGCCTGTGAATGGATATCGGATCTCCGCTCACAGCCATCAGTCATTACCTTTTTGAGTTTTTCGATTTCATTATCATCTTTCTTTACAGACTGCTCCCATGTCTGCACTTTGCCTTGGTCCTCTTTCAGCTGGTTCTTCTCGTAGTCCAGCTGAATGCCCAGACGGGTCTTCTGGTTTTCAAATTCCAACCTGTGGTGAAAGAATAAAACATTTAATCAAGGTCTGGGAGATAAAATGAAACCGTGCAATAGTGCAGTGATTTCCAGCTGTTAAGGAACTACAAGTCCC
This sequence comes from Xenopus borealis, assembly GCA_024363595.1. Taxonomy (NCBI): domain Eukaryota; kingdom Metazoa; phylum Chordata; class Amphibia; order Anura; family Pipidae; genus Xenopus; species Xenopus borealis. The sequence continues at coordinate 7,753,796 of CM044446.1, forward strand.
ACAATGCAATGAAGGAGTCTGACAGCCACAGTCAGGCAAATGCATTGTGGGACTTGTAGTTTCTTAACAGCTGGAGGCACAAGGTTGAAAATCACTGCAATAGTGAATCACTGTCCACTGAAAAGTAGCATCTCAATTTAAAATATTCTAATAATTTGTGATTAAAAGTAAAAGGCGACCGACCTTTTCTTGGCAATCTCATTCTGCCGCTTAACCTTCTCCTCTTCGAACTCTCTGATGTTTCGGACACCGATTTCCCGGCAGAATTCTTCAAAAACTTCATCTTCCACCTAGAAGACAGTAAAGTTATTCCCGGCACAGACTGCTTTTATTTTTCAACGTAACATTTGGGGGCATATCAGGCGTGTTGAGCAAGCAGCCACCTTCAGCTGGTCTTTAATAAGATGAATATGTACAGGAGCATTTATGGGAGTGGAGGATTAGACTTCTTGTGCTGGTATTAATAATATTATGTAACAAATGCTCCTAAAAGTTCTTGCCGTGCAGATGGGAGCGGATCACAGGCACAAGCTGCAGAAGAATTGAGTGCTGGATATGAATAACACAATATATTCAGTTCATGCCTGGACCAACAGTTCTTAAGTAGTTCTGCTGTGCCCAACCACTCAAACAGGTGCAGAAAAACAATAAAACGCTTCTTTCTACGTTGCTCACCTGATTCATTTTCTCCTTTAGATCTTTCATTTCCCTTTCTCTGCTCTGAATTATCCTCTTGATATCGTTGATACGAGGGCTGAAATTGGCCAGCTCACTCTCCAACTTGGATTTTTCCTGCGTGTGGAGGAAAGAAATAATAATAATAAAAAAAAAAAGTTTACAATTGGTTGATCCCTAAAGGTTTTGGGTAGATTTCATACGTTCGTTACCAGGGGATCTCTAGCTGGACCCCAGTTTAAGGCCAATAAACAGCCTTCTATTCCCACCATAAGTCTATATTGCCACCTACTAAATTTAGCAGTCTACACTGGATTGAGAGTGAGCCCTCAATATAAGGAGGACAAGGCTGACACTGCTCACAAACAACTGCTGACAAATGTATAGATTGACAGTAATAAACTTTATTTGCAAATCTGGCTTACCTGCAAGTTCATAGCCAAGTGGCGAGTTTTGGTTTGCTCCAGATCACTCTGGGAGTATTTCAACCTCATCTGTAGACCATGGGCTTGGGATTGCACCTGCCTCAGTTCAGCCTCTTTGCGTTTAGCTTTCATTTGCTCCTGGAAAAGATTTGCCCTTGTCGGTCAACACTAATGCAAATTCAGTGCCTTATGTAAATACATTATCAACATGTTCTAGAATACTTCATCAGTGTCTGTCTCTACTCCAATAGAGGCTAACCTTTAGCTCTTCTGTTAAGCGCTCCTTTTTTTCCTTGAGCTTATCGACTGCTTTCTCATCCCACCTCCTGGCCTTGGCTTTCAAGTCGCTGGCACCTCCAGAGATCACACCAGACTTCTGGAATAAGGTTCCATCCAGGGCCACTGTCTGCAGAGCAAAACGTTATTTATCAGAGAGTCTGTTAAGATCATTCAAACATACCAGATCTTCAGCTAACACCACAGGCATTAAATAAACGGTTCTTGCTTAAAGTCCACAAATCATTCTGTACAATATTCACCTTATGCCTCTGATGTCCTCCAAAAGCAATCCTGCGTGCATCTTCTACATTGTCACAGACAAGAGCATTACCACAGGCATACTGCAGAGCTTTCTTAATATGTGGAGGCTCATAACGAATAACGTCAATCACAAGTTTTGCTCCTTTCAGCTCCCTTAACTTCTCATCTGTGGGTTTCACCTGCAAGTAAGGAAAAGACAAGCAACAGCTCTCAGTGTAAGTAACACAACAGACAGCAAAGACAAAACACACACACATATATATATATATATATATATATATATATATATATATATATATATATATATATATATAAGTCTGGTCTACATAGTCAACATCCCATTCACTTAGCAATAACAAGATAGTAAGATGGCTACCTCCAAATAATCAAGGGGGAGGAAGGTTTCGGGTTCCCCGCGTTGCTCTTTGATATACTGGATGCAGTCTCTACCTGTCTTCTCAGAATCAACAATGATGGCATCCATATTCTTTCCAAGCACCTTGGTGACTGCGATCTGGTACTTCTTTTGGGTGGGCTGACAGAGGTCAATCAGTCGACCATACTGGCACAAAGAAAAGCGATCTAATTAGCCTCCACCGTTTGAGGTCAACTGGATTATAATACACATTTAAATGTGCACAGGGACAGTCATTTAGAGAATTCTAAATGATCAAACTCACCACAGATCCAGGATACAGTCGCTTTATGCTTTCCATAATCTCAGCTTTCCTCTGCTGCCGGCTGCTCTCTTGCCTGTCAATCCTAGCATCTCCCAATTGCTCCATCACCTGATTCAGCTCACTGTTAATCTCGTCAATCCTTCGCTTGGCCAGCTCCACCTCTTCGGTTAAGGTCTCCTCCAGGTTCTTCTGTTCTTCCAGGGATTGCCTGTAAGAAACAATATGGCAAACATGCTTGGCGAGAGAAAACCAATCTTAAAGGTGTACAGCATAAACAGCACAGTACAAAATGTACTTAAACACCCATTACATACTTGCTGGTGGCAATGTACTCCTCGAGCTTCTCAATCCTCTTTTGGTTCTCTTCTAACTCACGCAATTTCTGTTTGATTTTAGCCTAGGGAAATGAACATATTCCATTTAGTCACTTTTCGTACACCCAACTACTCAGCAGTTACACCATTTACACAAGCCACAGACCTCCGTCTCGACTTTTTTCCTCTCCTCTAGATCGAGCCTATCTTGGTCAGCTTTCTGGTCCCTGTTAAACTTCTCCAGCTCTTGGGCTAAAGTAGCTGCTCTTTTACTAGCCTCTTCCTTCAGGCGATGGTATTTCTTGACCTAACAGACAAAATAATATATATATATAATATGAATTGTCATTGCACAGTTAAACGAGTTTATGTGAACAGCATGCAATAAGAGCATACCTGATTTTCTTCCAGAGTAAGATCCCGCCCTTGGCTCTGGCTTTCCTCCTCCATCCTTTCTTCAAACTCCTGCCGAGCCTTCTCTACAGAAAGCATTTCCTTCTCCAGTTCGTCCATATCGCCTTTGCGTTTCTTGTACTGCTTTTGGGCATTCTGAAGAGATTTCTTGGCTGCCTCCAACTTTTTGATCTTGTGGGAAGTGTTTTCCTTGGCCTTGATATACTGAGGACGTTTCTGATTCAGTTCTGCATCCTTCTCTCTTAGCATGACCAAACACAAACAAAAGGTTAAAATAATCCACAAATAAACTGAAAGCACCTAAGAAATACATAGCAACATACTGCGGCAACATATTAAACTTAAATCAGGACACAGCAGGTAGCACAGGGATCATTATCAATCCAAAAATCATACTGTGCTTTAAATATACAGATAATTAAATTTATATCCTAGTAGAATGTACTCATAAAAGGTTCTATACCCACATAGTAAACAACTGTTAACACAAACAGTATGCTCCTCTAATTACATGCCTACTGCTACTGCTATGTGTGCCGCTGATTTATCCCACACACCCCTCTTTACAGCTGCCATGACACTGGATCCCTTGTTAATACGAGATTTAGTGCTCACTTGATCTCTTTCTCAATGGCCTGCTGCTCTCTCATCATCTTCCCCAGGTCTTTCTTCTTGTCCTTGAGCTCTTCCTCCACCTTGTCCATATGCTTCTTGTCCTTCTCAATACCCTTGTTCTTCACGCTCAGCTCCTTATTAAGCTTTTCGATCTCGGATTCATTATGGTAAAGTTTGAACAGTTGCAGCTGGACTTGTGCTCGAGCCACCTCATCTTTCAACCGCTGGTACCGTTCCGCCTGCATGGAGAACATGAGCTCAGTTTGTCAAAACCAAACGGTGAGGATGGTCATAATCAAGTCTCTTTCAACCCCACAGGCCACTAAGTGCACCCAGGGAATATGGCAAACAAACCTCTTCCTTTTCCTGCTTGGCCTCCTTCCTCTCAGCCGCAATGTTTTTCTTGCGGTGATAATTAAACTGTGTGTCTTCTTCAGCCTTCACCATCTCTTTCTTGCGCTTATCATACTCCTGTGCCAGCTCTCCTGATCGACTGATCTCTTCAAACAGAGCTGTCCGCTCTTTGGGGTTCTTCATGGCTATGGACTCCACTGCCCCCTACAAAAGACAGAAACTGTATGTGTCAAAACCTTCTAAAGAAATAAGTAGGAAATAGGCAGTTAAAAGAAGACCGCTAAGTAGATAAATCCAATGTCAGGTTGTAACTCAGAAACAGAAGAACCCATCTTTAACGCCAAGTTAAAGGAGATGTATAAAAAATAAGAACGTATCAGTGTGTTATACTGATTTAGATATAGAAAAATTATGCTTTAAAAAAATATATTCAATATCTCTGCAAAACTCGAATAATCCCTCCCTCCTCTTCCTGCTCCCTGAATTCCCAGGTACTCAGCTCACTGCACTGTAGGACAGGATCCAATCAGCAGCTAGCAGGACCCGATAGGGAACTGAAGCCTGTCTGCACTTGTGTGACTGCAGGGCTGTGATTGGCTGTCCCCCTCCTACTGTGCTTCTGGTAGGGATGGTTAGGACACGCCCACCCCTCATTTGAAACAGGGACCAGAGAACATAGATTCCAATCAAGTGGCTATTTTTTTTTTTTTAAAGATAATTTACATTTTTAGCAACATGTAAAAGCAACACCAAATATTATTTATAATTGCCTAAAACGATTATGTTTTTTTCATTTACCCTATAAGTCTCCTTTAAAAGTCATCATGCGAGTTCATTTACCTGGAACACCAGGAAGTTCCGTGCTTTAATCAGAATTCCCAGCTTCTCCAACGCATCGCTGTACTCCGATAGCTGAACCACCTTGTTGTTGATCTTATACTCCGAGGACCCGCCTAAAGAAAGGACGCACAGGTTGCCGTGAGATTAAAAGGGTGGTTCACCTTTAAGTAAACTTTTAGGATGTAATAGAATTGTTCATTCTAAGAAACTTTTCCATTGGTTTTCATTAAAGGTCATTTGGACCCCAGCAACCAGACTGTTTATAATGCAAATTGAAGAGCTGCAATTGCAGATTGTCTCAGAATATCATTCTCTAAATCATACTAAAAGTTAACACCTTTAAAGGAGAAGGAAAGCTACCGAAGCAGTTTATTGGCAATAGATTAGTCACAATAGTGCAAGCTATAAAACTATATTTATTCTGCAGAATATTTTACCATATCGGAGTAAACAACTCTAGAAGCTCTCTGTGTTTGGTTAGGATAGCAGCTGCCATATTAGTTTGGTGTGAAATCACTTAATTCCAGAGTCTCTCCCTGCTCACTCACAGCTCTGGGCTAAGATTACAGCAGGGATGGGGGAAAAGGAGGAGGGAGGAGCAAACTGAGCATGCTCAAGCCCTAGCCCTGGATGTTTAAGCTGAATACAGAAGCCCATGTGTACACAATAGAAGGAAAGAAATGCTGTGTTTCTTTTGACAGAGGACTCAGAGCAGCATTACTTTAAGGGTTTACTGGTGAATCGATATAGACCTTTCTGATAACGCTTACTTAGTTTTAGCCTTTCCTTCTCCTTAAAAGAGTTGCTCGATAAGAACATTCTAATCAGTGAATACATGAGGTTGTTTCCCCTCATAGCAACCAATGTATGTCTAATAAAAAAAAAATAAAAAAAAAATCACACAGGTCTCTTACCTACAATAACTCTTGAGAAAACCTTCTCTTCTCCACTGTCTTCTGAATAGACCATACTAACAAAGGCCCGGTTAGCCGCTGGTTTGCCCACGGGGGCTCCATGGATAAGGTCGCGCAGAGTCTTCACTCTCAGGTTGCTCGTCTTTTCTCCCAGCACAAAGCTGATGGCATCCATAAGATTGGACTTCCCTGGGTGTGGAAAAAACAAGAGTATAGTGAGGACTCCTGCAGAATATTGATGCACACGTTTTGTAATGAAAGACAATGGGTTGCAATACAGAGAGATTCCTATGACAGATGGGGGGGGAAGGGTATTATATTGGTAGAGACTGCACACCCTCAATCCCCAAGGTCCACAATGGGTTGCAATAACCCACATCAACCAACCAGCAGATAGCTTTAATGGTCGCTTCTTTTAATACCTGCACCTGGGCAAACGTTGCACCTCTCATATAGGGTTAAGGACCTAAGCCAGTGATCCCCAACCAGTAGCTTGTGAGTAACATGTTGCTCTCCAACCTCTTGGATGTTGCTCCAAGTGGTCTTAAAGCAGGTGCTTATTTTTGAATTCCAGGCTTGGAGGCAAGTTTTAGTTGTATAAAAACCAGGTGTAGTGGCAAACAGAGCCTCAATATAGGTTGACAATCCACATAGGGTCACCTAATGGCCAATCACAGTCCTTATTTGGCACCCCAAGAACATTTTTCATGCTTGTCTTGCTCCCCAACTCCTTTTACTTCTGAATGTCGCTCATGGGATCTAAAGGTTGTGGATCCCTGATCTAAGGTAAATGAAAGCTTATAGAGAAATGTTCAGAAACACAGGGGGGTGCAGAGCATGGCTTTATTATAGTGGCCCTAGGCCGACCTACGCGTATGCTTTGCTCAAAGTAAAGCAGGGATATACAGGTATGGGATCCATTATCCAGAAACCTGTTCTCCAGAAAGTTCCAAATTAAGGAGGCCATCTCATATAGAATTCATTATAATCAAAGAATCCAAATTTTAAAAAGAAATTATTTCCCCTTTCTCTTGTACTTGATCCTAACAAAGATATAATTAATTCCTATTGGAGGCAACACCAGCCTATAGGTTTTATTTAATGTTTACATGATTTTCTAGGCCAGAGCTCATTGGGCAGGTTAAAAAAATCCCGTCGGATCGCGGCTGCGTCGATGCAGTCCTGCGATCTCACCGCCCGCATGTCCTCCATTCTGATCGGATCGTTGGCCCTATAAGCCCAATATTGCCCACCTCAATGTGGGCATATCGGGGAGGGATCCGCTGTGTATGGCCACCTTTAACCAGACAGTGATCCAGAGAATAATCTAGGCAGAAATGGCTTTTAACAAAAGTATAGATACTAATTAAAAGCATCTGGTAATCTAGATATTTCACTTTTAAGTGCATGACCCTAGCAACCAGATAGTTGCAGATATTCCAAACTGGAGAGCTGCTGAACCAAAAGCAAAATTATTCAAAATCCCACAACGACAAAAAAGTTGAACATCAAACTGTCAAATTTTAAGAACTACCCCCTTTAAATGACCGGATATTGATTCTAAAACGGTGTTGTGGCCCTACCTATTCAGACACATAAATAGATATAAATATATATATATATATGCACAAAATGATACTGAACCTTATGTGCAGCTGTTGTCTGGGTCCCTTAAACATAATATAAATATAAAACCCAGCAAGAGTCCAACACATAGCGATTGTCTGTGGCATCTTACAGCAGTGGCAGAATATAGAGTTTAAGTCTAGGCCTGCACCTGGGTCTCACATCTATTATCAAACAGTTAATATTGTACCAAAGAGATGCTGTACAGGCTCACAAGTAAAGCAGCCCTGCAGCAATCTTATTGAACCATATGAGCATACCCCCTGTCCCTGTATTGTGCCATTCATTACAATAGTGCCCACTGCTCTGCAATTAAATAATGTTCCCTCTGTGACTTCACTAGTGTTGCACCTCCTGTATTTGTCAGGGAGACTGCGTGGTACATAGACATGGCACCAGGACTGCAATAAACATGTGGATCCTGCTAAAGGTCAGGGCTGCGTAAGTTGCCATAGACAGCGACTACTTAATGGGCTGTTGGGAGCTGTTTGGGCCTCAATGTATTTGACATGTAAGTTTTTTTGTTTTTTTTTAATTACATATATTAGATGTCAGGGTCTATTTTGAATCCCAGTCTAGACAATGGGGGGGGGG
>CM044446.1:7763393-7789232 GCA_024363595.1 Xenopus borealis
AAAGGGATTGTTCCCGTTGGCGTTAACTGTTAGTATGATGTAGAGAGGGATATTCTGAGGCAATTGGTTTTCACTTTTTATCATTTGTGGTTTTTGAGCTATTAACCTTTATCTTCAGCAGCTCTCCAGTTTGCAGTTTCAGCAGTCTAGTTGCTAGGGTGCAAATTGCCCTAGCAACCTTGCACTGTGGGGAATGAGACTGGAATATGAATAGGAGAGGGACCGAATAGAAAGAAGAGTTATAAAAAAGATGCAATAACAATAAATGTATAGCCTTACAGAGCATTTGTGTTTCAGATGGGGGTCAGTGACCCCCTTTGAAAACTGGAAAGAGGCAGAAGGTAAATCATTTAAATACTATAAAAAAAGAATAAATGATGGGCCATTGAAAAGTTGCTTACAGTTAACCATCCTGCTACATACTACAAGTTATCTTAAAGGTAGGGATGCTCCGAATCCAGGATTCGGCCTTTTTCAGCAGGTTTCGGATTCCGCCGAATCCTTCTGCCTGGCCGAACCAAATCCGAATCCTAATTTTGCATATGCAAAATACAGCCAGGTTGGGGCACACACGTGCATAATGTTGAATCCCACAAGTTGCTTATTATGAAGACAGAAGCACATTTGTGCATGCACTCTGACATGGCCACTCACAGCTGGAGCTCCCTCCCAGTGTGAGTATCCTAAAAAAAACTACTGTTACCCCCAACAGCAGTGCAGACTCTATTAGCCCACACCTTTTGGTTGGGGATTATATTTTTGCCCACCAGGTGCCCTTTAAAGATGAACCATCTCATGAATACCTGTTGCTGCATTGTTTTATGGCCACTAGATGGTGCAGTCCTATTGGATATTGAGATTGCATGTGGCCTGCCAAGTGAGTCAGGACAAACTAATTCTTTAAAGGTTATGATTTTTATGATGTTGTTTTTATTTGAGTGATCTTAGATCTATCAGGCAGCTATTATCTTGTGTTAGGGAGCTGCTATCTGGTTACCTTTCCATTGTTCTGTTGTAAGGCTTCTGGGGGAAGGGGCTGATATCACTCCAAATTGCAGTACAGCAGTAAAGCGTGACTGAAGTTTATCAGAGCACAAGTCACATGAAAGGGCAGCTGGGAAACTGACTATCGCTAGCCCCATGTCAGATTTCAAAATAAAATATTAAAAATCCATTTGCTCCTTTGGGAAATGGATTTCAGTGCAGAATTCTATTAACTGATGTGTTTTGAAAAAGGTTATTTTCCCATGACAGTATCCCTTTAAGACAGGCCGCATCACAGAGAGTGTGGCCATTTTCACCCAGTACCCATTCTTCATTGCTCTTTTTTTCTACTCATCACTAGAGGCATCAAATGCATTTTATAGCATGAAACACATTACTGACAAAGTGCTGTAAGGCAGGATTCTTTTCTAAAAAATCAACTTGCATCTTAAATTGTTGGGTCTTTTATTTTTTAGAGTTGAGGAAAACAATGGGAAATTTCATGGACAGTGTGTTTCACCTTTAGAAAGAGAAGTTCAATTAAACCATTGTGATTGGATGTCTGTGACTTTACTACCCTCAAAGGTTTGAACTTAAGAAACAATTTTAAGAAAAAGTCTAAGGGGTTTATGGGGAAAAAGACAACACTTTTTTTTTTTATTGAAAATTTTCCAGATTTATTACAGTCCGATATAGCAAAAAGCCAAAATCCAAAGTCCTGCCGAGGTTGTGTATAAGTCAATGGCAGAGATCCCTATCCTATTTTGTAGTTTCTGTGGTCTGAACTGGAATCAACCCAAAAATCTGACCAGAAAGAAATCCAAAAAAAATTCAGTTTTTTCCCCCCCTGAAAAAAATCGAGTGATTCGGGAATAAAATCTGAAAAAATTATATGATTCAGTGTTCGCTCAATTTTTTAGTTTTTACTTGAACAGATTAAATCATGCTTTTTTAATAATAAATCTTGATTCTAGTTTGGTCCGACTTTTATTTAAAAAAAAAAAATCAGAAAAATTTGAATTTTGAAAAATAAGCACCTAAATGTCCAGTTGCCTTTGACTTAATTCTATTAGATATTGCTGGATAATCTAGTTCAGGAGTGCCCATACTTTAGGGTTAGGCCAGACGGGGAGATTTGTCGCCTGGCGTCTAATCGCCTCTTCTTTGGGGCAACTAATCTCCCTGATCCGCTTCCCACTGCGTTTTTCAAAGTTGCCTCCTCAGGCAATTTCGAGCGATTTCGGGAAAGCGCAGTGCCGCGTATGAATAGGCGCAGGCGATTATTCATTAAGCAGCTGGAAGGCAGGGGGAATCGGTTCGGGGAGATTAGTTGCCGGGCGACGAATCTTCCCGTCTTGCCTTACCCTTACTAATGCGAGGTCTACTTTTATTGAGGTTGTCTCATTATGATCTACATCCATAAAAATATTGTTCCTCGGAAATTATTACTTAAATATAACAATTTATGAGAAAATTTATACTGCTATATTTAACAACTATTTCTTATGTAACCTTGACATAACAAATATCTCAATGAATCAGGAGGGTGATATAGACAAGCTGTTGACAGAGTCTTCGGATCTACCAGCTACAGATCTACTGGTAGATCCAGATCAATCTTTTGGGCACCCCTGCTCTTGTTTCTTCCCCACACCCCAAAACCTTATAGGCAGTTTCACCGGCTCCTTATAAAATTGGCGTGTGAATGTGTTAGGGCCCTTAGACTGTAGAAAATGTTGGCATTCTGTTTGCAGACAGTAAGCACCCCCTTTATTTTCTAGGTGTAAATAAACAGAAGCTTGAGTAGTTAATAGTATAAAGAAGATTTGTTATTTTAATACTTAGATATATAGCATATATTGCAAAGAAGATACATTTTATTTTCAAAAAAAAGATCACATTTTATTTGCAAAACATGGAGTGTAAAAAGAGCAATAAATACACTTATTTACAGCTTTTGCATAATTTAGGAAAAGCTATACAAGGCTGTGCAGATCGACAGATGCATCGTTCCTCTAATGAGAGTGTAGGTCCTTTTGTTCATGTACTTTATAGTCTTGGCACCTTGTGGGCAAACGCAAGTCTGCGTCCAAATGGCAAATGGGCACAATAAACACATACAACACAGGTCACTGCCACTCTCCATTTCATTCCAATGCCTCTCTCTTGCCACTAGAAGCTAAAGCTCTGCATCCTCTCCAGCCAATCACACCAAGGACGTGTCAGGTAAGCAATGTACAACACAACAACAGACAGAATCATTAACAATATCACGTTTCGGGGAGGCCGTGGAAATGCATTCACCCCTGACAAAAAGGCTTCAAGTTGTCCATTACATTAAGGCACTTATAAAATTCCAGAGGCTGATCAGACAATAAGAGCAAACTGTTCTAAGGGGGAAAAGGTGGTGGAAACTGATTGAAATAAGTGCTGAGTCCCAAATTCCAACAATAGAAGCTTCCAACCCTCCAAAAAGCACAATATGCTGCAGTGAGCAGTCTCTAGATATGGCTAACCCCAAACACACAATGTGATGGAGCTTATAGTCCATGACCTCTCCTAGTTCTCCTCCACATGTGTCAATGGGAGCATATTCCAGCAGAAACATCAAATTTATTTGCAGATCATCACAGATCAGTTACTTTGTTTTCTACGAGAGCAGAGATCTGCTGAAGGCGGTAAGCCAGTTGCATCTTCTGCCCGTTTGGATCTTCCTCCAGGGCCGAGCTAATCTGTTGAAGAATGAAGAGGATTCGTTACATTGATGCATTCCTTCCTTTTCATATTTTTTTGCACAGGTCACACCTACCTGATCATAGTACTTGTTGATGTAATTATAAAGCTCCTGCAACGCAACCAAGGAGTTCAGTTCAGCCGAATGAGCCTGCCCAGATAAAGAAATACAGGCAATTAACAAGCTTGCATTGACAATCATAACATCATTGTCTTGAAATGCAATCCATGGATTAGATCACCACCAATGGCCATATTTTTTTGTGCAAGCCTCTTTTCTTTACTTCAAGTGAGGTGAAAACTCTCAGTAGGGAGCAAATTTATTTGACCATAAATAACAAGGTAAGGGGCCATAGATTATTGTATGCTTAAAACACGCCTTCTCTGCACATTCACATTTCTACATACAAATGGTGGTTTCCATAATGCTTACCCTGAGTCATGGTATACGCTTTAGGTCAAGAGGACCCAACTATCTATTTAGAGATACAGTAGAACCCCAGTTTTACGGGGGTGCCTGGAACGCAGAACAAAATAGCAGTGCAGTGATCACATAAAAAGTACTGTGGACTGATATTTTTCGAAGAAGGGGAGTACCAGCTTGGGGTAGAAGGTAACCAATAATTAGGGATTGGCATCCCTCAAGGAATCTACCTTTCCTTCTACTATAACCGTATGCCAATTTATATATTTTATATTTGGCATACACAGGTTTGATTCCAGCCAGGGCACTGAGTTTGTCTGTTCTTTCCATGTTAAGTGGGTTTCCTCTAGGTACTCCTGTTTCCTCCCAAATATACAAGCAGCTTAATTAGCTTACTATACACTTGGAATGTCTGAATATCAACCTGCTCAACTTGATGTAGAAATTTTGAGCATCCCCACTTACCCCAGACTGATCTGTGAGGAAGGAATTCATTTCTTGGTAGCTGGCAGCAGGTGTATTTTTGATGTCAGCATAGTAGCTACAAAGAGACATTGTGCAAAAGTAAAATTACAATCCTCTCAAATATGTTTGGATTCCAAATACTGAATAAGTGTTGACTGTTCTAAATTGTAGATGATGCACATTCCTGTTGCACATTCTTGTAATGTAAATGGGCCTTTCTGTGAATATTTTCTTAGATGTGTTCTGTTGTAAGCATCCATATGTGTGTGTGTGTGTGTAGTAATAGCAGTATTGAAAACTAGTAATGCACCAAATCCAGCATTCAGGCAAATCCTTGTACCATGTCAAACCGAAAGGGGAGGAAAGGGAGATCACGTGACTTTTCATCACAAAACAAGGAAGTAAAATAGAACAAAATTTCAACAGATTTGGTTCGGTATTTGGCCGAATCTATCGCAAAGGATTAGAGGATTCAGCCAAGATTCGTTGAATGCCTATTGAGAACTAAAATGAACCTATAGCTAATCAGAACATTGAAATCCAGGGTTAAGATCAAAGTGAAAGTCATTATTGAGATACAAAGGACTAAACAGACTTATTAGAATACGCTTACTTTTCAACAAGTTGTTTATATAGTGGGATTTCTCTTGCATATAGCAGTTTGTTGACAGGAGAGTCCTACAAAGGAAGGGCAGGTTACCAATGGTACTTTGTTTCCTTAACATCATACTTCCCCCCCGCTACCAAAATATAATACAGCCATACTCACACGCCCCAGTTTGTGCTCAGAGATGGTGCAGGAATCAATGAAAGTCTGAGCTATCACAGCCAGGATAGAATCCACATTCTCCGATACCTCAACGTCAAAGACCATCTGAGGGTTTTTCAGAATAAGCACCCAGAACCGTAACATAAGGCTGGTAGAAGGGAAGGAAAAGAAACAAAAAAATCAAGACGGTTGAGTGAGAATATTACCCATATCCTGTAATCCATAACAACCGATGCTTTCTTTCATTATACTAAGTGCCCTAAAACCACTAAAAGACAACTGGTGGTCGGTAACCATGGGAAAAGAGGAAAATAAATATGAAACTAGTTAAAATACCCAATAAAATGTATTCTGATGAAACTGGCTTTCTAGTTAAATATTAACACACCAGTATCACCGCATCATGGGGAAAGTCACTTGTTAGCATCCTGGATAATGACCTACATTCTAAGTGCTGAAGATGCTGTGAAATCTGCTGAACATACTTTCTAGAGCTTGTTCACCTGTTTGTCTTCCAGATGTGTACAGTTTCTGCATCGGTAATCTCATGCTTCTCCGCCATCTCATCAAGGAAATCAAAGAAATACTTTATAGCAATAGGCACTGGTCGATTTATTCCCAACATCACCTGAAATGCGTCATCTACAAATTTCTGCAATGTGCCCTGTGGATGGCAAGAGTTACAGGGGTTTAGCAATCAGAATACCAATAGCCATATTGCCAAAGATGTGCCATGATGAGAGGAGTCATTGTACGTCTATTCTTGGGACTAGAATGCCAATAGGAGAAGTGATATGATTTCTTCTGCCTCACCTTCATAGACAGTAACCGGGTCAAGAAGATTTCTGGTATCGCTTTGGCACGTTCACGCTCCCGCAGGCTGCTTCTCCGATTCTTGCAAACCTCTGGTTCCTCCACTGGCTTCACAAGGTGCCATGTTCTAATTCCTCCATCTTCTCCATCCTCCAACATTGGCGTCTCTGTAGGATACACAGACAGAATAGCATTGTTTAAGGCAGGGGTTCCCAACCTTTTTTCACCCGTGAGCCACATTCAGTTGTAAAGAGAGTTGGGAAGCTACATAAGGATTTAAAGCATTCCCTGGGGTGCCAAATAGGGCTGTGGTTGGCCATTTGGTAGTTCCTATGTGGACTGACTGCCTACAAGAGGTTCTGTTTGTCAGTACATCAGGTTTTTATGCAGCCAAAAAATAAGCACCTGTTTTGAGGCCACTGGGAGCAACATCCAAGGGATTGGTGAGCCACTAGTTGTTAATCACAGGCTTAAGGCATAGGGTGTCAGGAAGGAGAAAATTTGGAGCGTTTGCTACGGTGGTCATGAGAAACAGTCTAGTAACCAATGGAAAACCGCAAAAAAAACATGGTGGCAATGGAAAGGAAACTCAAGGCAAACAAGGACTCACTTTCACCACCTATAAAACTGTTGCTTGGAGTCTCACACTGATTATTGTGCAGCCTTGGGATAAGAGCCACTGTTGCATTATCGGGAACCTGAAAGGGAGAAATAATTTTTGTAAGGCTCAGGCAGAAGTACCACTCCTACTAGTCTGTCCATGTTCTTACTTTGTAATGGTGCAATGTGTTTAACCTCTTCCACTGGTCCTGTATTAGTGACGTCAGGTCCTCGTCAGACAGAGTCAAATGGCCTGCATTTCCAGAGCGCCACTCTGTAGAAAACAAGAGAATGTGGTAAAATACCAACCTTAATTATGAAAGCAAATGGAATCATTTTATCTTCACTATTTAAAAATATAGAGAATAATATAGATTATAATATAAGGCAATTTAATATATAGTGAATAAAGTACCCCTAAAAATACAAGTATATTATAAGTCACCAAGGAGGTTGTTGGTTTAGGACTTGGCACCCAAACCCAGCATTTATGTAAAGATCTGGGGTTCTCTTTCTTACATGTGTGAATATTAGAATTCACAATAGGAAGTTCCAACAACTAGGTGAAATAATTTTCTGGAATTTAGGAGTGGAGTCCTCATATTTTACAACAGGGGGTGCTATGGGCTTTTCAAAAACATATGCAGTTAGGACCAAAGAAGTACTAGATCTTGAAAAGAAAAGTAACACAAAGACTCTAGCAATTAGCTTTGAACTAGACGGGAAGCTGATTTTGAATTTTATAAATAGGGTCTGCATTCATGTTTAGGCTTCATGACCCTTATAAACAGAGCCTTCAAACGTGACCATAACACCTAAACACAACTTCTGGATGCCTATGACTGTATCCTCTGATACAAAATGCGTCAGGATGTTCTATCGAGAGGCGAAAAGGAGTGCTTGCCAATTATGTACTTCACCTGTTCCTAAGTGGTGAATGCAATTTCTCTTTCGTGATACATGCAGTGTTAAAGGAACTGGAGTGTGGAACCCGGGGTTTATACACCCTGGTAAGAAGTTTCCAATGAGTGAGCGGTTTCTATCTCTAAAGAAGCAATCGCTATTGAATTTAACAAAGCTATGATTTTGGATTCGACTTCTATTGGGGTTCAGAAGTACAGAGCTAAATACATTAAGCTAAATGTATTTTTATGATATACAACTTCGGAATTACC
This sequence comes from Xenopus borealis, assembly GCA_024363595.1. NCBI lineage: Eukaryota > Metazoa > Chordata > Amphibia > Anura > Pipidae > Xenopus > Xenopus borealis. The sequence continues at coordinate 7,771,357 of CM044446.1, forward strand.
CTCATAAAAATGTCTAAATGACAACCTCAAAATACAATCAATGCGTAATACCTAAGAATTCTGGTGTCACATATGACCTCATGAAACCTGACTTCTGTACCAACACAAGGTTAATTTTAAATAAATATATGTATATAAAAAAAAGAGGAGTTATGAGAGTAATACCCTATATTTCCATACCTAGGTCTAAAGTGGTAGCTTCTGGTCTTTGCGAGAATGGGTTTCCTTTGTACACTTGGTTCAGGATCTTTTGTTTGACCTGGGTGATTGTGTCTGTATCCAGCACTCTCACAGGAACATGATGTGTCTCTCGCCCACTCTTCACTATCACTGTAAGTGTCATGGGATGATAGTCTATGTCCTCCCGTAGCAAGTGACAGTCATTTAGGGTACGCTTTGCCTTGCCAGTGACTGCATCCACTGGACCTTTATCCACTTGGTACTTAATGGCACAGTATAACATGTACAGAGGCTCTGCAGCAGCTTCCTGTAAGAATAACATTTAAAAATGTTTAGCTCCTACAACAATCACTTATTCAACTTGGCTGCCGAGGTCTTTTCAGTAAACAGTCTCCTATTTCCAAAACCACAGCTGTTGGATCATTTTGTTTCAGAAATTACGCAAACAAGAAGAGAACAAAGGTCTAACTTGGAAGAAACTCTGTTTTGCTTCATGCGCAAGGGCAACTTTGTACATGTATGGGCATTTCTAACTATACAGTTGGAAAAGCTAAGAGTCGTATTTTTGTTGGAAGAGGGTAATAGGTGATATACGCACTCACCCGAAGGTCTGTCTGAAGACAGATAGACATCCAGTTGGTTAGCAGTTTCTCAACAATGGTCTCTGTCCTGAAGGAAAACAAATCAAAAGGACGAAGAGAATCTAAACAATCACTACAAATTTACCCCTGTACAACCTACGCTATAAACAGAATATTCTTGTTTGGATATGTTCTGCACAGATAGACACCAACCTGCGAAACAGCAGTTTTGGATTCTTGGCCACACATTGGTCTATCAGATTAGCCAGCAGCGTTTTCATGACATCTGTAAGATATTCCAATTTTCCGTGCAGAGCCACAGTGAGCAATGAAGCAGCATGGCATCGGTCCCGCTGGGAAAGTGTGAACTGAGAATCCAGGGTTTCAATTAGCTAAAAAAAATATATATATTAACTAAGAGGCAAATGATTCTGCCCACAATGCAGTTATGAAAGCATTACAAAAGGACACACAACAAAATTGGCATTTTGCTTGCAGAACATTCATGTATATTTTCATTGCAGTTGATTGTGATTTTTTTTTTTTTGCACGAACAAAGTTCGTATATCTGCTGTATTGCTAGTGTTAAATTCAGGACTCCTTTGCTGCAAGCCAAATATTTTTGGCACCAAAAGTGATATTGCTTGGCCTGGCACTCCCGGAACCCTGTACACTCATAACCAGGGGTGTAACTACAGAGGAAGCAGACCCTGTAGTTGCAGGGGGTCCCAGGAGGTATAGGGGCCCCATGAGGGCCTAATTCATATACAATTTAAATAAATATTGGTAAAACATGTCAACCTCTAGACATTTTGTGGCCCTGAAAAATAATTTTCTCATCAGGGATTTCAGCACTGAGGAAGAGGAGGCAATGCAACATTAACATTTAGAGAGTTTAACAAAACCCCAAGCCCAAGAATTCTTTTATTTATGAAAGTGGGAAAAGGTTGGAGAAAAAACATGCCAGAAACCAAAAGGAGAACCGGTCAGGGGGCACACGTACCTTGGTAAGAAAAAGCTTGTTATTGAGGAGGTTGGACAGCTGTGTAAGGCCTTGTTCCACAGTGCTCCTTCTTCCTACTGGAACATCTAAGCTCTTTGGGAGCGGAGAGTCAATGTTTACAGGGAAGAAGATTCTTTCAACATATGTCGTGGAATCCAGAAAGGGAATTCCAGAGCCTTCAAGTTCACTGCTAAGATCCATCATTTCTGTCATTAAATCTGAAATAAGAGGGACAGAGACAAGGAGTAAATATCTGTAAATTACAAGAAACACAAATATATTGGAAGTAAGATGGGAACATACCAGTAAATTCCTTTCGACATTGATCTCCTACACGGGTCTCCAGGTTCTCCAGTTGCACAAGCACTTTCTTGTAGTCTCTCATGGCCATCTTACTTTGCCTTCTGGAAACATTAACAAAGAATAAAAGTGACTACACAATGCATTTTTTTCCTCATCATGAACAGTGCGATAATGCATTTGCACAGCCTGAGTAGTAAAAGATTATTTTCCCACCCATGTTGTTTCCCCCAGATTTGTCCCTTAACTTACCTGTACATATAAATGATTATTAGCACAATAGGGACAAGAAGAGTGGCTACAACAGCCAGTCCAATTTTGGCTTCCTTAGGAAAAACAGTTTGCCCATCTACATCATATTTTACTTGGCCAAGATTAAACTGAAGTTTTCCCATATGCACCTAATGGAAAGAAATAGAGAATAATTTGGACACTGACCAGAACAAGTCACCAACAATCACCCTCTTTCATTTAAAAACTTACCACAAATTCAGGTAGAGATGTGCTCAAGTCAAGTGGCTGTGGTGATTCAGGAGGAGGCTCGCAATACAGATGATTGTGCGTCAGTGTTTTCACAGTGCAGATGCCATGTCCAATTTTTGCAACAACTTCTTGTTTACTAATCCCAGAATCTAGTCCCTCTCCCTAACAATACACGTAAAATGGTTTAAAATGATGGAAACCAGAGAAAGAAGGATTGAACAGGGAAAAACAAAGCTGTTGCCAGTTGTAATTGTTGGAAAAAAAACATATTAAGAAGGCAAGAATTTGTACCTCAATATCAAGAACGTTCCCAGGTTTCAGATTGTATGGTTTGCTTGGATTTTCTCTGTTCAAAGGTTTAAATGTTGGGTTTTTGATATAAGTGAAGTTCTCTCTGAGGCTGCTGAATGGGATCCGTACATTGTCCAGGATGAACAACACATCCACAAGTTCAAATATTTCACTGATGTTAGGGGAGAAACACTTCAGAAGAGAGGAGGAATTGTGCTGGCATTGCTCAGTAAACTGAAAGGCACAGAACAACAAGTTTATGATGGATTATACACAATCATGACTTGTTTATATAACCTATGGTTGATGGTGGCATCAGCACCAAAGTTACAATATAACCAACCTCTGGTACGGCTTCGTGCTCTAGTGTTCTCCTCCTCCTCTTTCTTTTCTTCTTTCTACCATTACCATTGTCCACTTCAAGCTTTTCAGAAGATAACTTGGCCAAGACAGTCATGACTGGGGTCTCCACCACATCCAAGTTTGTACCTTCCACCCAGATAACACGCCCTCCTCTAAGAGAAAAAGGGAGGTGAAGATATGAGAATTGCTTAGAGGTACATTCATGCAATCCATTATCTTCTGATCTCCTACCCATAGAAGCATCTTGAGGGGCTTGCCAATGAGATGCTTGGGTTCTCTGTATAGCTGTATTGTGTGTCCTCCACCATTCGTTTTGCACTTCCATAAAATACACTAACTGGCAAATCCTCTTGGACTGGGCTGGCACCTGTGACACAGTGTATCTCTCCTTCTGTTACTCCACCATTTCGTCTAGAATGTTAGACAAACATAAAAAACATTACAACTGACAGTGATGAGGAACAAAATTAATAATGAGATTAAAAAAATTGGGTTTGTTCACCTTCCAACCTTGTCCACCTTTCAGTTCTGCCAATTCCAGATAACTTTTGTGAGTATTTTAACAGAATTGATATTTAAAGTTTCATGATTCACTTTCTGAAGCATCTCTAGGAGGGGTAATCCCAAATGCCAAATTTGTGGCACTCCCATTATTTATAGTGCGTAATCTGAAAACAACTAAAAAATGTATTTGAAAGGTGGACAACCCCTTAAAATGTAACTATAACATATTTGGTTACAACAGTCTCTGCAAGTGAATGACCTGGTTGTGTAGAATTAATTTCTTTAAATGAAAGGGTTATAATGACAATTTGCAGACTTTACAAGCAACAGAATCTAGGAATAACAGGGGTGAATGCAAGTCTCAGGGGTGCTTCTTTTAAAAGGTGACAGATTTGGCAAGGCTAGAACTGCAAGCTCAGAAGCCACCATATTCCAATAAATGGGTCCCAAATGGCAGCAAAACCTTGAGACAAGTCCATTTTCTGACCTGAACTGCATTGGATGAATTTTTCAGAATAACCAAAATTATGAGTTTTTCTCCAAAAAAGTGATAACCAAAAATATAATTAACAATTCAAACCCTTTATTAGGACATACAGATGAAGGCCTGGCGTGTTTTATGCCTGTTGGAGCGCTTACGCGATTTGCATTAATATTCCTACTTTGTTGAGTTTTTGGGAGTCTGACGATACTGTTTCACACTAAAGGTGGCCATAGATGCACCGATAATATTGTACAAAACAAATTTTCATACGATATTCTGTGCGTGTATGGCTTAAGACCTGACGAAGATATTCACCTACTTACATTTTACAGGGAATATCCCCCACTGTAACGTTGATCAGATCTCCTGTTAGAAGCTTGGAACCAATGATGGTTATCAGTGTTCCTCCAGCCATAGGGCCTTGCACGGGATGCAGCGACTGGAGCACAGGATCCTGTTGGGAGTTGGCATCATAACTAAGATTATTCTAGCTAATCAACAAAGCACAAGCACAGAGGTAAAATCCCTGGTATCCAATAATGGCCTGGTGCAAGCCACAAGGTTTTTAGATATACCCCTAGTAGTTTGCTATTGAACACACCTGGTATGTGAAATGCTGGACTGAAACCCCTGGTTGATGATCCACATAAACCTCTACAGGACCAGACTTTTCAGCATCGCTGGCAGAGAGGGTGCAAACAATTCTGCAAGAAAGAATTTATATTTAATCCTCTATTTTATGAGCTGCTACAGAACATAGACAATGTTGGCGAGGGCAATGCACTTGTCCAGCTGGTTAAACCAGTATTGTGGCCACATTTCTCAAATCTTTTAGCAGTGATCAGGACAGGGGTATAACTACAGAGTAAGCAGAACCTGCGGCTGCAGGGGAGCCCAGCGGGTATAGTGGCCTCACGAGGCCCAAATTCATATACAATTTCAATAAAAATTGGTAAAACAGGTCAACTTTTAGATATTTTGGGGGCCTAAAAATAATTTGCTGTGGGGCCCTGTAATATCTAGTTACGCCACTGGATCATGAAGTATGGTTTATGGTTGCATTCAATCTTAATTTTATTTGGTCAATCCTCTTGTTTTGTTTGGAGTAACTGGTTATATTGGATAATGTCAGCCATTAGGGGGCATTAACTATACAAACCGCAGTGTGTAATTTTCTTTAAAATAATTTTGCACCCTGCGTTCTGCCCCATTTGTAGGTGACTGTAACTACAGTTGGGAGTTATAAGCGGAGGCCTTGCCCATATGAACAGCTTGGCACTTAGAAGCTGAAGCTAATCTGCTGATGGTCACGTTATATTTGGATATTTTTGCAATAACATATATCCAACAGGAGGTAGACTGTGATGTGGAGGTTTTAAAAATAATGATATTTAATAAATAAAGATATTTGCCAGATAGAACCAGCTATGCAACTGCCACAGGGGAATCCGGTGTAAATATTCTGTATGTGGCAGGTAGGATATGCAAGGCAACACTAAACTCATTTTCTGACAAAGGCAAGAACTTTTTATGAACTAGTTAGATGGTTTTTCAAATAAAATAAAGCATCGGCATATAAAGGGGTGGTTCACATTTATCTTTTAGTATGTTATAGAATGGTTTCAAGTGGGCGTCTCCTAGGCCAAAGAAAATTAAATGCATAGGGGTTGCCAATTAGTTAGGCACCCTCCCTGTTTTTGCACCTTTATTAGATTCTACACCTAAAATAACCATCAAAACTGGAATATCAGCTCGCTTGCAGTCTTACTGCAAAAAAATTAATTTGTGCTTTACATTATAGTTTTTATGATTGCTTTCTAATTAAATTGTATCAAACAGTCAGCAACTTTTTTTTTTTTTTACCAAGATCCATCATTATTTTCATTACACCATTCCCACAAGCTTCTATTGGTGCATCCTGTACAGTACAGTGCAGGATACTTAAAAGCCTTTAAATACCAACCTATTAGAAGTAATGTAAAGATTCGGCAGCAGGGTGCATGGGTGGCCAGCTACTTTCACAGACACATCTTCTGCTTTCTGTCCCATGTTGGCTCCGGTGATTGTGAGTGTAGTCCCACCCTGAATGATACCGGTCTGTGGAAAAAACTGCCCAAAAACAGACAGACAGTTTATGAAACAAATTAACAGCCCAAAAACTTACATTTTCCCACCATTGTAATGATAACATTAACTTAACCTTGTCTTCTTCAAGCATAGACTTTAATTTACCGAATTGATCGTTGGTGTGGGACAGACATTGAGAGTACTCTGCTGGCACTGACTCTGATGCAGACAGGCTTCATCTTCCATCTTGGCACACCACACACAGTTGTATTGATTATGCAAGGCCTGGCAGCGACTGCAGTCTGACTGTCCAACCGAGCAGTTATACAAAACCACTAAAAACAAAAAAATAAGTTCTACAGATCCACCATAAGAAAGAAGGAGTCTTACAGAGCCATTATGGAAAAGGAGGAGTCATACAGGGCCATTATGGAAAAGGTGGAGTCATACAGGGCCATTATGGAAAAGGTGGAGTCATACAGGAAAAAGGTGGAGTCATACAGGGAAAAGGTGGAGTCATACGGGGAAAAGGAGGAGTCATACAGGGAAAAGGAGGAGTCATACAGAGCCATTATGGAAAAGGAATTGTCCAACAGGGCTATTATGGAAAATGAAGTGTCATACAGGGCTATTATGGAAAAGCAGGTGTTATACAGGGCCATTATGGAAAATAAGTAGTCATACAGAGCAATTATGGGATAAAGTATTAGTATAAGTAAAGTATAAGTATAAGCACTATTATGGAAAGGAGGAGTCATACAGAGCCAGTATGGAAAAGGAGGAGTTATAAAGGGGTATTATGGAAAAGGAGATGTCATACAGGGCTACTATGGAAAAGCAGGAGTTATACAGAGCCATTATGGAAAATAAGGGGTCATACAGAGCCTTTATGGAAAGGAGGAGTCATTAAGGGAAAGAATATGAAGGCCCATGGGTCCCCAGGTACTGCTGAACTAAAACATATCAAGATATGATCAAGAGTTAAAGCCTAATTTGTTGGTCCCCAGATTTTGGTTGACAAGGCCAAGATACATGGCACTATGGGAAGCAAGGAATTAGAGAGCTTTGGAAAAAGAAGAATTCAGAGCCATTCTAGGAAAGAATGAATTCGACAGAGACTCAATAATAAAGAAGTACTTATTGTATATAGCCTTTCTATTAAAGGAGAAGTCATACAGATTCACTGTGGGAAAAGCTAGATAAAGCTATTGTGGGAAAGGAAGAGTTATAAAGAGCCAAAATGAGAAAGAAAGAGCCAAACACTTGGTACTATGACAATGGACATGTTTTGAAGACAGAAACACCAATCAAGAGAGGAGTCCTTTGAAGGGATATGAGGAGGAAGCAGCTGGAATACCCCGAATGTCTTCTTTATCATCCACTCGTTGGCCATTGCCCGTCATCACATAAACAGTAACCGGATGCTCCAGCATTTGTAGTGAATACTCAAACTATAGACACAATATAAAATAATTAGCAAATATCCCAACTGTCCACTCTTGCTCAGAAAATGCAAACAATACAGATTTGGTCCAGTCACGCATGCAAGATTTAGCCAAATGCCCTACCCACCTTGTGCGCCTGGCAGTGCACTTGAAAAACGTCTTTTTCTCCAGTCACATTCTCAATTTGTGCAGGCAGGGTGGTTGTGGTGCCGTGGGCGTCGATTACACAACTATAACCCAGAACTTCCTCCTGCAGAAAAGACAGAATGCAATAAGTGGCATGGCAAATGTGCAGTCACATAGTAGGATGAGTAACTGAAATCCATAGGTATCTGTATCACTTTAAAGGAGACATTGTATAAAAAATAAGAACGCACCAGTGCATTATCTAATTTAGATATAGATGAATTGTGCTGTAAAAAGTAGTGTTTCAGGATGATTTATTGAATATTTCTGCAAAAACCCTAATAATCTCTCCCTTCTCTTCCACTTCCTGCTCCTTGAATTCCCAGGCACTAAGCTCACTGCACTGTAGGACAGGAACCAATCAGCAGCTAGCTGAACCTGATAGGGAACTGAAGCCTGTCTTTACTTGTGTGACTGCAGGGCTATGATTGGCTGTCCCCCTCTTACTGCGCTTCTGGCAGAAACCTTTAGGCATGCCCAGCAACAGGAACCAGTGAACATCCATAGGGAGCTCTAATCAAGGGGCTATTTTTAAACATAATATTAATTTTTAACACCATGTAAAAGCAACACCATATATTACTTATAAATACTGACAAATTTAGGAGTTTTTTTCATTTATCCTATAACTCTCCTTTAAGGCTTATGTCAGAAGTGGCATTTACTTAGATTCAATAAAAGCATGGAAAATGCTTGCAGAACCTGTTAACTGCTACGGGACCAAAAAAATTGAAATATATGTTAATACTGCTGTGCAGCCCAGTTAAATTGTAGCTGACCAATTACACCTCATCCAATTATTTATTAAAGAGGTTGTTCCTCTTTATATTAACTTTTAGTATAATGTAGATTATGGTTATTCTAAGACAATTATTTTTTTATCATTTGTGGTTTTTGAGTTATTTAGCTTTTTTTTTATTCACTAGCTCTCCAGTTTGCAGTTTCAGTAATCTGGTTGCCCTGGTTGAAATTACAGCAGCAACCATGCTTTAATTTGACTTGAGACAGGAATATTAATAGGATTGGGGCTGAATAGAAAGGGAGGAATAAAAAGTAGTAATATCAATACAATTGTAGCCTTAAGTCGGCCATAAATGGTACCATTACGATCTTTCTTGGAAAAGATCTTCATTTCAATACACACGTTTAGAGCTGAATCGTCACATAAACAGATAGAAACAATAGAATTCTACCTGTATCTGACGATTCAGCACTAAACAGTGGACAATGTTCGGGTGCCTTGCAAAGGCACCCAATCAAAATTTTCCGTCCAGTCCGATCAACCAGCTGACGGATATCCAAATCTTCTGTCGATGTTGGTAGGCTCTTTTCCCACCATACACGCACCGAATATCGTTCGAAAATTTGTTTTGTACAATATTATCTGCCTCTTTGGCCACCTTTACAGAGCTTTTGCTTCGTTAGATGGGTCAGTGACCTCCATCTGAAAAATGAAGTCTAATATTTCAAAACTATGAAAAATAAAAACATTAAGGCAATTGAAAATTAAGCCAATCAAAAATAAGCCAACCAATAACATACTAAAGATTAACTTGGGTGAACCACGTCTTTAAAGGGACATGAGAATGACAAACAATGGCCTAGGTCTGCTGTAAAGCTGATGAAACATTCTAAGATTTCGGTTTTAATTTAATTACTGGGGTCTCTGTATAATTGGCATTTATGTATGATATTCAGTTTACCGAAGAACAATTAGCATTGTCATCTCCCACTTTTGCCCACGGGTGGGATTAATGTCAACGTAAAGACATCAATTGTTGTCGCACCTTCAGTAGTTGTAAATTATGTCCAATGAGATCCAGTTCTCTTTCTACACCAACAGGTATCAATGACGACCCAACAACACGCTCTATTCTTGGGCAAGCGTTTGGACCACCCTGCTGTCATGAAACAGATGGGTAAGTGTATATAATAATATATATTTCTAAAGTAACCACCCCAATAATATGTTTGTATGTGCCCCAGCTGCTTCTTACTTTTTGATTGTATATGATCACTTGATCTGGGCTGCAGTTTTGTACATCATCAATGCACCGATAATCATTCACGCACCAATGACAATCCCACTGACTGCTTACACATCCGGCACACCTAAAGGCACAAATCATTTCATTAATCGTTTGCATTTAATATCTGTTTCCTGCAACAGTAGCAATGCAACAGTAATATTAGTATGGAACGGTGGACTGTACCCCTGTAGAGAAAACTCTTACTTATTGTACGTCTTGCTTCTCACCCAAATCATTTTCAATCCAGAGCGGACAAAAGCAAAGGAGAAAATATTAACATCAATGACTCAATGTTTTTTAGCCAGGGATAAACAGCATGAGTTAGGTTTCTGAAAACAGCAAATTAAATTATCCTGTTATGGGATCTGTTGTCTGGAAACCCTGTTATCCAGAAAGCTCTGATTTATGGAATGGCCGTCTCCCATAGATTCTATTTTATACAAATAATCTAAATTTGTAATGATTCCCTTTCCCTCTACTTGATCCCAACTAAGATATAATTAATCCTTATCGGAATCTAAATCAGCCAATTGGGTTTATTTAACGTTTACATGATTTTCTAATAGACTTAAGGTATGAAGATCTAAATTATGGAAATCCGGAAAATTCCAGGTCCTGAGCATTCTTGATAACATGTGCTATACCTGTACTTACATATACACGTATGTAAACTTTCAAATGGTGTTCTCTTTCAGGGAAAATGCATGTAATATAAAGACTACTTTTATAAGAGGATATATTTTCCATAGTAAAAATGACTTACGGGGCAGTTACGGCCAACTTCTTCACAGCCTCGCAGTCATAAAATGAAAAATTCATCTCCACTATGGTGATGTCCTCGAATGCGAGAGCTAGCCGCATTACTACATGATCTGAAGGAGAAAATAATATATCATATACTGTAGTTATCAGAACCGCCCCCCCCCACCCAAATTTATATGTGGGAAGGTGGGCCAAGCAAGCATAGCCGTCCCCAACCCTCTCCTTCCCAAACATATTGTACATTTAAGTCTATTTATAAAAATGGTCTGCACTTGTGGTCCTTACTGGTCAGAGTAAAGCTGGTCATAGAAGCAATTAAACCATCAATTTGTACGATTTTATGTACCATGGTGATCGGTCGTTTAGTCGATTGGACAGTTTAGAAGATTTCTATTGGCTAACGATAATTTCTCTGCATATATACTATAAATGGGTGACTAACTACTATTTGTCAGACATAACTGTCTTACGATTGCGGTCACTGGCATGAATGGTTAGTGGCTGGTTGCAACATATGATCGTTTGTCAGATACAAGGCTAAAACCTGCATGTCTATGGCCAACTTAAATAGTTGTATGTTTATAACGTGTACCTTTCTCTTATTTTCCTTCTCTTACTTTGGCCAATCCATTGCAACCTGGCCCCGAGTGATTATAATGTCTATATGTTAGGTCATTTTACCGTACTTCTTTTTCCCCAACCTACTTTACCTTTCTCTTACTTCCCAAAAGATCATACAGTATAATATTTAATGGCACGTAGACTATTGAGGAAAAGAACACAATAGACACAAAGACTTATTATGGTCCAGGAACCTATAGCAATGGGAAGATAACACTTTTGAAGGTTGCCAGGCTACCAAACTTCACTGCACTTTCTGTTCCATTACCCTGTATATTTTTAGGACATTTCTCAGTAATATGGGAAGCAGTCCAGTTAGACATCACCCTGGTGAGCGTGAGTCACAATGCTGTGTACAATCATTAACACATACAGATACAGATGACATTATATGGAACATGTAACCAACTTCCCTTCTTCTGTAAGTGACAAATACATTTAGGATCTCTAAATCTCCTGGCAAAGAGTCTGTTACCAAATCAACATCAAACTCTTTCTGAAGACCCATACATGTAAAAAGTTGGATTTGAAATACTGTATAACCAAAGCAGTATAAAGGTGATCCCAATATTGACTAACTAAGATGGGACACACATCAAGCTTTCAGAACATATCAGTTTCTTTTTCAAAGCCAATTACTAGAACTTTTCTGAGAGTACATTATAGTGACGAACCATATACCAAGATTAGTTTCTATTTTGCTTCTGTCCAACCTAGATTTTAAACTGCTATCTGGGAGTTTGGATGCCAGTAACCCCAGCAATTTCAAAGTAGATTGAGGGGTAAGATAGATATCTCTCCTTATAATTTCTTTACTGTTTTCCATCCTATTATCAGGCCCTCTCGTACTGATATTTTATCCTTCAAACAGCTGCCTGACTGCAATGGCCACTGATGCATATGGGAGACACTGATGACCACAATAGCATAGACACCAGCAGATCTTATATCTACAACAAGGCCCAGGTTGGACAATACTTACTACCCAATCTTAACTACACCAGAGCCCCCAACATTTACTCTATAAATTAACTTTTTCTTTATGTGGAAGCTTTCATATTCTGATGTCCATCAAAGGCCCTGAGACCATTTAGCCATATCCTATTTTAATACATGGCATTGCCTGACTTTCTGCATCCTACTCACCTTTCCCTGGCAAATTGGGGGGCAGCGCATTGGGCAAAGGTGTGCTGCAGGTGACATGGTCGTCTATTATATGAGCTTCATTAGATACGTTATTGAATAAACATTTCCAGCTGCTCTGTTCTTCCACAAGAGGCAACCTAGGTATTGTCAGCGTGACCTGAGATAATAAAATATGGGGTTAGGCAAAGCATTTAAATGACACATAAAATATATAAGTATATTGAGCCACCAAAAAGTCACTAATTCCATCCACCTATAAACACCCATAGCATTATCCAAAGAGAACCCACCACCATCCACTGAGAAACACCCCAGAGCCACAGTCATCCTTGCAGCAACATTGCATCATCTATAACAGTGATCCCCAACCAGTAGCTCGTGAGCAACATGTTGCTCTCCAACCCCTTGGATGTTGCTCTCATTGTCCTCAAAGCAGGTGCTTATTTTTGAATTCCAGGCTTGGAAGCAAGTTTTAATTGCATAAAAACCAGGTGCACTGCCAAACAGAGCCTCAATGTAGGTTGACAATATACATAGGGGCTACCTAATGGCCAATCACAGCACTTATATGGCAACCCAAGAATATTTTTCATTCTTGTGTTGCTCCCCAAAGCCTTTTTCTTCTGAATGTTGCTCACAGGTTCAAAAGGTTGGGGATCCCTGATCTATAACATAGACATGGTTCATAGACATGCACAAAGAAACAATACTACCTGCACCCAAAGTTATCCATGAAGAAACCTAAGGTCATCTTGGCAGAAAACCCCACACAATCATCCACACAAAATACCACTATTGCCAACCCCACCACTATTCAGCTATTTTGCTACAACAACTCTGCATACCAGTGTCTCCTGTGTTCGGCTCTGGTTAGGTGGGGTAATGTCTTCGATCGCTAAACATTTTGCCTCCTTATCATAACTCCACAAATAGTGTTTCTCGTTGGTGTAATCCACACACTTCTGTTTCTCTGTACACCTGAACAGCAGGAGAATAATTAGTCGCACAATGAAAGAATGTGCCCTGGGCTCTGTGCCCTCCTGTTGCCAAAATGAATTCATATTGCATTATATTTCCTCCTGTGTGTTCCTTGGATTCTACCTTGCAGTTCCCAACTGAAAACTTAATATCTGCCTTTGCTTGGTAACAAGAGATCCTTCTTTGGCAACTACATGAAACCATGGCTGCACAACCTACCTTCCTTGCAGGACACACCAGCCACAGAAAGGGTCTCCAGCAGCAAGACAGGAATCACAGGATGAATAGCCGGAGCATTCAGCAACAGGCATCTTGGTGACCTGGTTGGAGAAAAAGGTGTAATGAGAGCTCTGCTCTAAATGGGAATAGTAAGCAGTACATATACTTAATAAAGTTGTACTGCTATAATAACCTGCAGTTTGCAATACTGGTAGCCAATGGAGCAGAAAACAATGGAGCTATTGCATCACATAACTGGAGTGTGAACCAATAAAGCAAAAAACAAGGATAATTGAGTCAGGGCTACAAGCACATGGGACACTGTAAATACAAGCATAACATAAGGGATTCTGACTACAGCGAAGAGTGACCTGTAAAATGCAAAAAAAGCAAGTTTCACAGCAACAATTACAGATCAGCCATTGTTATACTATTACTGGCAGTGTTCTGTAAACATTTCAAGCTGTGATTTATAATTCATTTACAATTCAGTAAAAAGCTGGAAGTCAGCAGCATGGACAACCCTGAGATGTGACCATCGAGTCTTATGACCAGTATAAAAGCATGAGGCCTGGTCAACTCTACATTTCATCAAACCTTCAGACCATGTAAGCTAAGATGTACTCTACCGCCCTTATATATCATATTTCCATGGCCTGTATAAACCCACCTTCAAACGTATGGTAAAGTAGCAGCACTGTTCAGTTTTACTGATTATACAATATTATTCATTGGTGTAATTGTATTTCCCTAGGCCACCCACAAAGAATAAACTTGAGTTCATGCATAGGAAGTCACAAATCATCCCTCTTCACCAAGCCCTCTTTCTCCCTGGGCCGCACAATAGTCACTCTACTGCTGTTATTACTATACTTCATTTATATAGCTGCACAATGTTACACTGCACTCTTCAAAAGCTATTTAGCATTCGTATCAGTCCCTGCCCCAGTGGAGCTTACAATCTAAGGGCCCTATCACACAATAGGGCCCAGGGTCGGACTGGTGGGTGCAGGGCCAATCTGGGCTGCTGTCCCAGGGGCCACCCACATCCCCAATGCGCCACCTGCACTCCTATGGGGCTCTGCTATACCCTACAGGGCCACCGCTAATACCATCAGCGCGTCAGGGGAGGGAGATCAACAGCCTGGGGGAGCACCAGAAAGGATCGGGTCTGGGCAGGCAGGGCCCACCAGCACCAGGTTTTTTCCTCGTGTCGGCCCAGTCCAACCCTACTAGAGCCAATTTTATCAGGTGCGAATGAAGGCGTTCTTGTGTTTTTTTTGGGTGCAGGAGAAAACTGTAGCATCCAGAGGAAACCAACACAGGCACAGATGTAAGATAAAAATGCCTTTAATATATTATATATTCCTTTCGAGCACAGAAAATACCAAGTCACTTTCCTACCTTTGATTCGGTCATAACGTAGATCTGCTTTGCCTGGTCATCTAGAATGAGGTCAGGGTTGACAGGAGACCCTTGTGAAGAAGTCACTGTACTGTACACTGCTCCTATATTCGGGGACACAAATGCCTGCAAAAGAGACACACATTGTGTAGCTTTGGGTCTGCTTCTAAGCACAATAATAATAATATGTAAAGTTTGTTACTGTACATAGTAAGCACGATTCAGAGAAAAAGGACATTGCAGGATTCACATATGGAGCGTAATAGAAGTAAATAAAGTAAAGGCAGTAAAAGCCCAATTTTTATTATAAGGTTAACGATCATTGAAATCACTGCCATAGACCAAGGGATGCGCTTGTGCATCCTTCTCTGAATTCAGCAGGAATTTAGACTGTGCAGGTATGGGACTTGTTATCTAGATGCTCAAGGATTTTTGCTAGGGTTTTCTGGATAATGGATCTTTCTGCAATTTGGATTTTCATCCCCTAATTCTACTAGAAAATCATGAAAACATTAAATAACCCCAGTAGGCTGGTTTTGTTTCCAATAAGGATTAATTATATAGTTGGATCAAGTAGAAACTACTGTTTTATTATTACAGAGAAAAAGGAAATCAATTTTTTTAAATTTGGATTATTATTATGGGAGATGGTCTTTCCGTAATTTGGATCTTTTCCAGATAATTTGCCTAACTACCACCCCCAACTCACCTTGTGAATATTTCCAGCAGCATCCCCCAAAAAGGCGACGGTATAAGTGTCTTCTGCCAAAGCTGCCACAGCAGTGAGACTAGGCTGATCCTCAAGCAGTGGCGTTGCTTCAACGGGAACGCGACTGGCTATAGGGCTTGGGGTGTGTTCCCCACCACACTGGAACAACTGAGGAGTATCCTGATTAAGAAAAAAAAGTGATTATTCAAAAAAAAGAATTCCCTTTCCCACAAATAAAAACTATTAACCGCTGTTAAAAGATTTTGCATGATTTTTGCATCTGGACTTTAAAAAAATAACCCCATTTGTCTGGTGATACCTGCAAGCTGTAAGTTTGAGGCTCATGCACTCAGGCCACTGACTCCAACTAGTGGTTGTCCTCTTTGCCTATACAGCTTTTTTGCACGTAATAATGAACTGTTTTTGTTTTTTTTAAAGCTGCTTTAAACGTCTATCGTTCTTGCTAATGTAAATTGTACATAACATGGGTCCCCCCCACTTGCAATTCTGGGTCCCCCTATTAGCCACTATGCCTGCTGCCTTTATCGTCAGCCATAGTCCACTTTGGCTTTGGTCATGCAAGAAACTTTAGAGACCCAGGGTTACCTTATTAGCTGTTGGCTAGTTTATTATTATTAACATGTTTATTAAGTGCCAAAATATTCTGCAGTGCTCAACAATAAAGGAGTGTATTCACTATACAACATAAACATTAAACAACAAAACATACAAAAACCACTAATAACCAATACAAGAGGTAAAAAAGAGTTTATTCAGTAAGAAACTATATAAATCTCTTTTCTGCTGCCAGAGTAGGTAAGGGCGGTAGATGAGAAAACCATCAGGGAAACTACAGAGATATCACTGCTGCCCAATCACTCTTAATATATTTGGATGCTTGCAAAGCAGTCACACAATACATTTTATTCCACCATGGACTCATGCATTATTCTGGTCTCCAGCTTGTACCCAATTCAGGCAAATGATTCCCACATGAATCAATCACATACCTTGGAAAGCTTTCCACACTTAGAGTTGACTCCATACTCTATTACAGCTTCTTCCTTGCCATTGTCTCCAATGCCACCATTTGTGTAGCACAGCTCTCGAGCCTCTTCTATCTTCTTCTCTATGTCCACCATTTTGTAGGAGCAAAGAGCTGTCCGACTGCTGGGATTTGGAGTTGGACCTTGACTGGTTGCAAAGACTACAAAGAGTTCTCTATTCGTTGCCTCCAGATAGGCAGCTTGTGCCAAGTTATAGCCTCCTTGGCAGACGAGAGGCACCTCAACGTAAGAGTAAAGGTGGATATCCCCGGTACAAACACTGCCTACATAGGTATTGTAATCCATTTGGAACTTTGAATCTCGTCGGAAAAACAAAAAGTAGACATGATTTCTATTGGAAAAAACACCTACAAACGTGTTGTTGTAATCTGAAAAGTCTCCCACTACCAGTTTACCAAGACCCTCATTGGAGAATACAGGAGCCTTCCCCAGTTGCCTTATTGTTATAGGGGGTATGCCACTTGACAATCTAGCGGTCAGGCCCCGTCCGACAAACAGAAGAGGATTGTTGTCCAATGACCCTTCTACTATTCCCACGGTTGTGACTTTGGGGTCATTGGCAGCTACAAACTGATTGTCCCCAGGATCAATTGTCTGAAATATAATGTCAGTGATGTTACTTAACCTCCTTTTCTCGCAGATGCCCTGAAAGACTTGACCGCAGGTTATAAGTTCGTTACCATTATCATTAACAGTCAGAAGCTTATTCGTGTTGGGGGTCAGAGCGGCTTGAGGACAATCCTTAAGTTCTTTAAATGGAAGGCACTCGGGGCTGTCTTCTCTTGGGCCCGTGGAGTCCTCAAAGAGAAGTTGTAGATCTGAGGAAAGCTGGAAAATCCAATTGACAGCCCCAATGTAGATGAAGCCTGAAGTGGGATCACGTGCCATGTGGTTGAAAGTGACATTGGGCCTGAGGAAAGAGGGGGCAGGAGAAACTGGAAGACAGCTGCAGAAGAATGAAAGCAGAAGAGGAGCCAGGCCCAGCATAACGATGAGCTGTCAGAGAGGAAAAAAGGAAAGATATTACACAAAAACTGATATACATATAATTTA
>CM044446.1:7807100-7817540 GCA_024363595.1 Xenopus borealis
AACTCTTGCTGATTTTTCACAACAAATACAGAATCCAATTTGAGATTCAGCCAAATCCTAGCACTGGACAAATACAAATGCATACCTCCCAACTGTACCATTTTTCGCGGGGCAGTCCAGATTTTGCCAGCTCAACCCGCAGTGGTTTGTTACTGAAATGTCCTGACTTTCTCTTTGATCTCCTGCACTGAACAGCCAGAAAAAGATACAACGTTTCTAAAAATTAATTGGCTTTTGGCAGAGAGCCCAGAACACGTGGCAGGTGCACATTGATACTTTTGTAACAATAGCAGAGAAACAAGTGTAACAGTTTAAGATAAGCAGGTCTCTTGGGGAAACTGTGACTTGTAGCTTAATGGGCAATTCACCTTCATTAGCAAAACTGTAATAACAAATACAAACCATTCATAAACTGACAAATTTTGTAAAATGAACATGGTAAAATGGGCGTGGTCAAAACATTTTCTTTTTGTCCCTCTTGGGGAGTCGCTTACACTTGAGCAACCAGGAGGAATCTGCCCCGGGTGGAATTAAAGTCTTCTCTAAATAATGCTGTAAAACAAACAATTATATTACAGACAAGGATTTGCTGGCTAATCCTTATAATCACAGTTTAAACAGGGCTGAAATCAAGGGGAAGGCTAATCCTACAAATGCTGGTTATTCTTCCCATAGCTTCCATGAAAAAAACATATCATCTCTGTTCCACTCTAAAGCTACTGGATTCCCTGCTGTACATATTTTAAAGGGAAACTCCAATTAGCATCCTTGTGATAACCACACAAGGATGTTCAGACCTGCCCAATAGATATATATCCAGATATTGGTTGGGCAAGCTTCTTAAAGGAAAACTATACCCCAAAAATGAATTTTTGAGCAACAGATAGTTTATATCAAATCAAGTGACATATTAAAGAATCTTACCTACCTGGTATATATATTTAAGTAAATATTGCCCTTTTACATCTCTTGCCTTGAACCACCCTTTCATGATGGTCTGTGTGCTGCCTCAGGCACTAGAACATTAGTCTAATCCTGGTGCTTTCATCTGGTGCACTTTTCCCCCTCCAATTTGTGCCTGTATGTTAGCCACCCACTTAGACTGTAAGCTCTATGGGCAGGGACCTCCCTCCCACTGTGTTTCTCATCACATAGCACTTAAGCTCTGCGTCCTTAAATGAGCTCTCTGTATATTTATTGTATTCACTGTGTGACTTATCCTCCCTGTGTGTACTGTATATATTGTACTTTTATTTATATTGTACTTTAATGTATTGTAACAGGACCTTACAGTTATACATATATAGATACTTACTTGACTAAGATAGTTCTAATTCTACTCTCTATATAAGGTACATTTTAAGAGGCATTGCCAGATTGTCATTATATATGGGGAAAGTGGCATTATTGCTGTAATATCCATCCTACAGTTTTTGGAAAGAAATCCTACTCATTGGCAGGAGCATCCAGTAGTGATGGGCAAATTTATTCGCCAGGGGCGAATTCGCAGCGAATTCCCGCGATTCGCCGGCGGCAAATAAATCCGCGAATCGCCAGCAAAATTTCGCTTAGCGAAAATTCGCTGAAAAAACGAGTCACACGTTGATTTTGACGCGACGTGCCAAAAAACTACGCAACGCGCGTCAAAAGCGTCCCGCAACTCGTTTCGCGAATTTTTCGCCAATTAGCGAATTTCTCTGGAAATTCGCAAATTTTGCAGCGAAGCGAATCTCTGGAGTTTCGCCCATCACTAGCATCCAGCAGCAGCGTCTTAATAGGTTCATTTGCCCAAAAAGAGGGTGTAATGTAAAAAGAGTTTGGGGAGCAACACAATCATGAAAAAGGTGTCTAAGGCGGTGCCAAAAGGGATGTGATTGGCTATTTTGTAGCCCTATATGGACTTGCAGCTTAAAGGAGGCTCTGCTTGGCAATAAACCTGGTTTCTATGCAATTAAAGTTGCCTCCAAGCCTGAATTAAAAATAAGCACCTGCTTTGAGGCCACTGGGAGCAACATCCAAGGGCTTGGAGAGCAACATGTTGCTTGTGGGCCACTGGTTGGGGATCACTGCTCTAGTCCATGGTTAACTTGAGCTGCTACTATTTTCAGACAAGCTTGGGTCTTTTGGTGTTGGGGGTTGTAAAACAGCCATAGTTGGAAAGCCTAAACTTGGGTAAGATTAACTCACATGGTTCAGTCATCAAACAATGAGATCTTTACCCTGACTGGGATGATCTGATAATGTGCCCCCTGGGTCAATAATCAGATCATAATGGTGCTTAAGTAGACCTGTTGTGATTACATCAATGCAATGAGGTGGTCTATGTGCAAAGCTATTTTCTAACCTACACACTAGATATTTGGCCAGTTATGCTGTCATTAAGAAAAAACATACATTGGTTAATAAGCTGCATCGCTTCCCATTGACTGCAATAGGCAGTACTCCTGTACCTACCTGTCAGTCACATGACTACTCACCTCTGATCTTCCCAAACAATGTGACTACCCACCCATTTCCCAAACGTGGGAAAATTAGATGTACCTAAAACTGTCTGTCCATCGTCTGCAGAGACACCATGTAATATTGCCTTGATTCTCTAGAATTCCACCGAGACCACACAACGGCTGTTGCAAAGGGAGCGTGGCAGAAAGCAGGAGGTGTCTATGAGACAGGTGTGAGCCTCCCGATCCCAAACTGACGTGTTCTGCAGGTGTGGGGGAGGAGGGGGGTGGTGGCAAAGAAATCCCAACAGACTCCTTAAAGAAAACATATCCTAGAAAAGATCAGTGGTAAACTAAAGGGCTTTGATTATCCTAAAATCTCCCTCTTTAAAATGTTTAATTCCAATCCTCCAAACTAGGGACCTGAATAAAAGGAGTGTGTATTTTAAAAAAACACTTTAAAAAATGATAAAGTGCAAATTTTATAAATCGCAGTTCCCCTTTTTATCATCAGAATAAACCATTTGGGCTTGCCTAGGAAATCGTTTTACCGCACAACGCTCAGTGGAGTAAATAGCGTGCACCGGACCCCCTGCAAAAATACCTTCACGGGGGCAGCGCACTCTGATCCCCATCCTCCCGCCCACTTCCTGCCCCGCCTGACTCCACCCATGCCCCACCCCGACTTGCGTCACCTTCCTTGCCGGTAAGAGCTGGCTGGGAAGGAGAGGGTTTTCTTATTAGCTATAGAAGAAGCAGACCCCACAGTCCAGGACCCACTGCAACTACAGGGTCTGCTTCTTCTATAATTACACCAAGGATTATGATGACTGTCTCTGACACCTGACTGGCAAAAAAACAGCAGTCCTGTCTCACTTTACAGCAGTGCTTCTATAGAATAGGGACCAAAATAAGTGTCACACACAGTACCGGGCCTAGCCAGCCAGGCACCGTAGGCAACCTGGTCGGTGGAGCATGCATACGCACAAGATACATGGCAGGATGATTTACCCTTAGAGTTGCCTGGAACAACCTGGGGCGGATTTGGTTTTGAATATATAAGAAAGCTCAGCTGAGGCAGTGCCAAAATACCAAATAACTTTTAAAAACATATGAAATCTGGTGCAGCCTGAAAATAATGGATCAGTATTAAGCATTGAAGGGCATGAAGTCATGCGGTGTCCCTTTAAGATGCCGTTATGTGTATAGATGGACATGGAACTGGGAGCAGAGATTTTGGGATGGCCACTGAGCTGAAGAAATATATTTTGTTTGATGATAGTAGCAGGCCTAGAGCCCCAACGCACAGCCAGCGATGCACAAATATCCAGTCTGCGCCAAGGATTTGCTGTGACCCGGCCAGGCTTAACATGAAAGGGTCTCACATGCTGGATGTGTCTGGCTATGACAAGCTTCATTTTGATAAGTGACAGCCTGAATGTGACAGTCGGGGTCAATGTGACAGGTGGTGGAGTGTGTGTGAACACAGGCGGAAAATGATAAAGGAGGGAGATGCCATATCTGGGTTTCAGTTGCCACCATCCTAAATGAGGGCACTGCTCAGCTCTTTATTAGAAAACTTTTCTACTCTTAATAGTTTCTCACTATCATTTCCTCTATTGCCGCATATTGCTTCAAACCTCTCTCTCCTACTTCTCCATAAAGTCTCTCCCTCTGATTCATTCTACACCCCTTATAGTCTTGATCTGGTCTCAACCATCCCTATTGTTGCAGATAACCCCTGCCTAGGACAACCCCCTTACTATATGTATTGCACCACAGAACCTTCTACCCTTCAGTGGAGTAACTGGGTGTTAATTATCCCCACAGCAAATTCAGTTTTGGGTCGCCAACACATTGGTAAGTTGACCTATTTCATCAAGATATATTGAAGTTTCTCATTGACTAAGGCTTATACTGGGCCTTCTATACTCCTGGGCTCCCAAAGGGGCGGCTTTCATTGTAGTTACCCCCCCCCCGCTACCTATAACTACTCCCCTTTATCATAAAATCCATCTTTGTATCTGCTAATATGGTTTTATGTAACTCCCTTACAGCACCATACTATTCCTACTCCTCCAACTCCCTCTCTATAACCACTCCCATATAACCCCATTTCCTTATAAACTACTAGTATAACTACTACAATTCATCCATTTAACTTATCCCTATAACAACAAATATTGCTCATTATAAATCCTCCTATAACTCTTCCTACTGCTCCATACACTGTCTAGAACTACTATTGCTCTCACCATAAGTAACCTTTTTGCTTCATATGCCCCCTACAACTGTTCATTATCATTCCTCTTATTGCCCCATATAATCTACCCAATATTTCCTAGTGTTGGCCATACAAGCCCTTCTTTGTCTATCGCTATTGTTCCTTGAAACCCTTCCTATCTCAACTCTGCTCCTACAACTCTTCCTAATGCAACTTTTCACCTAACCCATAACTGCTCCTACTATATGGCCCATTGAGGGTGACCATAGACATTACAATCTTTTCTGGAAAAGATCTTGTCAAAAAATATTGTATGTTTCAATGCAGTCATGTAGAGCTGAATCGTCAGATATACAGATAGAAACAATGGAATTCTACTTGTATCTAACGATTCAGCACTAACAGTGGCCGATGTTCTGGTACCTTCAAAGATGCCTGATCAAAATGTTCCGACCAGCCCAATTGACAAGCCTACCAATATCCAAGTCTTCTGCAGATCTGGGTCTGCTCGTCTCCCACCATACACACACCAAATATCGTACAAAAATTTGTGTCATACAATATTATGGGTGCATCTATAGCCACCTCAAGGCTAACTGAACCTTCAGTGCTGCTACTATGTGTAACCATACAACTACTGCTCAAACACGTGACAAAATTCACTGAATCCTCCTCCCCTGGAAACAAACTCTAGCAAGGAAGAGAAATTGTTACAAATGTCTGACATCAATAACCCTATGACAGTGATAAGCAACAATTCCGCTACATAACCTTCGTGTCCCATTTCCCCTTCCCTGCCAGCCTTGAATCCTTCCTATAGATAGTGAGTATCTTTTCATTCCCGCTGTGCTTGTACCCTCCCCTGTGTTAGCCTTTGTCTAGGAGTGCAGAACACACAGTGAACATTACAGTGTAGTGGGGAAACAAAACTACACACAGCCGGCTATATGCACCCATACGCTCAGCCGGACTGGTCACTATCAGCCTCATATCACACGTACACAGAAGAGAGATTTTCCTACAACTTCTGTTTCATCCCCATCAGATCAATCCTACAGTAGCTGTGTTGCTATCTATCCATCTCAGTTAATAATTAGTTCTCTTATTCCTCCAGTAGAGCGAATGGGGATATTACTGCTTAATTTAACCCATAACAGCATGACTTATACTCTGTTTCCTACACTTGTTCCCACAAAGTCATTTCCATCAGAACTACAGATAAATACTGCTCGGTGTGAATCATACAATCATTACATCCTAAAACCATGAACTCATTGTTGTGCAGTTTGTATAATACAGTACTAATTAGGGATGCACCGAATCCACTATTTTGGATTCGGCCGAACCCCCGAATCCTTCCAGAAAGATTTGGCCGAATACCGAACCGAACCCTAATTTGCATATGCAAATTATGGGTGGGAAGGGGAAAACATTTTTTACTTCCTTGTTTTGTGCCAAAAAGTCACGTGATTTAGCTCCCTGGCCCTAATTTGCATATGCAAATTAGGATTCAGATTCGGTTCGGCCAGGCAGAAGGATTCGGCTGAAAGGCCGAATCCTGGCCGAATCCCGAACCGAATCCTGGATTCGGTGCATCCCTAGTACTAATGCCTGATCACAATCCAAAATCACTAATGCAATGAAGTTCTTGTAAGAGATAATATACATACAGGTATGGGACCTGTTATTCACAGTGTCAGGTTTTCCAGATAATGGATGTTTCTGTGATTTGGGTCTTCATACCTTAAACCTACAAGAAAATCACGTAAACAATAATAAAAACCAATAGGCTGGTTTTGCTTCCAATAAGGATTCATTATATCTTAGTCGGGATCAAGTACAAGCTACTGTTTTATTATTACAGAGAAATAGGAAATAATTTTTTAAACACATTCTATAGGATACGGCCTTTCTGCAATTCAGAGCTTTCAGCAAATCAGGTTTCCAGATAAGAGATCCCAGACCTGTACTCAGTCCATATTGTTCTTTACTTACAAGGTGTCTCTGACAGGTCAAACAGGAGTCTCAAAGCAGTGGAATAGCTAGATGTTATTAATAATTTTTTGGGCACCCACAATCCAGAGGTTGTCCTGTTGTATCCAGATATATCATCATCATCATTTATTTATATAGCGCCGACAAGATACGCAGTGTTTAATTACTCAACTGGCCCCCTAAGCATCCTGGGCCCCCCTGTAGGTACAGGGTCTGCTTCCTCTGTAGTTAAGGCTGGGGACAGACAGGGAGATTCGGCGCGGCGATTTCCGGAATCGCCGAAGTTTCCTCACAAAGTAACTTCGGGCGATTCCGGAAATCACTGCGCCGCATGTGCACATCGCTGGCGCTTTGTCATTTAAACTAGCGACGGACAGGGAGAAGGAAGTTCGGGGAGATTGTCGCCTGCTATTAAACGCCAGGCGACAGAATCTCCCTGTCTGTCCCCAGCCTAAACGTGCGACTGCCTCCTTAAAGGGCACCAGTCTGAGGTTTCAAGCTTTTTAACAGATGGGCAAAAGCAGAACAAATATGGCGGAATCTGGCGTTAAGAGTCCTGCGTGGATCCATTTTTGCAACCCGTACCTGACCTGTACCTGCAATCCGCAACCCACATTCTTACCCGCCTGGACCCACTACCTGCGACACGCAAGAAACAGGAAGTGCTGTCATTGTAACCGGAAGTGACATCATCGGAAGTAGGCGTGATCAGGAAAATAAAGTAAAAATCATTACTGCGAAGACCCGCGACCCTCAGAACCGCCGACCTGCGTCAATACCCGCAACCCACAGTTTTTTGCGAGCAACCCGCGGGTACCTGACCCGCTGCAGGACTCTGGCATACCCAAATTCAAGTCTTGTATTATAGCAGAACATTTCACTTTATTAATGAAGTCATGAAGGCGCATTTTGGACCGCATGAGAAACCAATTTTTGGGTCCATGCCCAAAAGTGAAGTTTCTAAAATTAAAACACCTAATTCAGCCAAACAAGAACCAAGCAGATTTGCTTTGGTGCCCATGTCCAACTGTGGTTGGCTGAGGACCCCATTACCATGCGTACGCCTTGCCTTACAAAACCACGTGATTAATTGTTCACTTGTGGGGCAAATATTTGGCTGATCCGGGAATGGTTCCTGTGTAGTGTGGGCAGTTACAAATGGCATACAAGAGCCCACATCCAAAAACTATTTTGAAAATAGAACCAATATTTACCCATGTAGGTGCACAAAAGTATATGTAAAATATACATAACAGTAATACTTATACAGGTATGGGATCCGTTATCCAGAAATCTCCAAATTACGTAATGGCCAACTCCCATAGTCTCCATTATAATCAAATAATCCAGATTTTTAAAAATGATTTCCTTTTTCTGTGTAATAATAAAACAGTAGCTTATTGGGGTTATTTAATGTTTTCTAGTAGACTTGAAGGGATACTGTCATGGGAAAACACATCAGTTAATAGTGCTGCTCCAGTAGACTTCTGCCCTGAAGTCCATTTCTCAAAAGAGAAAACTGATTTTTTTAATATTCAGTTTTGAAATCTGACATGGGGCTAGACATATTGTCAATTTCCCAGCTGCCCCTGGTCATGTGACTTGTGCCAGCACTTTAGAAGGGAACTGCTTTCTGGCAGGCTGTTGTTTTTCCTTCTCAGTGTAACTGAATAGTATGCAGTGGGACATGGGTTTTACTATTGAGTGTTGTTCTTAGATCTACCAGGCAGCTGTTATCTTGTGTTAGGGAGCTGTTATCTGGTTACCTTCCCATTGTTCTGTTGTTAGGCTGCTGGGGGGGGAAGGGAGGGGGTGATATCACTCCAACTTACAGTACAGCAGTAAAGAGTGATTGAAGTTTATCAGAGCACAAGTCACATGACTTGGGGCAGCTGGGAAATTGACAAAATGTCTAGCCCCATGTCAGATTTCAAAATGAAATATAAAAAAATCTGTTTGCTCTTTTGAGAAATGGATTTCAATGCAGAATTCTGCTGGAGCAGCACTATTAACTGATGCATTTTGAAAAAAAAAACATTTATTCCCATGACAGTATCCCTTTAGGGCTCTTCCAGACGAGGAGATTGCAGGGAGATTTGTTGCCTGCGACAAATCGCCGCGTTTTTGGGGCAACAAATCTCCCTGAATCTCTTTCCCCAGTCTTGCGCCCGCTAAAGTCACATGCGCCTATTCACACGCGGCGCGGCGCTTTCGAAAATCGCTCGCAAATGCATTAGCCCTTAAGGTATGAAGATCCAAATTATGGAAAGATCAGTTATCCAGACAACCCCAGGTCCAAGCATTCTGGATACTTGTACAATGGATTCTCTGCACACACACAATATGGACCTGAATACAGGAAAACAAACAAGGTATTCTACATTATTTGTTGTTTTTTCTACTAGGCCTGGGGGTCGTTTTCATGTGCACTTCCCTGTGGAAGCAGTAATCTCTGTATGTCAAGACACAACAAGAAATGAAAGAGTCTAAATAAACAACCCCCCCCCCTTACCTGCTCATACACAATCTGCACACACACAGACCCTTACTTACACTTCACTATATTGTCCCAAAGAAAAAGTACACATATTTTTCCTTCTGCTCCATTGCAGAAGTTATAGAATTATCCGTGCAGGTTCTTTTTCTACAGTTCCTGGGTTAAAACATAACCAGTAGAAATGGCCTTGAGATATGCTTTAACCCCAGAAATGTAGATTCTATGTTGTGCGCAGGCTGAAGGACATAGAATGAGCGATGTTGGGGAAGTAAAGGTTACAGCTGCCAGGGAGTTGGGTTTATTTCATGTTTACACCAGGTCGTGAGCATTCTGGATAACAGGTCCCATACCTGTACTATGAATAAAGCAAACCAGCTGAGACTTAGAATCCATGGCACTGCTCATTATTATATGATAAAGCCTGGAAACCCCCATATAGGGACAGTGCTCAGGCTTTATACTATGAAATCAGTTGAGGTTGCTTCTCCGGCGGTTCTGAATTACGTGAAAGGGAAACGCACAGAAGGGCTTATATATATATTTCTGTGCAACCTCTGCGTTCAGTTTTAATGCTGTCCAACGCAGGATAAAACACAATCTATTAAACCTGGCTCCACATCATGTTGTGTTCCAGCTGCATTTGGCACTTACATGCGCCTCTGGGAGTAGAACCCGGAACAAATCAAAGAATGCATTGGGTTCTGTGCTCCCCTGACGCATTAAAACTGACCGCAGGGTGAAACACCCGCAAGGAACAGCACTAAAGGCCCTTACACACTGGCGTTTTAACCTGCGCTCCCCTGCATTCCATTGTGCTGCATTCAGCCGCAGGAGAGCGCAGGAATAGTTGCACTCAATTCTTTTCAATGGGCCTATACACACACAGATTGTTGCAGAACAATCTACCTGTGTGTGTGTTTAAGATGGATGCCCCGTCTTGTCGGTGGGTTGAAAAGCAGCGGAGCAGCATATTCTCACATTGTGTGTATAGCCCCAAGGGCTCAGACTTCTGCATTCATGTACACAAATACACACAGCTAGAATTTCAGCCACAAAACAAGCAAGACAGAAGAAGTGCTGCAAAACTCTGATTACACTTTGCTATGCAAGCACAAACATGGTCATCTTTTGGAAGTCATTTAGGTTAAACAAATGATAATTCACTTTAGTGACAATGGAAGAAAATACATCCATGTATAGTGCTGGACTGGGACACCAGGGGCCCACCCAAAACACCTTGGACCAGTGGGCCACCCAAAACACCTTAATCCAGTGGGCCACCC
>CM044446.1:7930385-7940739 GCA_024363595.1 Xenopus borealis
CTTATACACTGCAGCACAAACAAAAAAATATATATAGAGAGAAACAATATTAGAAATTTGCATGTTAAAAAAAAACCTTCCGACCTTCAAATCCCTTGAAAACGTGGAAGGCAAAACTATATGTACAACCCCTGCCTATGCGATTGCATTGAATTGCTGGTTTATATTAGGATTTTGGCAAAAAGCTTCTATTTGTTTTGAACTGCTAAGAAAATCCCCAAAGATGCAGAATCAGTAAGATGAGATGGGGGAGAGGTATGCCAGTCTGGCCTGTACTAGCCAAGGTGGCAACGTCCGAGGATAGTTGAGTTTTCATTTTAGTTCAACAACTGTTGTGTGATGCTAAGTTATTATAGAGTAGGGTTTTCTATCCAGTGTGCTGCACAGAACACTCTGAAGGACTTCACATTGAATAAACACCGGCGAGAATGACTTCTACTGATATAGATCATTATCTCCTGAGGCAAGCGGCTCATTTTCACAGCAACACCTGTAGCAGCAGTGACACATACAAGCAAGAGCAGTTGTTAATAGGTGTACACTCGTCGTGTACTCCATACTGTATCCAAATAAAAGTGCAAATTCAGGTTTCATAGGAAATTCAGCCAACCACATGGGGCAACAAGATGGAAACGCAAGTAAAGGCTGGCACACAAAGGTTTCATCGCTAGTGCTGCACTGGGGCTCAAACCCTTCTTTTGTGGATTTATCTTTCCCATAGCATTATGATCTCTAATCCTCCGCCTATTAGCTGTAATCTGAAGGCTGGAGTTGAGATGCTTGGATCTACCTTCTTTGCGTTGGATGCAGTAAGTTGCAGCTGGTCAAAAATGACTAGTAATCTTTCAGATCAGCACTACACTATTATTGCAACTATCAGTGCTCTATCGCAGAGACTTTGTTTTTTTTTAAGTCTTCCCTCTTGGTATGTCACTTCTTTATCAATTAAAAAGACTGGCCAAATAGTTTCACTTTTTTCACAAGAATTGAGCAGGGAAATGTCCAGAGATGCTTGCTAAATATCTAAAATAAGATATAGCCATTCTTCCTGCAGGGGGCGCTCCGTTTACACATTCATAATATTACCAAACTGCTACTATCATGAGCTCTACAGTTATAAGAATGACTGTAAATGGCAAACCTACTCCAAAGAGCACTCGTTTCTATGAGTTACAGAAATCCAACTGGATGTGAATGGTTTTGCCCACGTTGCTAGGTGGCAACAAGAGCAGGGAGCATAACAGCAGATAAAAAGCAGACCCAGCGGCTGCAGGGTGGGCCAGGAGGTATAGGGGACCCATGAGGCCATAATTTATATACAGTTAAAAAAAAATATTGGTACAACTAGTCAACCTCTAGATATTTTGGGGTCTTGAAAAAAAATTTGCAGTAATATTTAGTTACCCCTTGCAAAACTTTGGTTTCCAGAAACATAAAACACTCTTATGCTTCTGCTTCAGTTCAACTCCAGCCCTTCTTTAAGGAGTATTAATGCCTTTCAAGTGTTGGTTAATTGATTGCTAGTAGGAAGTACTTATTAAATTCCAGGTTATTAACTGTACAGTTAGAATGGCTCAGTACATATGGAGTGCTGTTTCCATGATTAAATCAAGGCTGTAATCCCATTGGGCAAATGCATAAAATGCTGCAGGTTTTAATCCATGGGAATTAAAAAACAAAAACTACAATCAATGATTACGCTTTTCTAATTAAAGAATGAGGATTTGCTCTTGTTTGAACCTGCACTGCCCTCGTGGTTTTAATCCCTCTACTCTGATGGTTTGAATGCAGTAATCTCCTATTAAAATGTCAACAAATTGCCCCTTGTTGTGATGCCAGATTTTGCTTACGACTCCTCATTTAAATGCCACTTTCTTGGCAGATTGCACCATGAAACCTTACAGAATAACAGCTGTCTCTTTGCTTTAACTGAACTGCATCATTATCAAAAAGAGAAAAGAGTCACATAGTTTTTTTTGGTTGTTAATTCACATTTTGGGGGTTGGGATTGTGGTTTCCCACCTCCTACAACAGCCAAGAAAGCTTCATCAGAGCCAGAAGATGAGATGGAATTTCGGCAGCACAAGTCCTGGTGCTCCAGGGGATTAAAGTCATCTTGGTTGAGTATAATTCATGCGTTTGCAGGAGTGGCTCCCTTCACATGACGCTCTCAAAGATGATGACTCTATTGTCCGACACGGGGGTCAATGTGGTCAAGCTCTTGATATCTGGATCTGTCGCCATGTACTCCAAATGGTGGGCTCCCCATACAGGTTCCGTCAGATGCTGCCAACGCTGTGAGTGCCAAATAGAAACAATTATGCAACTTTCACACTGCAGAGGGCATAGGATGACCCTCAAATTTGCTGATGATGAACCAATAAAATAAGCGAAGCCATCAGAAAAGTATGATGGGCCCAAACTTTGGGGCTGGAGTACTGATGAAACCGTTAACTGGTTGATGACTTTTATTATACTACTCTAATGTAACTGTAGCTTTGTGAGTTAGAGGTGACCCTTAACTAAATGTTAGATTACAAATGTCTTGTCTGGAGGGTTTTGCTGCACTGGAGCTGCCATTCCATAATTTCCTGATAGCAATATTTAACTCTGTTTATGAGATGTAAACACCCTATTTCTGATGAAGGCAGCTCATCATCCAACACTAAGCTGTCCAAACTATATTGCCTACATCCTTGGGTTCACATATGCTGCTTGGAAGCCATAGATTAAAAAAAAACCCTTGAAATGCTGCCCTGAAAATAAAACATGTGGTAAAGCATTGGCCACTGGCTGGCACAACTGCACAATTTCACCATTCTCAACATTTACCTCTCTCAATGATCCCTTGGCACGTGTGAATTTATACAAGAAGGTAACAGGAACGCAGAGCATGGAAGACAGGGCAAAGCCCCAGCCAATGGCTTCACCCCACCAGGGGTATGTGTAGCTGTTGTTGTACATTAGAGGCTTGTAATTGATGAGGTTGAACAGAAAGATGGCCTAGAGATGAGAAAGTTGATGAGTTAGTCATTTCAGAACTTACTGACAACAGCAGTTGTACATTAGAACAGAATCCATTTGATACACTGGCACCTGCCAACAGGGAAAGTTATATTTAGTATTTACATCTATCGCTGCCAAAAAATGGTACCAATATTATATTCCCAGCATCTTGTATGCCAGTATTATAATGCAGGGAGCTGTAGGGCTTATTCTGCTGAGTCGAGATAAGTTTGAAGGTTCAGGACCCACTTTCACTGGCTATACTGTATTCTGGCACAAGAAACATGAATGCCAGGGAAGCAGACATGGAGGCAGAACATTAAGAGAGAAAAAGTACAGATGACTTACCATACAGACAAATGGGGTGATGAAAGACCAGCACCACTTCATCCAAGGGAATGGACGATACCCAATCATGCGTGCAATGTCATCCATAAACCTGTCTGCACCTGTATGAACATCAAATAAATACTGTAGAAGAGGTTGAACATTGGTTTTAGCATCGAGTTGATTAAAGGACAACTAAACCCTAAACATGAATGTGGCTAAAATAGTGAACTTATTGCACCAGCCTAAAGTTTCAGCTTGTCAATAGCAGCAATGATCCAGGACTTGAAACTTGTCACAGGGGGTCACCATCTTGGAAAGTGTCTGTGACACTCACATGCTCAGTGGGCTCTGAGCAGCTGTTGAGAAGCTAAGCTTAGGGGTCGTCACTAATTATCCAGCAGCAGAAAATGAGCTTCCCTGGCTGCAATATAAGCTGATGCTACAGGTTTGCTGATTATTAAATTCTGATGTTTCTAATTATCTGTATTAATGACTAATCAGCCTTATATTGTGACTATATTTCTATGACACTATCAGGTGTACTGTATATTGTGAGTGGGTCCCTAAGTTCAGTAAGTGACAGCAGCACAGAGCATGTGAATCAGTGAATCAGTAGAAAAGAAGATGGGGAGCTACTGGGGCATCTACTGGGGAGACACAGATCTTTACTGCTAAAGGGCTGTGGTTGCCTTGGGCTGGTACACAAGCACAAAACATTTTCTAGCTACTTCTTTAGTTAGGCTTTAGTTTCCCTTTAACTGATGCAATTTACATGGTTCCCCATTGCACTCTGGCACTGTAAAACTGCAAATGTGCCCTAACAGTGGTACTCCTGTCCTCCAGGCTGAAAAATAAACTGCCAAAAGCCCTGACACTGATGCGTCTTTTTTATTATTATTATGAAACCTTGCAGTTCCTTAACACTGTCCTGTTACCACAATGAATGCTCCTTTGGCGAAAGTGGCCTTTTCCATTCCATGTACCATGTCAGCAAATCCCAAGGACAGGACTATTTAAGACTCTCCTTTGGTTAGTATTGTTGGACGCATGC
Organism: Xenopus borealis; assembly: GCA_024363595.1. Taxonomy (NCBI): domain Eukaryota; kingdom Metazoa; phylum Chordata; class Amphibia; order Anura; family Pipidae; genus Xenopus; species Xenopus borealis. Next base: position 7,934,773 of record CM044446.1, read on the forward strand.
TCTGGATTAAATCCAACAGCCTTGTTGCAAATTTATTAGCGACCTTTGAAAGATTTTGCTTTATAATAAACAGTGGGCAGCTAGCTTTTTTGGGAAGACTTTACAATATTACAATAATTACAACAAACATGCTTTGCAAAATGACACACAATTATAACGACACACATATACATTTTGGTAATTACATTAAAAATATTTATGTTGAAATTGCTCATTATTTAGGGCCTCATGGGGCCCCCTATACCTCCTGCCCCCCCCCCCTGCAGCCGCAGGGTCTGCTTCCTCTGTAGTTACTCCCCTGTTACAGATGTTTAACCGGTGGCCATAGCCTGTTGGGTGTTGCATTTGAATAAAGGGTTGATATTGATGAATGTGTGCCTTCAACTTCAGCTACTATGTAACTGTCTTACTTACCATAAACCCAAGCAACCACCACACACTGCCAGAAAGTCTGCCACAAGAGAGTCATCCCACTAGCAGAATAGTAGTCGAAGAGCTGGAAGACATACATTCCACCCTATAGGGGAAACGAGAGACACAAAAGCATTAAACATTGATTCCTTGCTGTAATATAGGTATGGGACCTATTATCCAGAATGCTTGGGACCTGAGGATTTCTGTATAATGAATCTTTCTGTAATTTGGGTCTTCATACCTTAAGTCTACTAGAAAAACATGTAATCATTAAATAAACCCAATAGGCTGGGTTTGCTTCCAATAAGGATTAATTATATCTTAGTTGGGATCAAGTACAAGGTACTGTTTTATTATTACACAGAAGGAAATAATGCTTCTAAAATTGAATTTATGGGAGCTGCCTTTCTGTAATTTGGAGCTTTCCGGATAACAGGTTCCTGGATAATGAATCCCATACCTATATAGGAGTTCTGTGTTCATTTAAAAGCTGAGGTCCATGGTTATCACGTGCAGGCATTTCTTCTCCAAGCTACTCTTATGGCCACCATTCTATCCACTGACTTATATGGAGCAGCCGTGCAATATATCATATGATACACTGTATCATACCTCATAACATTTTGGACACAATTTTGTGTTTATTACAGCTGTGCTAATGAAGGTGAATTGCCCTTTAAGAGGCCAGTCACAGGTTCCCCAAGAGATCTGCTTATTTTCAATTGCTACAAAAGCATCTAAATGCACCTGGTAGCTATTCTGGGCTCTCTGTCAAACGCCAATTAATTTAAGAAACATAGTATCTGTTCCTGGCAGTTTAGTGCAGGAGATCAAAGAGAAAGTTGGGACATTTCAGCAACAAGCCGGGACTGTGAGTTGAGCTGTCAAAATCAGGGCTGTCTCGCTTAAAAGGGACAGTTGGGAGGTATGCTGTGTTGTCGATGGAATATTTTCCCCTTTATAATAATTACAATAATTCTAAACCTGCAAAGGAGGAACCTTTAAACATAATCCTGACCCTTACCTCTGTCAGCATGGACAGGTCAATGAGGAACATAACAGCACAGCAAATGGCCACGGCGATCTCTCGCTGAAAGCGGAAATAATAGCGGGCTGGAAGCATATCCAAGATGGCGGTGATGAGGCCTTCCACTCCAACAAACTGTAACCAGAAAGCAAAAATGTGATGTTTTATAGGCTCAGTAACTGTGATAGAATTACAGCTCAGATTACCTGAAACACCATAATGATGCCATTCATGCATTAAAGGAGCAGTTCATTGTAAAAATAAAAACTAGGTAAATAGATAGGCTGTGCAAAATAAAAAATGTATCTAATATAGTTAGTTAGCCAAAAATGTAATGTATAAAGGCTGGAGTGAGTGGATGTGTAACAGAACAGAACACAACTTCTTGCTTTTCAGCTCTCTAACTCTGAGTTAGTCAGTGACTATAAATGGGGACACATGGGTCATAACTGTTCAGTGAGTTTGCAATTGATCCTCAGCATTCAGCTCGGATTCAAAAGCAACAGTTCTCTGATTGGTTACTGCCTGGTAACCAATCAGTGGAAAGCGAGAGAGCTGAAAAGCAGGAAGTAGTGTTCTACTATCGCCACTACTAACTAACTCTAACTCCAGCCTTTATACATTACATTTTTGGCTAACTAACTATATTAGAAACATTTTTATTTTGCACAGCCTGTCTATTTACTCTGTTTTTATATTTATATTGAACAATTCCTTTAAAGGCCTTGTATACTGTCACATTCTATGCCAATATCATATGCTGTTTTGGTTTGCAGTTTAGCCAGGTAAAATATTTTTTCACTATGGTGTCAATAGCCATGTTTACCCTCCCCTCACTAGTCAAACTTAGACATACCTGGCTATCCAAGCCCAGGAGCAGCAGCATAAAGAAGAACAGAGCAGACCAAAGTGGTGCCACGGGCATCAAACTCACGGCTCGTGGATACGCAATGAAAGCCAAGCCTGGTCCTGCAAATAAGAGATAAATGTCTTGTAAAGGTAGTACGTCAGATTGCTGATATAGGTATGTGACCTGTTATCCAGAATGCTTTGGACCTGGTGTATTCTGGACAACGGATCTTTCCATAATTTGGATCTTCATACCTTAAGTCTACTTGAAAATCAAGTAAACAATAAATAAACCCAATAGCCTGGCTTTGCTTCCAATAAGGATTAATTATATCTTAGTTGGGATCCAGTACAAGCTACTGTTTGATTATTACAGAGCAAAGGGAAATCATTTTTCAAAATCTGGATTATTTGGATAAAATGGAGTCTACGGCAGACAACCATGATGCAATTTGGAGCTTACTGGATAACGGGTTTCCGGATATCGGATGAACATACCTGTACATCACAGTGCTAGATTTCTTCAGTGTAATGGCTCACAAAGGGCTCTAAGCCATGATTTGGTTTTAGACATGGGTGTTTGCAGAAGGGGGCAAGAAGGGGCAATCACCCCACCCTGACTTTCTGTGGACACCTATGGTTTTAGAGGTACTTACCTGACTCTGCCACTTTTGAAATGTCCACCCCTTGTTCATTTGCCATGAAGCCAAGGATGGAAAACACCACAAATCCTGCAAAGAAGCTGGTCCCACTGTTAATGATTGCGAGTATAAATGCATCCCTGCACAGAAAGAAAGAGAGTCTAGTCTATTGCAAGTACAGAGTAAGCTCAGCATAGTTCAGTCATGTTCAAAACCTAGAACACATGGCTATAGTGGAACTGCACATATTATGGCCATTTCCACAAATGGTGGAAATGCCAAAAGTTGCTTATATGTGGCACTGCGTGTGACTGTTCCAACCAAGAGCTCCGTCTGGCATGTATGGACACAGCACTATCCTGGGAATGGGGTGGAACATGATCTGCATGGGGCATAACAGCTGGGGTGTCCCTTACAGCAGCTGCAACCAGCCAGCCATAAATCTGACTGTATAAAACACTAGGCACAAGCATTCCGTTTAGAAGCCTTTGCTCTACAAATAGGTACAGAGGCAGAGAGATCTAGATCATATGATGCACAAACACGTGTACTTGTTTTCTACAGCCACCAAATAAACATATAAGGCTACCCTTCTAGCAGGACTGGACTGAGAGTCAAAATAGGCCCTGGCATTTCAGGTACACCGAGGCCCAATCAGCCCACACACAGGCCCAAACAGCCCCCACCAGCCCACTAAATACTGAATTTCTATGGCACCTTATAGCAGCTCAAAGGAGCGGACACTCACCGTAGAGCAACAAAAAAGAAGGGTGTAGGGCACACTGGAAGTTACGCCAAGTCAGACCAAATAGTTTAAAAAAGAAAAATACTTTATTGAACAATCATCTCAAGCCTTACGCGTTTCATGTCTGGATGACACTTACGCTGTCCATGTAACTTAACCATGTAATTATGATCTTTCTTGGAAAAGATGTTTCCGAGAAAGATTGTTCATTTCAACACACACGTGTAGAGCTGAATTGTCAGATATACAGATAGAAACAATAGAATTCTACCTGTATCTGACGATTCAGCATTAACAATGGCAGATGTTCAGGTGCCTTCAAAGGCATCCGATCAAAAATTTCCATCCAGCCCAATCGACGAGCCGAGCAATATCCAAGACTTCTGCCGATATTGGTTGGTTCATTTCCCACCATACACTCAACGACATTATCTGTGCATCTATTGCCACAGGCCATAGGCTTATCCAGACATGAAACGCGTAAGGCAAGATGATTGTTTATTAAAGTATTTTTCTGTTTTTAACTATTTGGTCTGACTTGGCTTGGCTTCCAGTGTGACCTAAAACCTAATTTTTTTGTAGCTGGGTGTAAAAAGACAGCCTTAGATGCCTGGGAGCTGTAGGGTGACAAGTTGGAGACCCATGCCCTACGCTGGAGTTGTCCAACAGTTTCCATACTGTTGGTCAAGTATCTCAAAGTTCAAGGATCGTTTTAGATTTAAGTACAATACTATAAGACAGCCAGAGATCATACAAATCCCTGGGACCAGTTCTAGGTCATAGAAATCATCCGCTATTGCAGAACTATAACTTCTGACATCCCTAAGGGCAGAAGAGCTCGTGAGCATGCTAAAGTGGAAAGTACCTATAGCATAATGGGATTTACGAGACATATTTGTTAAAGCAGAAATTAAATGATGTCACAGATGACAGATATTTTGAAGCAACTCTGCAATTGGTCATTTTTTTGCATGCTTTTGAAATATGTGCCCTATTCATATGCTTCTATTTAACCAAGCATAATAAGGCTACCTTGTTTCTTAAAGGGATGATTCACCATTAAGTTAACTTTTAGTGCGTTATAGAATGGCTAATTCTAAGCAACTTTTCAACTTGGCTTTCATTTTTTCTTTCTTAGAGTTTTTAAATTATTTTCCTTCGTCGTATGACTCTTTCCATCTTTCGAATGGGGGTCACTGACCCCATCTAAACAGCAAAAGCTCTGTGAGGCTGCACATTTATAGTTATACCAACTTTTTATTACTCATCTTTCTGTTTAGGCCTCTCCTATTCATATTCCAGTGTCTTTTTCAAATAAATGCATGGTTACTAGGGTCATTTGGACCCCAGCAACCAGACTGTTGAAATTGCAAACTGGGGAGCTGCTGAATGAAAATCGAAATAACTCAAAAACCACAAAGCATAAAAAATGCAGACCAGTTGCAACTTGTTTTAGACTATCACTCATCATACTAAAAGCTAATTTAAAGGTGAACAACCCCTTTAAAGGGGTAGTAAACCCTGCTGCACTGCACTGATCAACCAATGTTTACTCAGTTTTTGCTGGACTACAAAGTGAGGCATGATGGGAGCTGTAGTCCACCAACATCAGAGTTGTATTCTTATAGCAATATTGCACAATAAAACTTTTCCAAAACGTCTCCCTAAATCTCCACGGCCAGCGGCTGCATTAAAGTGCAAAAAATCCTTCAATGAGAATCCCAGCTGATCAGTATCAGTCTGGCTCCCTGTTCTTTGTTCCTGTAATTGGAGCTTTAGGGCTGAACTCCACGGATGGTTTCAGCGCAATCCGACGCGCCGCGTCAAAACGCCGCCATCAAGTCGGAGCAACGGAAATAAGGTAAGAGATAGAAATGTCGGATGAAGCAGCGTTTGCATGCGACAGTCGTGTGGGATGCGACTTCATCCGACATTCCCATTGGTTACCTTATATCCGTCGCTCTGACTTGACGCCAGCACTGAACAACTCTGTCCCCAAATCTGATTCCAGTGTTATACAATGAAGAAATAAAACAACATCATTATCTCTATATACAAGCAAGATGCCGGACATGGTGCTGGAATTAAGAATTCTTATTGGTCCGCATTTATAATGAAGTTTTTGATCAGCAGAGTTCTCACTGGTGAATTTTCTTGCATCTATAATTATGGTTTTCAGTAGAAAACTAAGAGGCGCTGTGGGGAAACATTACAGTTGGGTTTACATCCACTTTAAAGGGCAAGGAAAGTCTAAAATAGAACAAGGCTAGAAATGCTGTATTTTGTATACT
>CM044446.1:7941546-7952069 GCA_024363595.1 Xenopus borealis
TGCACCCAGGCAATTACCTAATGGATTGAGAGTGCTCCAGCTGCTGGAATGAATATATATTTATATATATATATATATAAGTTTTACCAGTGCAGCACAACACTACATTATATTGTTATTGCTTTTGGAACACTTTGGTGTTACTCTTCCTTTAAGGACTAAACTGTCTTTGGACTTGTACTGAAGCGCAACATATAATTCTAGTTCTTTGTAAGCTTTAGTTTTCCTTTAATGTGTCCCTGTGCAGTTACAGTTAACTTGTATGGGAATGAATCCACAGGGGTGCACCGGCTTGAATTAGCTCAAGTATATCAGTCTGGGAGAGTAACTCACAGGCATGTTCATGAAAGCTTTCTGCAGTGAGCTCATATGATCCATGATAGTGTCAAACAGGGCCCATCAGAGTAGCCCACTCTCTCACGATTAGATGCAGCATTAGACTGGCCCAGCGGATCACTGGGAAAAATCATGGTGGGCCCCAGGCCTCGTGGGCAGCCCTGGTGGGCCCTGACCCCCCCCCCCATTCAACCCTGATTAGATATGATCAGTGTTATAGGTGTCATACTTTTATTCCATGAAAATGACTTATACCTGGGCGCTCCCTAGCTTTGACCAGTCGGGTTTCAGATAGTAAATGATGCCTTCGGCAGCCCCGGGTAACATGGCACCTCGGATGAGCAGAATAAGCAGAACCACATACGGGAAAGTGGCTGTGAAATAGACAATCTGAAAGAAAGAACAAACCATTGTAGGTGAAACAAACACATAAAAGCCCCTCGGTTTATGGCATGCGCCTATTGTTAGCCATCCCATTAAAATAAAAATATCAGTGTGAATGTAAGCAGCTCGGGGAGAGGCCTGTAAACACAATGCCAAACCTTCTAATGATTAACTCAAATATATAAATTTCTCCCACTGCAATGACAGATGTAGAAAATACTGTTTTTAAAAAGATGATAAAGTTTTATGGCAGTAATTGGACCCAGCCAGTCACATAGGAATTCCAATTCCACCTCCCATGCACAGGTAGAGGTTACAAAGGTTGCCTCTTCTTGCCCTACTTGAAGCTTTAAAGGGGAAGTTCACTGGAAAATAGGTCCCTTGCTCTATATTCACACTGCCACAAAAGTGTTCAAGAATTACCGGACTCTTCTCATCTGAAACCAGAAACCTACGGCACTTTAAAGGAAAAGTTCAGTGTAAGAATAAAAACTGGTTAAATAGATAGGCTGTGCAAGATAAGCTTTTCATCTCTCTGAGTTAGTCAGTGACTATAAGGGGGCCCACATAGGACATAACTGTTCAGTGAGTTGCAATTGATCCTCAGCATTCAGCTCAGATTCAAAAGCAACAGTTATGACCCATGTGTCCCTCCCTCAAGTCACTGATTGGTTACTGCCTGGTAGCCAATCAGTGGAAACCAAAAGAGCTGAAAAGCAGGAAGTAGTGTTCTGTTCTGTTAGACATCCAGTCACTCCAGCCTTTATACATAAGATTTTTGGCTAACTGACTATATGAGAAACATTTTTTTATTTTGCACATCTATTTACCCAGTTCATGTCCGGGGTGCCTATGGCTCACAATGTCACTGTTGAACATTAAAGTAATTGTGATATTATTGTACAGGTATGGGATCTGTTATCCAGAAACCCGTAATCTAGAAAGCTCCAAATTACGCAAAGGCCATCTCGTATAGACTCCATTTTATCCAAATAATCCACTTTTTAAAAAAATGATTTCCTTTTTCTGTGTAGTAATAAAACAGTGGCTTGTACTTGATAGTTATTAGAAGCTGTACCAGCCTATTGGGTTTATTTAATGTTTACATGATTGTCTAGTAGACAAAAGGCATGAAGATCCAAATTACAGAAAGAGCTGTTATCCAGAAAACCCCAGGTCCCGAGCATTCTGGATAATAGGTACCACACCTGTACTTATAGAAGTCTGGGGAGAATGCAACAATCAAGGCAATAAACATGACAGCTCTTATGTAAAATGAAATACAGGTATGGGATTTGGTTATCCTGAAACCTGTTAACCAGAAGGCTCTGAATTACAAAACGGCCATTTCCAAAATAATCCACATTTTAAAAAAATGATTTCCTTTTTCCCTTTAATAATAAAACTGTAGCTTGAGCTTGATCCCAACAAAGATATAATTAATCCTTACTGGAAGCAGGACCAGTCCATTGGGATTATTTAATGTTTACATGATTTTCAAGTAGACTTAAGGTATGAAGCTCCAAATTACGGAAAGATCTGTTATCTGGAAAACCTTGGGCCCAGAGCATTCTGGATAACAGGTCCCATACCTGTACTTATTCTCAAAGATACAGGGAACCGGTTACAAGAGATGATCCCCCTTCCCAAACAGATTTATAAAGCCAATAAAAAGGAACCACGTTTAAAAACAGACAGTATAGCCTAATAAAATGTTTCATTTATTCTATAAATAGAGGTACATACCCGATACCTTGTACAAAACTGACCCTGTTTACCCAGAAAGCTTTTTTATTTTTTGCACATCAGGTGTCCTTGTAAATTGCCCTTTTACAGAGAGGGTGACTCATTGGCCTTTCATCAAATTCTATGCGGACAGTAATAAAGAAGGCTTTGTGATGGCACTGAGAGTTTGTGGGTTGAAAGGTTGGCTTCTACCATGGCACAAAGGATGGCTTGGAATTTGTACGGATATACAGAACAACAAGGATCTTTGTGACCCACATATGGTGTAACTTGGTTGTTGCAGGAGCCTCATGCTGGGTCTATATACTAAATAAATCCACAGCTTCTATACCTTTAGCCGCTTCTTTTATAGACATGCCTTCACATCAAGCTTCTGATTCACCTCCATCTAGGGTTGCCACCTGTTCTGTAAACATTATGGTTGATCCCAATCTTATTAATAAGGAAAAAACATAATAGGGAGGCCGGTATTTTTATTTAGAAAAGGTGGCAACCCTACCTCCATCTTTGGCTTTTCTGGAGAGAGCATGCACAGTAGAGAAATCATGGGACAAATTCTTCTATGCACATGTTCTAACCCCAGATAAGCAACATGCATAGAGATGGGTAAATGCTCTTAAAAGTAGAAGAAGAAACAAGAAGGAGAAGAAGAGAAGCACCAGCACAGGGGAGCTTGTACGATATGGAATCACTTGGGGTGTCCAACAACTTGGAACTTTCAGTGAATTTACCCTTCTGTGTCCTTCAAGCTTCTGCTTCACCTCCATCTTCTCCCAGGTATCTACTTTGGATTTTCTGGAGATCACATGCACACTAGAGAAATCATGGGACAAATGCATTGCACATGTGCTAACCTCAACAAAGCAAGATGCCTTTAGAAGAGCAAATTCTCCTAAAAGTAGAAGTAGAAGAAGGAAGTAGAAGGAGAAGAAGAGAAGCACCAGCACAGGGAGCATTTAAGGAACTGGGATCGCTTGGGAGTGCCCAACATCTTGGAACTCCCAGCAAATTTACCCTTCTGTGTCCTTCAAGTATGAGAAATGCGGCGATAGGTGCAGGAAATAGCAGATGCTAGTGGTGTTATAAAGTAAAACACCCCCCCCCCTTTGTAAATGGGATCTCAATAGCAAAACGACCCTTTACTCATATACATATATCCTCCCACTCCGTGCCCTCATGTCTCTTTCCAAGCCAGCAGTGACTAATGATGGACAAGTTAAAAAAAAAACAGGTGGGGAACAGGGGTTTGAATATTTTTTGACTGCTGCCCTAGCCAAAAATTCAAACCATTAAGTCACGCATTCCCATTGCAGTCATGCCTCAGAGAAGCAAAAGCACCTATAGCCTACATTTACATAATAGCTTTGTATACTTATCTAGTTCATGGAATGAATTGGGTGGGGAGCCTGTGAGAACTATGGTTGGGGCGGGGGTCACTAATTTCCTCCAATGAGAAAAGCCATTAAAGCAACAGAAATCAGGACAGGTTGCAGCCTGTCTTGTTCGGCTGTGCAAGAAGGCCCTTGTGGTACGTGCAAGTTTGACGTGCAACTGCTGAACAAATACAGAGAGCAGGAGAAATTGGTCTGCTGGTATTTTTGTTTATAGACATACACAATCCCATTCCCTTGTGGCTCCCAAACTGTGAGCGGCTGATCCTATGCTATCCCAACACTTCACTGTCAGGGGGCTCAGACCCCAAATATTGCACTACTGCCAGCTAGAGTGATATTTGGGAAGAAAGCCTGTTTGCTCTCCTAAATACAACTGAAAGCCAAGCGTGAAGGTCAGTTAGGTTTGGGGTGGACATTTATTTGATGCCCTAGAGATTCTTGAAACGGTGTCTGAGGGGCTGATAACCAGCATTCTCTTAAATCTGTAATGTTGTTATGAGCTAAAGGGGGCCCTGACTGAAGGTTGACCATCCAAGGCGGGCCTGAACTGAAAAGATGCCACATGCATATACATGCCAATTTGTTTGGGAGCTTTGGCCGATTTCAACCATTCTGCGATCCTGATGGAAGTGGACTTTCAGGTTCTGGCAGAAAATGTCCTTCAGCCAAAAGGGAAGAGGAGCTGCAACCCTCCTATGGGTAGGGTTGCCACCTTTTCTTGAAAAAAATACTGGCCTTCCTGAATTGTTATGCATTTCCCCTATTTTTTATTATTTGAGCTTTTATTGTTTTTCAGTACTACCAAATATAGCATTCAATAAAGATACAACATGTAATCAACCTCGTTGCGTGTCATTCTTAGACATTGTCGCATATTGTGCATTTCCCCTATTAATAACATTGGCATCAATCTTAATTTTTACTGGCCAGGACGGGAAAATACCAGGAAGGTGCCAACCCTACCTACGAATGGTCAGCCTAAATAAAAGAGTAAAAAGTTCCATATGTGCATGACCCCTAGTATAGTATCTGCCCTTTGGCCCATAGGCCGATCTGTAAGCCTGTGTTTTGCCACCTTCATTAACCACACTGCCTCCCTACTATAGTCCCTTCCCTTGACACCATCCTATAAACTGCATTTTTTTTGTAAAAAAAAAAAAACCTTCTCTATAGGAGTTAAATGGAACCTTCATCCCCTCCCTTCTTTTCCCACAGCATTGCTCATTCTTTAGGAAAGAAACTTCCTATTGTTGAATAGGAACAACTGTAGGATGTGGTGGTGGTGGCATGAGCTCCATTCATCAGTGCCCCTCCTCTGGGCTCGTGCTCAGTGAGTAAGTCTCAACAGGGTGCTGACGGGCAAATTTGTAGGACACCATCTGGTGCTACCCAGGCTGAATAAGTAACGTAGCAGAGGCCTGGCTTGGACGGGAGAGTTGGAGCTGTATGATAAATGTAGGTCACATTCTCCCGATAGGGAGCTCAGCTCCATGGATTTCCATACTCCATGGCAGATGTAGGGTCACAGGGATGACATGATTTTACTATATATAGTGCTTCTCCCCTCCCCCTGGCAGTGAATGGGTTGTTCAGTGTGACATCACAACAAAGTTAAACGCCACTTTGCCTATTGTTGAGAGGAGGGTAAACAGAAAAGTGGTTAGAGCAGGATTCACAAACAATCCCCCCCTAAAAAATGGCAAGTAGTGGAAAAATACATAGAGTGTGGGTATTGTTGCATAAAAGGTGAGAACAGGTCTATGTGATTTCATTTCATCCAGACCCCATGAGTTTAACCTGCGTTTTTTTCCATAAGGATGCACTCAGCAGCAATGCAAGAGCAACAAGTGTACTAAACTGCTCTAGCAGCAAGCACACTGAACTGCCAAACTGCTTTAGCGATGAGCACACTGAACTGCTTTAGCAACAAATATATTGAACTGTTTTATCAACAAATATATTGAACTGTTTTAGCAACAAATATACTGAACTGCTTTAGCAAAAAATATATTGCACTGCTTTAGCAACAAATATATTGCACTGCTTTAGCAACAAATATATTGAACTGTTTTATCAACAAATATATTGAACTGCTTTAGCAACAAATATATCGCACTGCTTTAGCAACAAATATATTGCACTGTTTTAGCAACAAATATATGGAACTGTTTTATCAACAAATATATTGAACTGCTTTAGCAACAAATATATTGAACTGTTTTATCAACAAATATATTGAACTGCTTTAGCAACAAATATATTGAACTGTTTTAGCAACAAATACATTGAACTGTTTTAGCAACAAATATTCTGAACTGCTTTAGCAGCAAATATACTAAGCTGCTTAAGCAACATATCTGTTAAACCTTTAGCAACTAATCTATTGAACTGATTTAGCAATAAGCAAACTGAACTACTTTAGCCTAACTGCTCTATAGTTCAATAGCAAAATATTTGGATTAAGTTGCAGGCTAATTTGGTAACCCTATTGCTCACCACCTGTTAACCAGTAAATATAGTCCCCAGGCATGCTCCCTTGCTGCTAATGATTTCCCTGAGACCAACTGCTGGGGAAAGGAGAGAAAAGGTGATGTCAAGGACAACTCAAGGACAAGAGCCCAACCCATGCTTGTTTAGACCCTTTAAGCTCTGTTCATTCATTGTGGCCAAGCAGCAAAAGGCAATGTGCTTCCTAACATAGGAGCAGTGCTCCTACATCTCTGACAGTATACATAGTAAAACTTCATTCCCTTTTTCTGGGGCCTTGAAATTAATTATATTATAGTTATACATATACACTTCATTTCAAGAAGGGGAGTGAAGACCACAGACCCTGTGGCTTCTTTGGGGGCCAATTATATAGGGCTCAACAAGAGTCTATCTCATCTTTGAAAGGACAAAGGGCCTATTTGGGTCTCAGTCTATTCCCATGCAGTGCATGGGAGAACAGAAATCCAACCCCCCAAATCATATAATGGAGTCTATCAAGCAAAGAGGTAACATAGGAGATCAGCACAATGACAACAAGGCTTTAGATCAGTGAGAGTGACATTTTCCAGGCAATCTAACTTACATTGATGTGGCGCATAGTTAGACAGCACTTGGTAGCACACAGTGTGTTGGCTACATCAGCCAATTCCCCTTGCTAACCAATCCTCCAACACTCTCTCTGTACAATGTGGAAGCAGGAACATGTTAAGTTATAGCTCTTACTAGTAGAGTAAATTAGAAACATTGCAATCCTTTAAGTGAAGTGTAAAGTTTAGGGGCCTGCATTATTGTGCTGGTGACGTGGCATGGAGTGAACACTTCATGGTGCATACAAAGAAGGGGTGCAGGTCTAGGGGTCCCCTTCTTTGCTTACAGGTTGACTTTTGATCAAGTCCAGATTTGTGGAAAGGCCAGGGCAGCACAAATAATGGGACAACATTCCTTGGGGCATCTGGCTAGCAAATCTGGGCCTACTACTGGAAACATCCAGAAAGGTCAAAACATGTTGGCATTAAAAAGGGTGAATCTACTCTGCCAGCAAATAATGGGTAATTCTATGATGGCCAACATGCACTCTCCTGCTATTGCAGATGGGTCGTAACAGCAGGAAAACCCTATAATGAAGGTCACATAGAGGAGGCCGCTGTCCATACAAGACACGGTGAATAACTGGTGAGGAACCAGAGATAGGGAAGGATAAAGGGAAAGGAAGAATGAAATGGTGATGGATGGAGACAGAGAGAGAGAGCAAGAGGACAGATAGAAAGGGAAGGCTAATGATACAATGAAAGAAGGATGAACACAAGAAAGGGGGTATAAAAATCTGAAGGTGGTAAAGAGAGGGCATTTATGTCTGGAGAGGAGGCATTGGCCGAAATCTTAATGGAACTATTAGAGATGGGGATGGTCATGGGTATTTTTCCAACCTCAGCTACTATGCTCATATTGGAAGTCATTTTGACTCCCTCATGTCCATTGCACCCTGACAAATCTAGTCTGGATTCTAGGGTAGGCGGATCCTGGGGTAGGCGGATTCTGGGGTAGGCAGCCCTACTGTTTCATGACCATCGTTTGGTATGTTCCCCATAACAGCAGAATTAACGTAGAGTAGGAGAACAAAGGCACAATGCTATACAGGTATGGGACCTGTTATCCAGAATGCTTGGGACCTGGGGTTTTCTGGATAATGGATATTTCTGTAATTTGGGTCTTCATGCCTTAAGTGTACTAGAAATTCATGAAAACATTAAATAAACCCAATAGGCTGGTTTTGCTTCCAATAAGGATCATTTGTATCTTAGTTGGGATCAAGTACAAGCTACTGTTTTATTATTACACAGAAAAAGGAAATTGCTTTTAAAAATTTGTATTACTTGAATAAAATGGAGTCTATGGGATATGGGCTTTCTGTAGTTTGGAGCTTTCTGGATATTGGGTTTCCATATAAGGGTTCCCATTTCATACTATATAAGTATTATATTGCTAGATATTCTGGGAGAGTAACAAATAAGGTTTAACCTTCTGAAAGGCTAAACTATTAATATGTATATATTGTGTACTGAGCAAAGGAATACAGTGACTCTTTCAGCATGTGAAGTCAGCCATGTTGCTTACTGCCAGTTGTAGCTAAACTACAGCTCCCTGAATTCTGTATAGGGCATCACAATCTATCAAGGGGGTGGGAGGCAGTGGGAGGGTGCAGGCTGGACAACATCCAGCTTTCAAGAGCCTGGCATCAGCAACTAAACAAACATGATAAATGCCATTTCATGGAATTAGCAGGGTTTAGCCCAGCTTTCTCACCGGGGTTGCTCTTTCGTTACTAGAAAAGAACCTACTAAAGTCATAAACAAATTCTGAGAGTTCTTAGTGCCACGTCTAGCGTACAAGGCAGGGCAGCAGATACGGCGCCAGTTCCCATTTTTAACCTGCCTATCAGAACTCCTTATTAATGATTACAGTTAACTCATCCAGTTCCAGTTGGTTTAAAAATAAAAAAATAAAATAAAAACAAAAAATAAATAAAACAGTGTAGGTGTTAAAGTTAAGCGCTGCAAAATACAACTGCAACTGGCACGTATGCAATTACTCCACCCCCCTTGCCACATACTTTTAGACATAGCATTCCAAGCGCCACAGGCTGGGTTTGAACATTACTCAAAATATTTTTGTGCGGAAAAACACATAGGATGAGCCAAGGTTTCAGCCTGTTTTGGCACAGATGTTCCTTGCTCTAGTAAATAGCTCGTCTATTTGGCTTTCTTGACTTATCCATTGGCACAATCTCACCCGTGTAGGTGGAAAGTTATAAATTCCTATTCATGGATGGAGAGTACAGAGTAACAAGGTTGATGCCACTGGCAAGGGACCAATGGGATTTAGCAATAACAAGTCTGTCATAGACATGAGCACAGATGATTATGAGATACTAAATATGGAGTGCTTATTATAACATTGCTCCCATGATCTTAAGCTGACCATAAACATACCAATAAAATTATGTTTTCCCCATCCTTACCTTTGTACCATAAATATCTGATAGTCCATTGACTGGGCAGGTTTGAACATTTAATCTGCCATGGCTCCATGTTGACCAGTGCATGGAGCAAGGGCAGATGAGAAAGTGAAGAGGAACCACAGTTTTGATTATTTGGGCCAGTCCAAACCAACAGAATAATAATATTACAGGTGAGGAGGTGTATGTTAGACATCCCTCAATAGACCTGGAATGCCCTGGTATAAAGCTATATCTTATCTTTTTTTGGGGTCTCCATACCTTTCCTGTGGACTTGACTCCTTTCCAGACGCAGAAGTAGACCAGCAGCCAGCAGCCAATCAGACACAGAAGCAGCTCCCAATTGATAGAACCCATATCATCCAGTCCACTGGACAAACGCAGCACTTTGTTCCTGAAAGAATGATCACAGTGAGTACTTTCAAGGGGACTGAGATGACGACGAAGGAGTCTACATTCCCTGAACAAGCCCTTTATTAATGCCTGGTGGTGGATGCCTTTGAGTGGAAAGCAAGTAGGATGGCCATTCGTGGGAGATCTTATCTTTTTTAAGAACTGCCGTTCATATTTTACATTAAAATATGTGCACTAGATGCACAGAAGGAACTTTTTTTATATAGTAGGGTAAGGTGACATATTGAATGCCCTAGCAAAAGCTTTGTCTGTTAACATTACAGATCAACTGTTCAGGCTGAACTTTAATATGGCACCTACCATCCATAAAAGACAAATGGGGAGAGTTAATTCCCAAAAATGTGGTTATTAATTTTGATATCCTATTGGATGTGCAATAAAAGGGAGACTTTTTCTGGCCATCTGTACTTCTTTGCTGCACTCTTTTGCTCTGTTGAGAAACAAATGGGCCATGGAATGTCTTGAAAATAATTTGTTGCTAAAGTTCTAGTTTCTAATCTATTGGTCAAATGTATTTAGTCTTCCTGAGTTGGCAATGGCTTTCCATGGAAAGGGTTTCCCTGTATTCTTCTGTCAGGGTTTTCCAAATTATACTCACTTGACACATGGGTGAATGTAAGTATTTTGTCATCCTCCAATTGAATCTAATGCTAAAAGTATGTACATGCTTCTCAGACAACTGTTGCACGGAAACCAGGCAGCATTTTTCAAGCAGTTCCCCTCCAATTCTAGCCAACTGCCAT
>CM044446.1:7965957-7978314 GCA_024363595.1 Xenopus borealis
CATGACAGCATCTCTTAAAGAAGCCAAAAGCCGAATACAGATGCTAAATTAAGTGTGGCATTGGAAGCATTTAAAAGTATGGCAATTTGTGCAATCTAAACATTGAAGCATTTGTAAATTGCGTCCAAGTGCAGCTGCGTCACAAGGGTGCCAAATGAAGCAATATGAGTGTTCTCTTAGTCAAGTGCCAATTAATTTACACTTGATGGCAGGGTGTTAATGGGATTAGCCTGGTGGTGAAAGGCAGGTGTTATGTGCCGGGCTCCCTTGCTCCTAGTGATGTGTCATTATGTCTTTCTTCAAGCAACAAACCCAGTGCTATTTGTAGCATGTAAAATTTCTCCCTGGTGCCATGAGATAAGTGAGGGTATTTGCTCAGCTGCGATAAGCAAGCGCCCTTTAATTTAGGTTGGGCCTATCAAATGGCTAAACATGAAGATGAAAACATTGAGTAGTTGTGGATTATGCCAGACTACAGGTTTCCAGGGAAGGTTGTGCAACAGGCAATAGAGATAAACCACAGCTTGTCCTCAATTACCAACAGTCTGGAGGGCAAAGTGCAGCGAAGGTCAGGTACACAGAAGAACTTTATGGTGAAGTGCTGGTTACCTACTAAATCTGTACATGGAACCAAACCTGAGAATAAGTTTCATTCATTTACACTTCTACAATTATGCAGCCTCTTATACAGTGAAATAAGTGCCAGAGACATGGAGAAATGTAACGTTGGCTTGCTGTGTTGCTTCCCCTCTCCTGAATCTGAGCCTCAGTCTTATTGGTTCCTGAACTGGTTGCTACAGAACCCCCCCCCAGTGTATCTGAGTGTGCACAACTTGGGTAACCCAGAAAAAATGTCCATCAAGGATTGGTCATCCAACTGTAATGATCCCTTGAGCTTTAAGCATTGCTGGCAGCCATTGTAGGGCAGTGTGTCCCTCAAGGTGACTTTACCGGTTATATAACCCTTATCTCTCTCGTTTTATCACAATGCATGTCTAAGTTGTAAGATCAGACTGGTTAATGATTACATATGCCTTCTAGCTGAGTGTGCGGCTGGATACGTGATTCTCACCTATAGATTCATGGATTCCCGCAAGAACAATGTGCTTCTGTTTGGTTGCGCATATACATTAGCGTTGTCTTGTTTTAGGACGTCACAGTGACTTGGGTTGTGTCATTTAATCCCAAGGACACACTAAATGTGGCAATATATCTTTCTAGTAACCTGTCTATGAAAAATGGGGCCTAAGATTGATGAAGCACTGGGGGGGGGGGGTTGCTCTGTAAGTGTATTTCCAGCTGAAGGAGACCCATCCAAATCCATTACCTCCGATTTGTTCAAATGGGTAGGAAACACTGCAGGGGTCAATTAGGAACTCAAGGGAAAAGTGCTATTCACTTGAACCTATAAATACTCCATGCAACCTTTACCTGGTGCTAATGTGCCAATTCAGCCCACTACTTGCAAGGTACATGAAAGGGAGCGCTGGGGTTTACACTAGCCTTGATATTACCTCCAGGACACCCATAGCATGTTAAACCTACATATGCAACTGCCATCAGCCTACCAGCCTGCCACATAAACTGAGAATGCTTTCCCAAACACAGACAGCAATTTGCCCCTGCGTTGGTAAGCCATATGCAAGTTGTGTTGCACACTATGGCACTAGAATTCTGGGGGTAAAATGTTCATTTGAATGAACTCATTATTGGAAATAGCTGTCAAACTTTTGGCCTAGTACTAGAATTCCTCTGCAGCAAATTCCCCTTCCCTGGCATCAGGATTAGCGAAGATTTAATGGTTCCTTTTTGGAATCCCATTTGGAAAATGAAGGATAACTTTTACAGCTCAAGTAGCTAAAGAGGCAGGGTAATGAGAGAACCCTGGGCATTCCCAACACACACACTGATATGTGGGGGGAGTCCAGTAACGGAGCACTGGACATCAAGCTCACACTCTATTTATGTTGTGGTTCATTATTTTGGACGCAGCACAGATCAGTGATCTGCTCAGCTATTTACCCCCCCTGCACAACAATTCCTGCCTGAAACTGATACTGTTGGACACAGAGTCTGGGAGCAAAGTGCAGCTTCCAAGAAAGTGGAGCTAACAGCTCATTCTGCTCCAGTATCTTAACCCCTACACTCCCAGGGTCACTTCCAAGCTAACAGGGCACCCCCTAAACTTAATTAATTTAAAACAAACTTTATGCAAACTGTGGGATACAATCATATCCCAAATCCTAGCATTCCCAGTGGTTGCAATTTTAGCATGTTTACACATTGCTTTGCACGTTGCCTGGGAAGTGATTAATGAAATGAATGAATAATAATGAATCAAAGCAGATCAAGTGTATGTTAGAGGGTGTTAGAGCTCTGTGGCGGTGTTAAACTCCTTGTTAATGCCTGGAATAAAAAAGCGCTGTGTTGAATTTAACACAATGCACTTTCATTGGGGAAGGGGGTGGGGGGATAAATAGTAATGGTATCAGATGTGCCAAGTGCTTATCTGTGCTGAAATACAGTGCAAATTACGACATAGGTTAGAAAATGAAAAAAGGAGATGATCTTTGTTTGCCGCCACCCTGTTGCATGCCTAGACATGAGAGTCCTTGTAGAAGGACTACATCTCCCAGCCTACTCTACAAACAGCTGCTTGACTGGTCACTAGTGCTAAACCAGTGATTGTGATCCAGTCTAAAAATGATCATTAAAGCTGGTCATACGGTGAAAGGCAGATTAGCAGAGAAGTTGATCTCTACCAGAGCTGGTTGGCTGAATATGGCAAATATCAGATATATTATAGGCTGCTGGATTCTAGCATCTATCACCAGTGGGGCTTCTAGCATATCCACACAGGCCCCCCTTCTAGGCTAGAGCAGGGTCTAGATGCATGCATATCAAGACACAAGTGCACCCAAGCTCTCTACACTGGGTTTGGTTCAGGTTGCCAGCCTTTTTCTCCCAATAGATGCGCCCAAGTGTGTCAGACTTGCCCACCGGGATACAGAGGAAAATTCCTGGTGGGCCCAGGCGTCAGTGGACTCTCCTACTTCTAAATGTTTGGCCTACTTCATGGCCATTCCCTATTTCTATGAGAACAAAGAGGCTAAATAGATGGAATAATTGTTTATAGTATGTAAAGAAAAGAGACTAGAGAATAGAGCTTGAGGGAGGAGAGGAATAAAAGTACTGAGAGTGGGCCCCAGTCTAAGGTTTTTTGGTTGGCCCCTGGTCTAAGGTTTTCTGGAGGGCCTTTGGTTTCCCAGTCCGACACTGGCGCCCAACCAGACCCAATAGCACAAATAAAATAAATATTAAAAGAATATATTAATAATGGAAAAAAAAACTAGATGAGTCCTTGATCACACTGGGCCCCTAGGCTATAGGCTATGCATTAACCCGCCCCTATCACTTTCATAGCACATGAAAGCAGATGCAAATGGTGCATAGAAAAATGATTTCTTGTTTTTAGAGGTCAGCCTGAGCACACACCCCCCTGGTTAACTCCAAGTTGAACCTGCTTGCCTACGTGCAAAAAGCACAGCGAGCGTATGAGGAAGTGGAGTTTTCCCAGGAAGGCAAACCCATGCATGAAATCATCTCTCCATCCAAGTGGTTGGTATATTAGGTTCAACCCACCTCCACCATTCTTGTAGCACAGGTATGGGAACCTCCACACGTTGCCGAGTCCCACAGCGAAGCCCACACAGGACATAATAAAATCCATCTGGCTGGTCCATGTGTCTCGCTCTGGGATGCCTCCCTTTGGAGGGAAGACCATCTCTCCTTTGGTTGATCCATTCCTGCACAGATCTGTCTCCTGTGGAGCCCCATTCGGTATCAGTTGGCCTTTCTTCTCATCTATGGCCACTTTATAGCTACCGTTCTCCAAAGACAAGCGCCTCTTCTCCATGGTCTTTAAAACCTCTTCTAATTGTTCAAATAAAAATCAAAAAGACCCCCCCCTTTCCCCAATCTCTTTTTAAAAAAAATAAAAACTTATTCTCTATATACAAAAATATCTCGTTTCCTTCAAACTTTCAGTCCCAAATAACCCTCAATGAATAAATAATAATACTATGGATAAAAAGGAGACAAATTCAGTTTGGCGAGTTAAGATCGGTGAGGAATACAACTCCACACAAAAGGAAAGAAAGGGAAAAAAAAAATGTAAGACCAAGAAAGTTAATTCAGAAACCGTCCACAAAGCACTTGAAGGTGAGCCGGAAGAATCTCATGGGTTACTGCTGGCGATGGAGGAGGATGAAGGAATGGTGGGGGAACACAGTGGTGCCAATGCCCCCCAAGTAGTGGGTAGCAGCACCAAGTGTGCTGTGTCCTAGGTCTGTGGGTCCTGCTGTAGCTCCACGAGCTTTAAATCCAAGGACCAGGATGAAGTCACAAAGCTTCCCACCCTCTTCTCTCCCCTCCTTCAATGTTTTCTCCCCCCCTAACTGCCTCTTGCACCTATCTCTCCCTTTCCTGGCATTTGCCCTCTCCTGAGTTCTGCACCTTAAAGTCAAATGTGTATCAGTGAGCGTAAATGCCTCCTTCTCTGTTTCTGTTCCACGCCTCTTTTGCCTCTGTGTCTGCCTCCCCTCCCTCCTTCTCAGTCATTCAGCCAGCTGAGTAAATTCCCTTTTCTGTCGTAGCATTCTGTCACTGACACAAGGAGCAGACCTCACGTGGCTGCTATTTTAGGATATTCACGATAGGAGTGTGTGTGTGTGTGTGGGGGGGGTGGGTAAAGCAGCATTTGCTAAAATAGCCTCAGAAATCAGGAGCATTAGAGTGTAAGCTCTTCTGCCTATATAAGCTGCCACCTTCCCAATCCACGTGTACTTAGCATAATGCTCTGATAACACAACACAAGTCATGTTTAAGCATGGGATATGCCTTCTTTAGAGGCTGCATTGTCCATAAGGACAGCTGGTGCTCTGTAGGATTGGCTTGGCTTTAACCCTTTCTAAGCTAAATCATCTCAGGCAGCACAAGATGAACATTGGAGCACAGCCGCTACCTATTTGTGCACTGAAATGCTGACTTCCTCAAAAACCAAGGACCTGGCTATGCAAAAAAAATATGCAATTTTAGTGTGTTGTTTTTTAACCCTGTTCTCCGTGCAACAGAGCAGACACAGAGAATGAGAGTTATTTATTGAAGGGGTTAGTTTACCTTTAAGTTAATTTTTAGTATGTTACAGAATGGGGGTCACTGACGCCATCTAAAAAAGTAAATACTCGGTAAGGCTTTTTTATTTATCTCTATTGCAACATTTAATTACTTATTTTTCAATTCAGGCCCTCTCCTACTATGTGTTGGACTGGCCCACCGGGATTCCAGGAAAACTCCCGGTGGGCCCAGGTGTCAATGGGCACTCCTGCTTCTAAACGTTTGGCCTATTTCATGGCTATTCGCTATCTAAGACAAAAAGAGGCTAAATAGATGGAATAATAGATTATAGCATGTAAACAAAAGAGACTAGTAGAATAGAGGTTGAAGAAAAATTGTACTGAAAGTGGGTCCCTGGTTTAACGTGTTTTGGTGGGCCCCTGGTCTAAAGCTGGCCATAGACGTAAAGAATTTTGAAAGATCCAATAGTTATGGTGAGACCACGATTGTCTCAAAACGATCGTTTAAATGCCTGATGTGTCCATCAACTAAAAAGACCATTTCAGGCGATATTGCCAGCAAAACTGAAGGATCACAGCCTGCTTGCGCTGCAAACATAGGTAGATTGCATGGGGACCGATAAAGATTTTCTAACTTGGCCGATCAATCATCAGACCAATGTCGGACAAAAAATCGTAAGATGAACGATCGTTTGTATCCCACTAACCGCACGATAATTTGACAGATTGGTCGGACTTCCCTACGATCGGTCGTTCGGCAGGGAAATATCGTTGTGTCTATGGGGAGCTTAAGGCTTTTGGGTGGACCCCTGGTGTCCCTGTCCAAGAGATTGACAGCTCCTATTCATATTGCAGCCTCTTGTTTAAATCAGTTCATGGAAGCTATAGCTTTTTGCACCCTAGCAACCAGATTGCTGAAATTGCAAACTAGAGAGACACTGAATAAATAATTACTCATAAACCACAAATAAAAAAAGAAAAGAAAACCAACTGCAAGTTGTCCCAGAATGTCTCCATTAGGGATGCATCTCCATACTCTCCCTACTCGCCATGTCATACTAAAGGTTAATTTAAATGTGAACCCCCCCTTAACATTGCACCTATGTGTCGCCTACCCCATGTGCAGTCCTGTCTCTCCCCAATTGGGGCTGATATTTTTTGCGTAACACGCATGCACGCTCAAGAGCAGTTTTGTGCATGTGCAATTGAACACAGACTGTGCGCCGTGGCCAACCAGGTTGCCTAGGGTGCCTGGCCGGCTTGTCCCGGTTCTACCAGCTAGTAAATGTTATGAATATTGAAGACCCAGTTGAGTTTTAATCCATGCAGGACTTCTTCCCTCTTGTTTTAAGATTCTAAAAAAAAAGTAACTGCTATGGGGGGCCAGTAATTCTCTTTTCACCCTTGTGAATATGAAATGCGTACTCCAGACCAGGAGCAATAACCATATTTAGGATATACCTGGAATCTGCAAACTTATTGATGGTTGGTGAAATTCGTGTGTGTGTTCGTGTTCCGAGGGAGGGGGGGGGTAGCATGCATGTATCATAAAGGCCTGCATTGATCCGGATGACTTCTGTTTACCTTGTAGAAAAAAGGTCTAGTCACTGGGAAAATACAACTTCATTGTTAAGCTTAGCTCAGGGACAGAAAGCTTGCACTGACTATGTGCCGACCTGCATGTGTGCACACATTCATTTCTGCTCTTGTACTTCCCCCACTCACTCATCTGCACTTTCTCCAGTTCCTTGTGCTCAATGGTGAGTCATTAACAATAAAGCAAGTAGGATTCGTATGAATGCCAAAGCAGCTCCACTGTGACATCACTGCTAGAGCAGGAGAGCAGGACATGAATTAAACATGGACACCAAAAACCACCGACCAAGGACAGAATTCCTGAGCTGCAGTAAAATCATTGTCTGTTGTGCGAGGAGGCAGTCTAGCGCTCAGATAATTGATCTTTTGATGTAAGAGAGAAAGAGAGTGCAGAGAAGCTGCATCATCATCATCATCAGGGAAAGAAGCAAAGTCACTGCACTGCCACCTGCAAGGGGGGTCTGACATCAGCAGGCCAGTGGAGCATTCATTCAGAACAAGGAATCTGATAGGTCGATGAGATGATCCAACATGACTCTGTCCTACCCAACCCATCTGTACCAGGCAGATGAACAGTTTCCAATGCGGAGGAACTGCGAATAAGCGTCACTATGTATAAGCTGCATCTGGGGATATAACTAAACTTATTTTTAGAACTCTTAAGATGCCAGTGCTTACGGCTAAGGAACCGGCTCCTTTCTCAGTACAGTGGCAGCACATAAGCCATCAGGGTGCTCTACAGAACGGATGGGCCACCCAGCAGCCCCTTTCTTAATGGGAGAATCAGCGCCATGCATCAGCAAAGTGCCAATCACTACAAGCCATTGATTTCCTGTACTGTGAAGTAAATAAAAAGCCATATTGGAGAAACCTAGTTGACTTTGGCCTTAAAGGGATACTGTTGTGGGAAAACATATTTTTTTTTTCAAAATCCCTCAGTTAATAGTGCTGCTTCAGCAGACTTATGCACTGAAATCCATTTCTAATCCATTTCTTTAATATTTAATTTTGAAATCTGACATGGGGCTAGACATAGTCCGTTTCCCAGGTCCCCTCAGTCACGTGACTTGTGCTTTGAGAAACTTAAGTCTCTCTTTACTGCTGTACTGCAAGTTGGAGTGATATCACCCCCTCCCTTCTGCTCCCCTGCAACACAGCTCCCTGGTAGATATAACAACAGCACTCAATAGTAAAAATCCATGTCCCACTGCGACACCTTCAGTTACATTGAGAAGGAGAAACAATAGCCTGCCAGAAAGCAACAAATGACTTGAGATGCACCTACACACCAATATTACAACTAAAAAAAAAAAATATATATATATATACTTCTTGGGTTAGGAATTACATTTTACATGGTAGAGTACTTGCAGTGTAAACAGTTTAATTTAGAAATAAAAATCACACCAATCCCATTAAAGTATAAATCATGCACGGCATCATTTGTGGAAATCGTCAGGCCGTATTCAGTTTTGCTTCCATTTTAGTGCTTTGATCTTGGTATTTGTGAATGAGCCCTTGCACCTTGTAAATTGTAAATAAGGCATTACTGCTGCCTTATGAACAGCCACCCTTCCACAGTAAGATCCAAACTACTGGGTCAGGTGCACCCCAATTCATAGGACACATTCTCCACTATACACCAAAATAATGCGACCCTTGCAGCAGTGTGCTCCCTATGGCCCCTTTAAATAACATTTTAGCAAATCTAGCAGCAAGCATTCTACTATTCAACCACAGCCAGTGGCGGACTGGAATGCCAGTGACCTACCGGAAAACCTTAGACCGTGGGCCCACTTTTCCAAACTATTAGTCCTCCTCTCCTCACTCAACCTCTTTATTCAGTTAGTCTTTTACATCTACTTACTCTATCCTTCCATTATTAAGCCCCATAAGGAAATGACCGAAATAGCCCAAATGGTTAGAAGCAAGACACTCCTGGGCCCACCTGGAGTTTTCCTGGTATCCCGGTGGGCCAGTCCGACACTGACCACTGGAGATGAACAGTATGGCAGTCTCCACTCATTCATTTCTATACAAAAGATGCAGAGTCGTATGGTATATTGTGCATAATAAGCCAGACCAGTATCTTATATAACATCTGTTGCAAAACATACATTTTGGATTACAATAAATAAAGGCCAGTGATAATTGCAGATTGCCTACGTGCAGTCTAACAACAGACTTCTCTGCATGTGCTCAGCTGTTTTAGTGTTGTAGCCTGCCCCCTTCTGGTCACTTTTATCATTGCCAGTCTAACCAGGACAGTTGCATAGTTGGACCAGCACCATGGAAGCAGCAGAGGCCAGAAAATGACAATATCTACTTGTATATAAGAAAAAGGGTGTTTTGCGTTCTCTTACTTTCACCATAAATATTTGCAAAATCACAGGAGGAAAAAAAAAAAGAAAACAAGGAGAATTGTAGGATAGATTATCGGGAGCCATGTAGATACAGATAAACCATGGAACCTCATGCCTATTTTTAAAAGGGGAAATATACCCTACATTTAATTTGCTACCTGGCCAGTTTTTTTATGGCTGATCCCAATGTTATTAATAGGAAAAAATGCTAAATATATAACAAGGCCGGTATTTTCTTTTAAGAAAAGGTGGCAACCATACCTACATCTAATGTTTTCATTACTAGTATGGTTGATTGTAAAATCTATGGTGCCATAATGCATATATACAGAGGCCATGACACATTAAATTGTCCTAAACTATGTTTGATATTACACATTAGCATAGGCAGGTCTGGTCAGATTATAATAATAGAAATATATTATATAATATGATAATAGAATCAGATTTCTAACCCAAGTTATAGGGTAAATCAGTTATGTAGATTTAATCTTGAGGAGTTTTATGGGACAGTATCAGCTAACAGTTTAAGGGATACTGTCATGGGAAAAAAATTTTTTTTTCTAAATGCATCAGTTAATAGTGCTGCTCCAACAGAATTCTGCACTGAAATCCATTTCTCAAAAGAGCAAACAGTTTTTTTTATATTTTGTTTTGAAATCTGACATGGGGCTAGACATATTGTCAATTTCCCAGCTGCCCCAAGTCATATGACTTGTGCTCTGATAAACTTACGTCACTCTTTACTACTGTATTGCAAGTTGGAGTGATCTCACCCCCCCCCAGGAGCCTAACAACAGAACAATGGGAAGGTAACCAGATAATACCTCTATGTCAGATTTCAAAATTGAATATAAAAAAATCTGGATTTCAGTGCAGAATTCTTCTGGAATAAGACTATTAACTAATGCGTTTTGGAAAAAAACATGTTTTCCCATGACAGTATCCCTTTAATAGTCAGTGAGGCTTAGGTCAGGGATTCTTAGTGTATGAGTCAGGATCCAAAAATGGCTCCCCCAAGGGACGATTCCCATGATTCCCTCTACTAATGGGTGATTATTTTCTGTGGTTGTAAATAGTAAAGAAAACATTTTGTGGATAGCAGCAGGGATCAAAAAAGGGGTGTTGCACAGAGCCAAAACACCCAAGCAAGCATGAGGGTCACTTATCCATCGTCACACTGAGCCCCGTTGAACCAGACCCACTTCCACTACCTACATGATTGGTACCTAGCATTCTCCCTGACTGCAACCACAAGGGATTTTGTGGTACTGAGAGTAGAACTGCGGCAGGGGGCCCTGGGGTACGTATGGGCCCCTGAGGTGGGATTCCCATGCCCACCAGTCTGACGCTGCGCTTTTCATTTAGTAGTATTAAGTGGTAACAAATGGACAGGGTTGTTTTTTAATATTTTGTTTTGAAAACTGACATGGGCTAGACATGTCAGTTTCCCAGCTGCCCTCAGTCATGTGAATTGTACTCTGATAAACCAGCCACTCTTTAGTGCTATTACTGCAGTAACTGCCGTTGGAGTGACATTCCTCCCACCAGCAGCATAACAGAACAATAGGAAGGTAACCAGATAGCAGCTCACTAACACAAGATAACAGCTGCCTGGTAGATCTAAGAACAGTACTCAGTAGTAAAAACCAAGTCCCACTGAGACACATCATAAAAATCATGGCATAATCCCTTTAAGCACCACTGTTCTCCTACAGAGGGCAGCAGGAGGCAAATAGTTCTATTCTGTACATTTCCTGTGCTTTGGCACCCGCAATTATTAATGCAAGACTGCATGCACTAAATCTCCCAAAAACGCCTCTCCATTGGAAATAAATGAAATAGGTGGTAAAACCTACATATCACAAAGTTGTCTGAAGTTTCCTCCAGAGGCAACTTGGAACGACTTCAGAAGAATGAATTAATTTGTCTATTTTTTCAGCATCCCACTAAGGACAACATGAAAGTCCAAAGGCTTTCCCCATGTTTGCCTTGCATCATAGTTACATAGTTAAATTGGGTTGAAAAAAGACAGAGTCCATCAAGTTCAACCCCATCAAATTAAAAACCCAGCATACATCAGGCAGTGTGCTGCTACTGGGCAGCTCTTTGACATCAATTTCCATGGTTCTGCCATCTTCCCTGCCAAACACACTTCCTCTATGCTGGTCCTCCACCTTGTGGCGTATTGTATCTACCACTGGTTTCCTGCTCCCCATGATTCCTTTCCTTCAATACACAGGTAAATGGCTAGTCCTTGGTTCTGTGAGTCTACTACTGGTACAAATTCTATTCTTCAACTTCTCAAACACACTGACTGTGATACGACTGCCAGCTGTCAGGCTCAGTATAGGCAAGGAGCCTACAATTTGGCTACCAGGGAAATATAAGCGTGGCCTTACAGGTACAGCACTGGAAGTCATGCCAAGCACAAGATGTACTGCTAGTAACTATATATCTTGGGTATACTAGGAGAACATAGTTCCAAAAACGGATTCAGCTTTCCATATAACATTTAAAGGGCTGCTGGGGTGAGGAGCCACCTTCAGTTAAGCATAAGTTTAGAGTTTTGAGTATTGGAGCTTAGAACCCCCACTCGGGAAATGATATAAATTTTTTGTAATAGCAGATGTGGATTTCTGCTAAAAATTTACAAAAAAAGGCTGCTCTTAGTATAAGGGCAATGGCTGAGATCTATAAATGAACAAGGCTACCCTTCTGCATTGCACCATGGGTATACATACATATATATGGGGGGACAAGGTGCAAAAAGCATAAAATGGGTGCAGACCAGCATGTGTTTTGCACACTTACACCCTGCCCTTTTCTGCCAAAGCACAGTCATCCATGGGCTCCCTGTGAGTACAGTGCTGCCTGCAAGGCCACTATCAATAATTATTGGGCCCCATACGACCACACTGACAGGGCCTACTGCCCAGAGGTCCCTAATCATGGCATGAACCCCAGATAAAATTCATGGTCATGACCCTGTTATATCCTAGCCATTCCCCAGTTATGCCAAAGCACCCACCATGATCCAGGAAAAACCTGTTGTCTTCACAAAACCCCCTCTCCCTTTTTGTTATTTGTACATTTCCATTTTGGGGAAACCTCTGCCATTGATCCTCTGACTACAGTTAAGTTAACCAGCTGGATGACAGATAAGCACTCAAAATCTCCCCCTAACTGGCCATTAGGCGAGGCCCCTTAGCTCATAACAAGGTTACATATATATAGAAACATTGGGGTAACAGTCACCCTGC
>CM044446.1:8006051-8024179 GCA_024363595.1 Xenopus borealis
GGGGGGGGGGGGTATTTTGGTCTATTTCTTTCTCAGTCCAGACAATTATGATCCAGGAAAGATTGTTTGTTTCAATACAAATGTGTAGCGCTGAATCGTCAGATATACAGATAGAAACAATAGAATTCTACCTGTATCTGACGATTCAGCAATAACAGTGGTCTATTGTTTGGGTGCTTTCGAAGGCAACCAATCAAAATTTTCCGGCCAGTCTGATTGACGAGCCAACTGATATCCAAGTCTTCTGCAGATATCGATCGCCTCATCTCCCATCATACGCGCACCAAATATAGTATGAAAATTGGTACTATTGATGCGTCTATGACCACCTTAAGGGGGAAATTATTTAATTCTAAACCTTTTTTTTGGATATCCGTGACCAGCAAGGATGGATGCTTACCATAAGCTGCTTAAAGTTCTTTAGCACATATAGCCTGGGCAAACTACCCTATCAAGAGGCTATTGATGGACATGGAGCTGTGCCTATAATATACGGCACCAGAAGTATTTGAGCAAATTTTTCCAGCAAGCAAGGATCATTCCCATTTAGCCAGGGAGCTCCAAAGAGAGAGAGAGAAGGATTTTTTTCCCTAGCAAAGTCCTTATAAGGATTAGCCCCCTTTAAGGGAGATGTATGATAAAGGGGTGGGGAGAAGACATGACAGAAGAGGGAGAGAGGGAAAAACAGAAGAGGGGAGAGAGCTACAGTTTGCTGCCCTGAACTGTAGGGGAAGAGAATGTTTTAAATAGCATGGAATATCTGCGCTCGCAGTCACACAGCACTGCATCACTACAGAACAGCGCCGTATTCTGCAAGCACGCCTGATCAAAGGCAGGTAACACTTCCTTTTATTATTATTATTATTATTATTATTATTAACATGTATTTTTAGAGCACCAACCTAGACAAGGCAGTGCTTTTTATATAAGGCTAGAACAAAAAGCCAGACTGTAATGAGAGGGGAAAGGGAAACTGCCTGGGTATCTTATTACCCCTAAAACACAGTAAAAGCACATCTGCTGCTGCCCTGTGATTGGTTAATGTGTAGAAAGGGGTACCCCGGAGCCAGTTTAATGATGTCTTTTGGTTAATAAGGGGGGGCAAATATATGAATGACTGCGACTGCCGCTGCGAGTTTTTTTTAATGAGACTTGTTGCAGTGTGTGTGTGTGTGTGTTGGTGGGTAATAGTGCCCGGGTAATGCCACACACAGGCTAAATGCCTAACTACAACACAACTTGCCTCCTCTCATTACAGCCAACGAATACAAGCTTAGGATGATGGAGATTTCATTCAGTTCACATGATTTATTTAAAAAAGAAAAAAGAAAAAGCCTGCAATGTTTACACTGATTGACCCATGAACCACAAGTTATTGCAAGGATAGGTTATTTTGGGTAATTAGACCCAGATCTGGCTCTCAGCTCCACAACTTATCCATTGCAAAAATGTCTTTGAAATGTTTCCTTTAATGAACGGCTAAATTGGTTCTTGGGCAATTGTCTGTGGCTGAATATTTTCTGTTTTCTTAGAACGCTATCTTTTAAAACAAATTGGCACTTAATCTTATTTATGCTGTTAATTAGTTTGGTAGGGGCTTAGGACAGAACTACATGGCAGACTTACCTGCGTTTCCATCGGATCCGACGCTGGCCGACAAAACGCATACGTCAAGTCGGATCCGACAGGAACAAGGTAAGTAACATGAAGTCGGATGGTGTCACAACGGACAATCACGTCGGGTCGGATCACCGTTGCGACACCATTCATCGGAAACGCAGGTAATTCTGCATTGAAATCCATTTCTCAAAAGAGCAAACAGATTTTTTTTATATTTCATTTTGAAATCTGACACGGGGCTAGACATTTTGTCAATTTCCCAGCTGCCCCAAGTCATGTGACTTGTGCTCTGATAAACTTCAATCACTCTTTACATTTGTACTGCAAGTTGGAGTGATATCACCCCCTCCATCCCCCCCCCCCCCCAGCAGCCTAACAACAGAACAATGGGAAGGTAACCAGATAACAGCTCCCTAACACAAGAAACAGCTGCCTGGTAGATCTAAGAACAGCACTCAATAGTAAAACCCAGGTCCCACTCCGTACTATTCAGTTACATTGAGAAGGAAAAACAACAGCCTCCCAGAAAGCAGTTCCCTCCTAAAGTGCTGGCACAAGTCACATGACTGGGGCAGCTGGGAAATTGACAATATGCAAAATTGTTTTTTGTTTTTTTATGATTTGTGGTTTTTGAGTTATTTAGATTTTTATTCAGCACCTCTATAGTTTGCAATTTTAGCAATCTGCTAGGACTCAGCCATGCTAGCAACGAAAGCCCAACCAAGCTGGCAACTAGCCGCCATGCATTGATTTTAGTGAGAGTCTGGAATATGAATATGGGAGGGCAAGAATATAAAGATGAATAATAAACAGTAGCACTAACAATAAACTTGTAGCCTTACAGAGCATTTGTCTTGTTATATGGGGTCACTGACCACTGGAAAGAGTCAGAAGAAAAAAACTATACAAAACAAAAAATGAAGGGCAATTGAAAAGCTGCTTAGAATTAGCCATTCTTTAGAATCTACAGATGACAATTTTTGTTCGCTGGCAAAAGCAATCAACATGGTAGGTCCAATTCATAGTAATACACAATACAATAATATTCTTTAAATAAAGAAAAGAACAGAAGGATGGATGTGAGTAGCAGTTGTGGTATGGAATCATTTGAGCTGCTCCCCATCACAACTTGATAGGTTCAAGTAAACTCTTTACAGACATGACATTTACCTATAAACTATGAGGCCAGGCTCCCTTGCTAATCCGGCTGCTTGCTCCCCTTACATGGTAGTAGTTACTGGTACATATATATATATACACATTATACATATATATATATATACATGGTGCCAGTCCTCTGCATTCCAGTCATTCTGTGTGCAAAGTTTCCTACAGGGCCAATGTAAACTATACAGAATAAAAGTGTTTGCAGGCACCTGGAACCCTAAATGTCAAGCCTAACTGTCAACTATAATAACAGGCACGTGAGGCCTTGGTGGGAAATCATAGGACCCCTACCTACAACATTATTCTCCACTAAAGGGCAGCGTCAGTCCAAATGTCCCTGTGCCACAGTCCAAGGGGCAATACCACAGTGGGAGATTTTTCAATCACATAGGAAACTGATGTTCTACAGGGTCCCCCCTAATTCTGCCTAATGTCTATACTTTACCTGTAGGGCTTTAGGGAGCTTATCATTAATATATAGTTAACTAAAGCTGCAGCTTATCAGTCAATTTCTAGAGCAAAACTTACAGCCTTTCCAACGTAAAGGGGTTGTTCACCTTTGAGTTAACTTTTAGTATAATGTGGAGAGGGATATTCTGAGACAATTTGCAATTGGTTTTCATTTTTTATTGTTTGTGGTTTTATAGTTATTTAGCTTTTTATTCAGCAGCTCTCTAGTTTGCAGTGTCAGCAATTTGGTTTCTAGGGTACAAATTACCCTAGCAACCCTGCATTGATTTGAATAAGAGACTGGAATATGAATAGGAGAGGGACTGAATAGAATGATAAGTAATAAAAAGTAACAATAACAATACATTTGTAGCCTTACAGAGCATTTGTTTTTAGATGGTGTCAGCTGCAAAGAAACAGAAGAAAATTGCAAATCATTAAAAAACTATGAAAAATAAATAATGAAGACCAATTGAAAAGTTTCTTAGAATTGGCCCTTCTACAATATACTAAAAGTTAACTTGAAGGTGAACCACCCCTTTAAGGGCAGACATTCTCCAAATTGAAAATGCAATTGGCTAATGGCTGCATTGGGCTTGCAGAGGCCGCTATTATGCTATTATGAACCAATCATTGGAGCAGGGGCAAAATGATCTGATTTGCTTGATCTGTCTTATTTGATGATCTTGCCAAAAAGCTTGCACATATTATGGAGGAGGTAATTAGAAGTCACATGGGCAATGGTGGGATAGGCCTGGGGTGTTGTTGCACCCCCATAGATTTTGCCACTGGGAGGTAAAGCTGGTGTATGTGCTATTGCCTTAGGCCTTTGGCACATGGGTGGAAGGTCCGGAAGCTGAAGGCCCTCTGAACCCAATGAATAAAGGATAGTTGACAAAACTGGAGCAGTGGCACATAGGGTGGCCATATTTTCCTTCCTTGGACAGGAGGTGGCACCAGTGATGTCAGAGGTGGGGTTGATGACGTAAGAGGGAGGCCAGTCACATGAAGGGGCCAGTGACACGAAGCAGAGGGCCAGTGATGAGGATAGGGTTCCCACCTTTTCTTGAAAAAAATACCGGCCTTCGTATATATTTATCTTTTTTTCCTATTAATAACATTGGGATCAACCATCAAAAATACCGGCCAGGCCGGTAAAATACCGGCCAGGTGGCAACCTTAGATGAGGAGGGGAGGGCCATTGATGTGGAGGGGCAGGCCAGTGACACGGAAGGGAAGGGCCAGTGACGTGGAGGGGCGAGCAGGCCCAGATTTGTGGGAAGGCCACCAAGGCCGGCACCTAGGGTGGCAGGCTTTTATGGGGTGTCATGTTCAAAAACACTGGGGATGCAAAGTAGACAAAATAGTTTATTAAATTTCCCATGCGCCAATCCATTGCGGTGATGAACGCCAGTGGGCCTAGGGGCACCCGCTATGTAAACCCAGCCCTGGGGGCGAGGACCGGTGATGCGGAGGGGTGGGTCAGTGATGTAGCAACTCATGATTGGCTAAATCACTCCAGAAGCAGGGGGCAGGCTTGCCCAGTTTTCAGACTTTTTAAAACCGGGCAGACAAAAACATGGGTGTAAAAATGTGAACCGGACAGGCGGCAACCCTGGTAGCTTTGGCTCAGTTGGAGGGAGTGGTGCAACTGGGACATAGAGTCTGGAAGGTACAGGGGCAAGTGAGAGCCCAGGAGACTGAGGAGGACAGGTGGCTTGTGACCAGTGGGTGGAGAGGAAGGTGCTGAGCAGGTGGATGCATTTGGAACGGCTCTAATAAATGTTAAACATTGATCAGGTGATAGACTCAGCTTCAAAAGAAACAATGGAAAATAAATAATCTGGTGTTTCCAGACCTCAAAATATTTGCTATACCTAAAATAGAACACTTTAATGATAACCCTACAGAATCACCCTGCCCTGGCGCCTTCTCCACCCCCTTCAGAAAACTTAACAAATCTCTCCCATGGGGGAGACAATCACAGATAGTTGGAAGGAAGTGTATCCTGTTGCGCAGTCCAGAAATTAACCCTCTATTTATTTTCCTGAATAAAGCTATAAGACTCAAACACCCCCAAGGACACTGGGCAATTTCCAATATTTTGGGGGTTTTTTCCCTTTATTTTTCAGTTTAATACATTAAAATTAGTCAAATACTTTGGTAAAAAAGGAGAATTGCACCCTTTGCTTAATGAAAGAAAATATAATTCTAAGCAACACTGAAATATACATTTATTGCACATTTTCATTGGGTTACATGTGTGAGTAAATGTGTCTGCTATTGGAAGCAGCATTCGTTCATCCCTTTCTGTTCTCTGGGTCTGACTTTTGAAACAATGAAGCAGAAGTCGGGTATTTAAACGGCTCTTTGTCTATGGGCTGATTAAAGCACTCCCGCTACATTGTGGCAGGAGTCAGAGCCAGCAGTGCAGCGAATATTTAACTTTAAACATAACTGTAAGTGCTTAATGAATTCACAGTGTTGTGTAAGACTACTGTTTCCTTCACCATGGAAAAAATTTTTTTTTTGGGTGGGGTTCCCCTTTAAGCTTGCTTTTGGTAAGAATGTAAACGTTGATTGCCTTTTAAAGGAGAACCAAACTTGTAAGGAAACCCCCGTCCCCCGTATAGACCCCCCCCCCCGGGAAAATATCCCTAATTTTTTTTACTAACCTCTCCTGCAGATTCTTGCCACGGGAGTTCATGGCAGCCATCTTCTTTCTACGGTCCTCTTCATAAGTTTTGGCACATGCACAGTTGGAGGAGATTTACGGACCCCAACCACTGCTCATATGCTGGAAGTCACATAAATGTTCAAACTCTTTCCTGAAATATTTATGCGTTTCGGTGCATGCAGAGTGGTTCGGGCCAAGAAATCTGCGCATGCGCCGAAAACGCCAGTCTACTTACAAAGCAGACCGATGAAAGAAGATGGCTGCTGTGAACTCCGGTGGCAAGAATCTGCAGTAAGGTTAAGTAAAAAATTAGGGGCATTTGCCCTGGGGGGGATGGAGGTCTACACAGGGGAGGGTTTTTTTGTCATACAGGTTTGGTTCTCCTTTAAGATCCTATGAGTAAAGGTGGTCATACATGATAAGATCCACTCGTTTGATGAGGTTGCAAAAAGAGCTTATACCTTAACCTGATATGCCCATCAAAGTCTAGAGAATATTGGGTTAATCCAATTGTTCGGCCCTAGGTAGGCGCCCTAGGCTACATGGCCGGTCGCAGTTAACTATAAGTGTGAGTCAAAAAGGACGTTCATGGGTCAAAGCGGACAAATATGCACTTCAAAAGGGATGCTGGCGAGCATCGTAAAGGAAACTAGCGCGCATCAGTAAGGACGCTGGCGTGCATCAGAAAGGATGCCGGTGCATCAGAAAGGACGCCTGGGTGTCAGAAAGGACCGCAGAGCGCATCAGAAAGGACAGCGGAGCGCATCAGAAAGGACGCAAACACGTCGGAAAGAGCGGCAACAGGGGATCACAGGAAAAATCAAACCTGCCTGATCGATATCAGGACGATTTTTGGCCTGATATCAATCGGGGAGACCCGTCGGAAATTGGAAGCCCCCACACATGGGCAGATGAGCTGCCGAATCAGTCTAAAGGACTGATATTGGCAGATTTGTTCTGCCCGTGTATGACCACCTTAAGTTGTAGCTAGTGACGGGTGATTCGCTAAATTTTTTGCGAATTTCTAGAGAATTTCTTGAAAATGTGCAAATTTCAAGAGAAAAATTTACGAAATGCAGAGTCTCATTGCCGGCGTCCAGAAACGGACACAATGGGTGCCGGCGTCCAAAAACAACGCACACATCAAAAACGATGTGAATCTCGGGAATTCGCCGCAGTCAAATAAAGTCGCCCATCACTAGTTGTAGCATGCTGATATGCTGAAGTGAAGGAAGCATTTAACCAATCAGCCATGTGATCCTGATGTTGGCCCAAATGGGCCAGATCTGATTGTTAGCCATAGGGTAACTAACCTAATACCAGTAGCTGTATTGCTTTTAACTCTGTACACTTCTTCCCTGCTTCAGATCTCTATGACTCATTGATTTGTTCCCTTTATACAGAGAATACCTGTCTAACAAGCAGAGCATTACATCAGACGCATTGCATGCATTCTTCTCTGGATAATCAATACCTTCCAATCTCAGTGAACCCAGACTGGAAAATCCCCCTCAATACAACATTCATTTGAACACACACAGACACACAATTTATTGGCCGCTGGCTTGCGGCATAATGGTTGATTGTTCATCACATCTGCCACTGATGCGGCTCGCTGGCCTTAAATTGCAGCAGTCGTAACCACACGCTTATAGCACACAAACCAATGGCTTTACCCATCCTCCGTCACTACAAAAGCCCATTATACGACGCGTGCTTGTGACTCACAGAAGCATTTGCACCTCCCTCAAGTCATAAGTTATTCAGCCTCCTAACATAAGAGAGAGAAAATCCAAATCTGAAATTATTTAGGTAGCACAGAGAAGCTGTACATCTTTAAATTAAAGGGGAACTAACCCGCTCATTCAACATTATTACAGGTATGGGACCTATTACCCAGAGAGCTCCGAATGACAGAAAGGTTGTCTCCCATAGACTCCATTTTATCCAATTAAACCAAATTTAAAAAAAAATAAATGATTTCCTTTTTCTCTGTAATGATAAAATAGTAACGTGTACTTGATCCAAAGGAAGGAACCAGTCTATATAAATTATTTTCTAGAAGGCTTAAGGTATGAAGATCCATGTTACGGAAAGATCAGTTATCCTGAAAGCCAGTGGCGTAACTAGATATTACTGGGCCCCACAGCAAATTATTATTTAGGCCCCCAAAATATCTAGAGGTTGAGCTATTTTACCAATATTTCTTAAAATTGCATATGAATTAGGGCCTCACTGGCCCCTTTACCTCCTGACACAACGCCTCATGGGTCTGCTTCCTCTGTAGTTACGCCCCTGTTCCTAAAATATTTATATAAACTGGTTAGAGGGAAATAAATTAAAGATTCACTGAATTACAAAAAGTGTCTGGTTTTGCCTTTAAGTGTGTTTCCGGGCTCATCTGTTTAAAGGGTTTTTAGCACTGACAAGCTTGGATGGCTCTAATCTACTCTAAATGTCTTTTTTGCAGGGCCGCCATTTAGACAGAGTTATAACCATGCCTCTTGGGAAGAACGTCAAGAAGAAAACTGAGGACATCAATCTGGTGTACAACATCAAGGAGAAGCTGGGAGCGTAAGTGTCCAACAGAGGAGGATGAATAATGCACTTATAACTGTGGCTTTATTAAGTTCTTAGAACTATACCCCTGGCACCCAAACACTGCTTACTAGAAAGAATAACCCTATCTTATCAAATCGGGCTGATCCAATCATTTGCCAATCAGGTCACTGATACCATATCTACAGCCCAGTGCAGTCCTTATCCAACATAGTTTTTGCAGCCAACACTTTGAACAACATCTAGTTGAGCTTCTACATATTAGTCAAGCAGCATTTTAGGGACCAAAAAGGCTAAATTAGCAAACAATATTAGCCCATGAATGACTGGCTTGAATGATCCATGTGGATGGGTGCAGGCAATTGCTATAGGAATAACTGTAACACTCTTGTAATACATCCCTCTAGTTGGAAAAAGCAAATCCATATTTATGCGAATTACTCCAGGGACTGAAACAGAAGCAGATTTGTTTTCCTGGTTGGTTCAATCTCTCTCTCCCCAGTCTGAATGTTACAATGCACGAAGATCCAATAGAGGGGGAAGATAGTGCCAAAGTGTTTTGCTGGAGCTCCTGACAGAGAGCTGTGAATGCAATATGGAGGCGTGAAAGCCTGAAATCATAACATAATTCTGATGGCTGTTTGGCCTGAAAACCTTTAGTCTGAGATTAAAGTAAAATGCGCAGCAAGTAGAGCTTAGCTGCTAGAATCCCATGTTTGGTGTCCCAGGCAGAAGTACGAAGGGCAAGTAGGAAAAAGAGGTCTTTCTCATGGACCCCCCATAGGGATTGGGGTCGATGTAGTACCATAGGTTGCACCCACGCCCTGCAAATCTAATTTCCAGCAACACTAATACACTATACACGAGCGTCTGAAGCTGCGCTCCCCTGCGTTCCGGTTTTAAGTGTTCAGCTGCAGGGGAGCACAGGAGTAGACACATTCAATTTTTTTCAATGGGGCTGTACTCAGACGCATGTAGGCGCCGAACGCAGGAAAAATGCAGCATGTTGCGTCTCAACCTTCGTTCAGGCGCCTACATACGCTTATGTGAGTATAGCCCTATTGAAAAAAATTGAATGGCGACGTTGCCAGATGAGCGGATCTCTGCCCGATATGCCCACCTTGAGGTGGGCAATATCAGGCTGATCCTAGGGCCCAATGATCAGATCACAACGGAGGAGGTAAGGGAGGTCAGATAGCAGGAACGCATAAACGAACAGATGCAGCTGCGATTTTTAGTCCCGTCCGATCGACATCTGTCCGACTTGTCAGAGGGCCCCACCCACGGGCAGTGGCGTAACTACTCGCTGGTGGGCCCTGGTGCAGGATTGGCACCCGGGCCCCCCTATTGGGCTCTCCCCCTATGAGTTGGAGTTCTTCTAGCCTCTCCAGTGGTCCCCGAGAGGGAGTGGGCCCTGGTGCAATTGCACCCCCTGCTCCCCTGGTAGTTACGCCACTGCCCACGGGTCAGAGGGCCCTACCCATGATAAGCTGCCGACTCAGTCTTTTATTAGCCACCTTAACTCAGAATTAGAGAACCGAAAAGAAGAAAGTAGTGTTCTGGTATGTTCTGTTAGAACACTCCAGTCTTTTTATATTTATACATTTTTGGCTACAAAACATATTAGAATTTTTTTTTTCATTTGCACAGTCTATCTATTTACCCAGTTTTTATTTTTACACTGAACCGTTCCTTTAAACCAATCCCAACACCCAATACACTGTCCCACTTCAGAGGACTAGATGCTTTTACTGTCTCCCTTTGTAGGTTACACCTGCTTCCTACAGTATAATGCTGTTTTTTTAATCCTCATTTCTCCTGCCATACTAATTATGTTCCTCTACCCACACTGCGCCAGAGGAGGGGCGCCCGTCGCTTCGTGCCTTGGTGCTGCAGAAGGTAGTTAGTGCACAGGGAAGGTTTTCTAAGGAGGCATTTAACGTGAGGCAAGGCAGAACACAGGAATCAGCGGCGATCTCTGTATATGCCTCCTCCCTACACTGAAAGCCATCTGATTAATCCTCTTCCTCCGCTTTGAGCCTTTGCCATCGTGTCAGCCTGGTTGGGTGCCGTTGTCATTGCCCTCCAACGCCTACGCAGTGCCACAGTCCGTGGGAGATGGTGCCAGCCTCCTTCTGCTAACAAGAAGCATTGCTAGTTAGTGAGAAAGTGATCCTCTGAACATGGTTTTGGGGAGGGGGCAACCAAGTGGTGGGAGGCTGTCCCTTCAGAAACACACTCAGGTGCAAAAACATAAAGTCTCAGAATATGTCTCAAGCCTTGGGCTGTGGGAGACTGCTCAGCTGGTGTAGTCCAACATCTTTTATTTAAAGTTACATCAAGAAACAAGAGCATGGTGCAGAGTCGTTTTTCTAACCTGCTTTGATAGGGTAGGAAGTTGGCTTTGGTAAGCCCTGGCATTTCAAGTACACAGAGGCTCAAACAACTTACAGCAGCCACTCTGGCATTAGCCAGAATCCACATATTGCCTGAGGGGCCATAAATCTGACAGTGGGGTTCATCTATAAACACTGGGCAAACTTGCCCCTGGGCATCAAACCATGAAAAATAATCAAATTTTGTTTTGGGTTGCTCAACCTGCAGTTAGTTGGAAAAGCCAATTTCTGGTGGGTTGCTATGTGTTACTGCCCATGTGCAAATTTGCCCAGTTTTTATAAATAAGCCCCAGTGTATACTTTCCCCAATAGCTGAGCTGAATTTATGAACCTCCCTATTACATACAACTGTGTGGCAGCTAAAAGTATTAGACTCCCCCTTAAGCAGAAACGTTCCCCTAAAGCCTTACACTGCACAAGTGCAAAAGTTGCCTTAAAAAAAAACATATGAATCGTAATGCTGTTATTACTAACGCTCGTTAACTTTATCATGTTGCCTGGTTGGCTCTCTTACTAGATGAAGGCCATGGCCTGGGTGTGCGGCAGAACAGGATTTTGGGGCATGTTGCTGTGCTGGCAGCTGGGGTGTGTGGGCCCTTATGGGTCCTCCTCTGGTCCCCTGGTACCAACACTGCTTCGAGGCCTCCATGAATAAAGAGAAGCGGGATATAGAAATGCTGGGGAGAGATCTCCCCTCTCCTTCGGTTTCTGTCTTCCTTGAGGAACTAGCACATTGACTGCATGAATTAAAGGTCTGTCAATCAAAGCTTTTTGCAAGCCAGAAGCCTATAGTAAGAATAAAATGATCAAAATGTATCCTACAGTCATCCTGCTATTGCAGTATCGGTCTGATCAAATAGAAAGAAACCAGAACAAAAATAAGACCAAACCATTGTTAGCTAGCTTTTCTACTCCTTATGATTTCATCTATGGTGAACATAATATCAACGGAGGCCTGTCAGGCCCCTTTGGGTCCTCCCCCCGCATGCAGGGGGCCACAATTGTGGGAGGCAAGGGGGGGAAGTGCTGTTAGTCACAGAAGGATGAGGAGTGGGTCTGGGCTGGAGCCCACCAGGATTTATCCGATGTTCTGTGATCCCAGTTCAACCCTGTCATCCAGAGTCTTCCAGAAATGCATAATCCAACCCATACTTTGCATCTCTAGGTTGACAATGACATACAAATATCTCCAGATCTCCAATTACAGACAGTTTAGGCTATTCACTGACTGTAGCATTAGCTCCAACAGTTGCTCCAGAGACCTCCAATTTCAATTTTATAGGGAACTACGTCCTCTGTTTTGAACATAACAGAAGTCACTGAATAATTTCCTGCCTGTATAACTTGATGTGTTACAAATGACATCATTAAGCATTGTTTAGAAACTGTGACATAAGCAGTTCAGCCCTGAGAAACATCCCTAATATTGTTGGATGAACTGGTCGATTAATGTCAAGCTACAACAAATGCTGGTGGGATTCAAAAGCCACCAGCAGAATGGAATGGAGGTAGGGATTGTTTCTAAAGCCTTTATTTTTTGTTTAACAGGGGGGCATTCTCTGAGGTGGTCTTAGCCCAAGAGAAGAATTCTGAGCGACTGGTGGCCCTGAAATGCATCCCTAAGAAAGCTCTCCGAGGGAAAGAAGCCGTGGTGGAGAATGAGATTGTAGTGCTGAAGAAGTAAGCAAATGTTTTTCTCATTTAGTCATTAGAGGCCGGCTGGATAATGGACTGTATAATGATAATATGATCATAAAAATATCATCTTCATTTGTGCCACCTGTTCATCTGCTGGGCTGTTTTTGGAATGGAAAAGATAAACATATTCACCCGATATGTTTTATATCAGATTGTACTTGCGCAGGTGGTAAAACATTTTAAACAGATTTTTTGGCTGACAGAGGCCTATATACCTAAATAAAAAATAAGCAGCGGTTGTGACAATGTCATAAAAAATATTTGGAGAGGCCAATGTATCACAGCCTTCCCAACTGCTTCTTACTGTTTTTCCCCCACTCCTTCACCTCCCCATCAAGTCTGCAGCAGTTATGCAAATTTTAGGTGCTAAAGAGCCGCTATGGATCACACGGTTTGGGCCCCCCTGCGACTGTAGGGTGTGTGGGCAGTGGTGCAGTCACACCCCTTGCAGCCCCTGTAGTTCTGGTACTGATTAAAACAATGGCAATAGGCACTGACGGGGCAAGGACAGCATCAACTAGGTAGTTCAGTTCACAATCCCAGGATAAAATCAAACCTGGCAAATCAATATCTTCCTGATTTTTGGCCATATATCGGTTGGGGAGACCCGTCGGAAGGCCCCATACACAGCAGATAATCTGCAGAATAAAGGTGGCCATACACGGGCCAATAAAAGCTGCCGACAGACAGTATGGGGCCAATAAGCTGGGCTTTCCAGATCAATATCTGGGAGAAAGTTGGGCAGATGTCGATCTGACGAGACTAAAAATCACATCGGATTGCGGCCGCATCTGTTTGTTGATGACGCCCATATCCATTACGATCCAATAGTTGGGCCTTAGGTGCATCTAACGATTTTGCGTCCAACATCCGTCAGAAAGTCAATCGTTCTGGTTAAAAGATTTCCATCGTTCACAGTGAAATGTATCCATTGGCCAATTATTTGCAGGGCCAAGCGGGCAGCTACGCACAGTTTTCCTTGCATCAACTAGATGATATCACTTGAAATGGTCGTTTTTGTTGATTGACAAATCGTACATTTAAATGATAGTTTCAAGATAAGCTTGGTTATAACATAATGAAAAGATCTTTTTAAAATCTTAACGTTTATGGCCACCTTAAAGTACCCAAATCGCCAGTTTAAATCTGCCAGTGTTTGGCCACTTTTATCCAGAATGCTCGGGACCCAAGATTTTTCGTATAATGGATCATTCTGTAATTTAGATGCTCAGACTTTAAGTCTAATTTTAAAAAAAATGTTTAAACATAGGAGACAGCTTTCCCATAATTCTGAGCTTTCTGGATAACCAGGTTTCCAGATAATGGATCCCATACTTCCACTTACTGAGATTAAGTCATACATTATCAGAAGTGTTCCTTAAGCATGAATCCACAATGTGCAGCAATGCGAGTAATGTAAAAGACATCTCTGAAAAAGCATGTTGATACCAATCAATATCTAGCCTCAGTTACAGTAATAATAGATTGGGCAGTGGTATCACAGCAGGCCTTTATTGTGCACAGGCAGCACTGCAGATAAGTGGCAGGGATAAGCACAAATAATTATATTGTGTGTGCATTTTGAAGAGCAGAGTTCACAGGAGGGCAAGGCTTCGTTCAGGGCACGTCATTGGGGTTATTAAAATAAATGTGTGAATGCACATAACTTGGCACTCATTAAAAGCCTAATTGCACAGTAAGCATGAGGGGTAGGGGAGTGAGGTCCAGCCATCTGGCCCAATGGCTCGGCGTGTGATTGGGCCCCCATGGCTGCGTAAGCAAAGTTCTGGCTTGCTGTTCTATGGTAAGGCTGTGCTGAGATGCAGGGAAGGTGTCTAGGGATTGTAGGCAGCCATGCTTGGAAATAATTGCTCGATGTGCCAGAAAGATTGCCTATTATACATTCATTTTTTAGTGGGAGCAAAAAGAAAGTGAATTAAGAGAATTCAGGAACATCGGGTACGGTAGAGGCAAGCAAAATGTGTGTGATGTAGAGAGGTACAGTCGTTACATGAATACAATATAATTGCGTCGTATAAATAGAGCTATTTTGGGGGATGCAAGTCTGGTTGCCACAATTTATATATTTTTCACTTTCTTTAGTCACTTTTTGCATGCTTATTTCTCTTCTTTTTGACTGATATTCCAGTCCCTTTATGCCATCTTTTTTTCTTTGATCTTTGTTGTGTGTTATTAATTATCCTCTAAAAAAAACTTCCTTTTCCTTTTTCCACTTTATTCTTCCTCCTTTCTTTCTTTTGTTGTTCCCAGTCACCTTGTTTTCTCCTCTCTCTCTATTCTCACCTCTCACCATGATCTTGATGTTGCAAGGTCACCAAACCAGCAGATTATTTTGCTAAACAGAATCTCCTGTAGGTTGCTACAACATATAGGGGCTATAAACAGCCAATCACAGCGCCTATTTTGCACCACGCAGAAGATTTTTCATGCATACATTGCTCCCCAACTCTTTTTTTTTCTTACTCTCTTACTCAAAGTCATAACATTTACACTTAGCTTACTCTTTCTCCTATACTCTCCAGCCAGTCCTGTATTTAATGTCCCTCTCTTTTTTGTTTTTCACTTCCTATTTCTTCTTCTCCCTCTCTGTACATGTGTTGAATACCTCCTCAACTCTTCCACCACTCTCTCATTACTCTCTCTCTCTCTTGCTCCCGCTGTTTCTCATCTTGAATTCTTTCTTGGTGCCTTTCCTCCTCCCACTTTTACCTATGTATCTCTTTCTACCCAGCTCTACCAAAGCAGTGGGAGAGTAGCACAATTGAGGGTAGCAGGAGGGGAGTCTTTAAGCCAACATGGCACTTCCAGTTTGTACTTAGGATATTGTCCAGCGGGTTTTGGGAGAGCTGAATGGAAATGGTAAGAAAAAGGGTGGAAGGTTCACCAGACCCTTGGCAAACTAGTACTTTTGGTGGCTCAGCAGGTCATCAAATCCTCTAATATGTTCTAGTTGGCTAATTCATAGATGACTAATCATCAGTGCTCTTGTGAAAGCTCAAGGTGTTCTATTCATGCTGCAAAACTGTGACTCCATCTCATCTCCATCACTATAAGCTTGCTTTTTATACTTCAAAGATGAGTTGAAACTTACACAATTTTAAGCACTTACGAAAAAATGTTTTTGATGTTTCTTTTGCTCCTTTATAGTTAAAGCCAAAAGCAAAACTTCTACTATTGCTATGGCAACCTCAGAACATTTCTTTCCTTGGTCTCCTAGGAAAGCTAAAATTATTCAAAGCAGTGTCCACCTTTCTCCCACACGCCCACTGGGTAATTATTTGGATATGTTTGCA
Organism: Xenopus borealis; assembly: GCA_024363595.1. Taxonomy (NCBI): domain Eukaryota; kingdom Metazoa; phylum Chordata; class Amphibia; order Anura; family Pipidae; genus Xenopus; species Xenopus borealis. Next base: position 8,021,933 of record CM044446.1, read on the forward strand.
AAGACCAGGAATGAAGATGGTTTTATGACAGCGGTAGGTAGAAGAAACATGTACGTAGGGTGCATAGGTGAAGTACCACATCTTCAGCATTTGCACTCATCTGCATGGTCAGCCGGTTTGCCTAGGGTTCCTGGCCCAACTTGGCCTGGCACAGACTTAAGTTGCAGCTTCTTGCACTCCATAAAATAAAACAGAAAAGCTGTCCCTTGCTTTAAATATAGGGTTTATTGCATTCAGAAGCACTATATTCATAGGAACTGGTACTGGGAGACACATGGGCACTCAGTAGTAGTGGTACATATGCTGGGCAAAACCTGCAATCCCCATTGGTAGGCAGGTTTGGCTTTTTGGGAAAGGTTGCAGGTGGGTCACAGGGGCAGGGTAGTTACTTCTCCTCCATGGTCTCTATGACAACCTTCTCTGCTCAACTGCCTCTGCCACATTTAATATATGTAAGATATACTTGTGTTGCCTCTGTAGTAACATCAGATAGTATATTTTTTATTTGCTTCGAAAACAATAGCAAAAAGATTGTAAGTCCTTTGGTGTTGCTTATGCCACTTGGAGTTTGTGCACAGCAACAGCTTTCAGTAATCTTTGCAGACAACAAAGACGTGAGATACCGTTTGTGTACAGTTTATACAGTAACAATAGCATTTTTACTATTACTACTACAGGTATGGGACCTGTTATCCAGAATTCTTGGGACCCAGGGCTTACTGGATAATGGATCTTTTATTAATTTGGATTTCATAACTTAAGTCTACTAGAAAATCATGTAAACACGAAATAAACCCAATAGGCTGCTTTTGCTTCCAATAAGGATTCATTATATCTTAGTTGGGATCAAGTGCACGCTACTGTTTTATTATTACACAGAAAAAGTAAATAATTTTTTTTAAATATCCATTATTTGGATAAAATGGAGTCTATTATGGGTGACAACCTTTCCATAATTCTGAGCTTTCTTTATAAACGATTTCAGGATAAAAGATCCCATACCTGTACTACATTGTGCTTTCAATGTGAATTTTAGGAAAGCCATTATGTATGCAGCCATCTTGTTTAGCCACTGCACTGGCAAATGCAATAAAACGGAATTTGTTTTGCAGGATTACTCACAAAAACATAGTATCTCTGGAGGATATATACGAGAGCCCCACACATCTGTACTTAGCCATGGAACTGTAAGTATATGGATTCAATTAACGGATATGTATCCTTTCTATTGCTACGCATATATTATCTGCAACGTGATGCATATACAGTATACACATACAGAACTGTGATTACTAACAGGCAATACTTATGCACACTAGCATAAAACAGTGGTATGTCCTTGCCAGACAGGCGAGATGTCCGATATCAGAGGCTTTTTACCAATATCTTATCACTACACATGCAATCATTCATATGATAATAATATCTGCTCCACCACGCAACACAAAGTCTTGGTCATATTCCATGGTCCGTTATGTTCTGCCCAGCAGCTCCTGCTGTCATACAAGCTGCCCCTGTAAAGGTGGCCTTTACACGGAGAGATCCTCTTGTTTGGCAAATCAGCTGATCTCTCCCCGATATGTGGGCAATATCGGGCTGATCCTATCATTCGACGCATCAACGAACAGATGCGGCTGCAATCCGACAGGATTTTTAGAAATCAACTGGGGAAGCCTGTTGGAGGGGCCCGATTCACAGGCCAGTAAGCTGCTGAATCCATCTGTCGGCAGCTTTTATTGGCTCGTGTATGGCCACATCAAGCGGTGTGCCTGGACTGACACTGTTTGGTGGATTAAAGTCAATGGGAATAATTTAAGGTGACCAAATCTTTCCCCAATATGGACTAGAGTGTGGGTTGTCACTCCACCTTCCCTCAGCCAATGATCCGATCAAACTGTGGGCCTACAGAGAACAAGGAAGGAGTCAGTTGGCTGAAGCAATCCTCAACTGATGGAATTTTGACACATGCCAATAGCTGGACAATTTCAGAAGGGCCCCATATATGGGCCAATAAGCTGCTGTCTTGGAACAGAAGTGCAGAGTTAACAGGACACTGGGAAAAAGCCTACTGGGTCCTTGTGATACAAATGGGACATTGCAGGCCATGTATGAATGTGAGTGTGATCAATTGGCTCCTTAGTTACAAAATGGATGTACTGACATTAGATGGAGTCAATGGAACAACCAGAGTTGAGGTAATTAATATGGATATATTAGTATTAGCTGGAGACAAGGGAACAGCAGGAG
>CM044446.1:8048101-8074712 GCA_024363595.1 Xenopus borealis
CCTGGTGTCTGAAAACAAAAACTTTTTGCAGAAACTTATGCCAGGAGTGTTTCCAGAGATTTTTCCAGAGTAGGCACTCCCCGGAAGAAACATGAAGGTGGGATCTGCAGCAAATGGCAACAACAGGTAAGCGAGACTGAAGCAGCAGTAAGTAGTTTGGTTGCTTTATTAAAACCCAGTAAATGCACACACTTAGCTACATACTCACATATGCAAACATTTAGTTAATCAAGATTATGGACATACACATAAGCACTCACATAGCTAAGTCACAGCTGACAGAAGGGACCATACTGGGGAGAGAAGCAGCAGGGGAGGCAGCTGAATATCCCTGCAATGGAGACAGAAACGGCTGACAGCAACCTCAGGACACAGAGTAACGCACTGAACAGGAGTGGAGCACATCATGATCATCATGGGAAAATTATTTATTTATATATTATGATGATGAAGAAAGTTATCATCAGCTTGCTTTATGTAAAAGTGTGTTTTTCACTCTGTCCTTTTACCTGGTTTTCCATCTCTTCATTTAGGTATATGTGCTGTATATTTGTTCATCTGTCTGTCACTGAGACAGAAATATGGTTTAATACACTTAAGCACATTTAGGCCACTCAGTGGACGATGCATTCCTTTTCATTTAATCTGGGTGACTGCAGATGCCGGGGTCAGCAGGCTGCCTGGGGTCCAATGAAATGGAATGCAACATTCACCTTGCAGCTCAAAAGTGCTCATGTGTATGCTGCCATATTCTCTTCTGTTTCCCTCCCTACCACCGCCATTCCACCAATGGTGCCCCTCTTACATCTACAATATGGTGTTATACACAGAATCACCCAAAAGCCACTTGGTAGACCCTGCATTCCTTTTCACTCCATCCCTCAGACTGTAGATGCCGGGATCTGCAGGCTGCTTGGGGTCCAATGGAATGGAAAGGAATGCAGCATTTACCTTGAACCTCAAGGGTGCTCATGTGTATGCTGCCATGTTCCATTCTATTTCCCTCCCTACCACTGCAATTCCACCAGTGGTGCCCCTCTTACACCTAAAATATGGTTTTATTCACAGGAGCACCCTTAAGCCACTTAGGTAGACCCTGCATTCCTTTTCACTCCATCCCTCAGACTGTAGAAGCCGGGGTTTGCAGGCTGCGTGGGAACCAATGGAATGGAGAGGAATACAGCATTTACCTTGTGGCTTAACGGTGATCATGTGTATCCTGCCATATTGCTTTCTGTGTCCCTCACCCTCCTTCTCTTGTGCATTGATCCTGGGAGCAAATCCGATCGCCGTTAAGGGGTCAGGAAGGAATTTTTACCTCTAGTGAAGCAAATTGGCCCAAGCTTTCAGAGGTTTTTTTTTGCCTTCCTCAAGATCAAATAGCCAAATTTCTATTATTATTATTATTATTATTATCAATAAAGCTGTGACTTACACACATTAACAAAAATTATGCTGTTTGTGTCTTTATTCAGGGTACTGGAGGACTTGAATTAAGTCTCATTTGGAAGGGGTTAAGTTGGGAGAGGGTGTGAATGGTTCCAATTAGCAATGAGTTGTATTTGTCAATCTGATTCAGCCCTCCTGCTGGTCCACCATGCATTCAACATTTACAGGGACAGTTGAGAAGATGCCTCTGTACACAAAGTCTGAAGGGTTACCCAGTTAGCTAAACTAAGGGACTGTAACAATCAATTTGAGTCAGGAGCTGGACGGGCCAGCAAGGTTTTGTCTTCCATTAATTTCACTTTCAATGCACTGGCAAGGCTTCATCTAGATAGAACATACAGTGCAGTTTTGGCCTCCAAACCTTTAAAAGGAACATCAAGACTGATCTCACAACAAAAAAGTGTCTCATCTTATAAGGGTATGAAAAGTATCAGTTATGCAGTTAAAGCAGGTCTAAAGGGTGAACATTTATTCAACCCATAGTCCTATTTAACTATGTTGCTTTTGTAGGGGGGGTCATTGGGACAGAGTACCAAGTAATTTCTGCATTAGAATCAGGGGTGTTTAGTTAGGATGATGCACAGGGTCTACACCTGCACACATATTTCAAAGAAAGAAGTAATTTCTACTTGTAACTTTTCCATTTCTATGGAAACAGATTTGTTGGGACCTCATCAGAATATTTCCAAGTCGTGCTTTAAAAAAGTGTGGGTAAACATTAATACCTAGCATTTTCCTCAGATTCTATGACAGCTAACATCATAGAATTAGTTCAATGGTCAATGTTTGGGATGAAATTATTTATCTCTGCCCAAGCAAATGTCACCATTTGTTCCATATTGAATATCCAAAGACAGTTCTCAAAACCTCCTAATTTGTAAATGTTATAGTTGGAGAAGTTAACTCCATAGATTCTCTTTCCCTTTTGAAATGTTCCATATGATTTCAAATTACTAACGAATGAGAGCCACACAAGGGTGTAATAACTAGTGCATAATGCAGGTGATAAACAGTGATGGATGTACAGGACGCATGGGCTAGGCAGGTTTGGGTCAAAAGAGGGTGGCCGGCTGGCATCAGGTCGAACTTTTCTCGGGTAGGTGGCATGCCAAACTTCTCTTGAGTCAAACATCTAGCAGATCCCCTCCACTTTGGGGCTGTACTGTTCCCAAACGCTCCCCACAGAAGGTTAATGCCACACTTCCTTGTAAGGTTGCCACCTTTTCTTGAAACAAATACCGCCTTCCTATATATTGGGCTTCTGTTCCTATTAATAACATTGAGATCAACCATTAAAAATACCGGCCAGGTGGCAACCCTACTTCCTTGACATCACTGGAAGGGAGTAGAGCCATGTGTGAGTCATTAAACAGTAGTGGCCTTGGGCTGGTAAGAAGGATAGAGCACATACAGCACATGAAGGCAAGTTGCCATAGAACACCCATTTCTATATTACACTAATGTTATTGGGCAACCCTTTTGAAATAAAAAATAACAAAATGGTATAAAGGTGATACCTTTATTGGCTAACTAATATAATCATAGCAAGCTTTCAGAACATTTTAGTTCCTTTTTCAAGCTGATTACAATGAAGCTGTGGTGTTCTCTGGTATATATACAACATTTAGCTCATAGATCAAATGACCAACAAAAAGGAATATCAAACTGTGTGTGAGGTGTCAAAGTCATTTACGAGGGGATCTGCAAGAGATAGACAGATAAGGTACAAGATAATGTGGGTCAACTAGATTGTAAATCAGGGCTGAATTATTGGAGTGTAGAATCAAAGGAATTCCAAATGATCTCTTAGTCCATATCCAGACAGAAAAAAAAGAAAAAATACTGTGGAATATTTATGAGTCTGACTCACATCCGTTACTAAAAGTTTTAATTTTTACAACATAGTGTGTCCCCTTCTATACATGATTATAATAACCTGATTTTAGCAGAAAGCTGTAGGATTCAACTAGTCTATCTTGGCTATGAGAAACTCTTTATGAAAGAAAATTCTACCAGACCTCAGTCTTATTGCCCCAAGTGTGATGAGACTCAGGACCGGACTGGCAATCTGTGGGTTAGGGCAAATGCCAGATGGGCTGCTATAAGGTGCCATAGAAAGTCAGTATTTAGTGGGCTGGTGGGGACTGTTTGGGCCTCTATGTGGGATGATTGGGCCTCTGTGTACCTGAAATGCCAGGGCCTATTTTGATTCTCAGTCCAGTCCTGTGTGGAGCCCTCCAACGGGCTTCACAGGCTTCCCCGATTGATATCTGGCTGAAAGTCAGCCAGACAGGGCTACAAATTCCATCGGATCGCAGCCTCATCTGTTCGTTGATGTGGTCCTGTGATCCAACCAACCCGTATTGCCTGCATTGTGATCTGATCATTAGGCCCTAGGTCCCACAATCGGATCAACACGGTATCTCTGCATAGAGCCTCTTTTTATTGCCCCTTCTCTGCAACAGCAAAATATTCTACAATGTTTTTTTGGTAGGGAGGGGGGCATTTCCCAGTCTACAGTCGCTTATCTTTGTGTTGTACTACAACAACAGGTTAGGCACCATGGATATAACGTGCTACTACAGTTCTCGGGTCCTTACCATTGCCCAGTAATCCCCACAGATACAGACAGCTGGTCAGTTATCTCTTTATTATTCAGATGAGTAAAGGTTATAATTTAAAATCAACACAATAGTTGAACGGTAGAATAAAAACAGATATAGGTGCCACCACGTTCCCATGTACAGAATATATAAAGCATCCTATAACATAATGTTTTCCAGGCTGAGTGAGGTCCATTTAAATTCATACTGCATATTGCACAGGGAGGTTTCGTGGTATCTACTCAGTGGCCACGGATGTGTTAGTTGATGTGCTGAGAAGATATCCCTGTGCTATACATAGGGGCAATCTGACTCCACCTCTTGTATTGGGAATTGCCCATCTCCAGAAGCTCATTGGCCTTATGCATGAATACCTTGATGAGTGTCAGAACATCACCCTCTGCATAATGGGAGTCAATGGGTTCTTTCCCAAAAAAGCGCCGATAGAGCCCTGAGAGGGAGTGGAACCCCTTTGGAAACTCTTGGTACCTGCTGCCTTGCTGGTCAAGCTGCCGAAAAGCTTTGAGGGAATCCAGACAGAGCAAGGAACTAGGCAGCTCCTCATTCTGCTGCTGGAACTCTGTTTTAAGCAAGGGGAAGTCATAGAAAAACCCATTGTGAGCAACTAGGCAGACGGGCTGAGCCTGACGATTCAAAAACTCCTTAATTAGTTGAACTATGTTCAGGTCAAAACACGGCTTCTCGCTGTTGGTCAGTTTTTCATTGCTGAGCCCTGTGATGTTACAAGCCTCCTTGGTGATGGGCTTGGCTGGATCCACACACAGGCAAAGCTTGTCCAGCACACGCGGCAGTTGCACTTCTGAATGGACAGTTTCTGGGTTCTCCAGCGATGAGATGTGGACGGCCACCAGGCAAAGCTCTGTTATCTTCGGAAGGTCGTGGTTTATGCCGGTGGCTTCCAGGTCGAGGAAAACAAAGCTTTTGGCTGGAGACGACATACTGTTAATCTGTAATTAAGAGTTCTATTGTGAGAACAAAGTCATACCTAAGTTTACATAAAAGCACATTATTATTATTTGTATTTAACCAGAACCTGATTTGAATGAGCTATACATTTAATATAGGAGTCTACTCTTTATGTGTTTGGCCAAGCAGGACACAGTGTTGCACTGGTGATCTGGGGTCCATCAGCCTCCTCAGATCCCGCACTCCTCTTTGAGATCCCAGCCACAACCCTGTCTGTCACAGCCCTAGGGCCCCCGATTGAAGCCGTAACCCCCTGGTTACCTTATTTTAAACTTGCTTTGGCCGTAATTGGGACAGGTAAAGGTGCAGCGCCAAGAGTTTCCAGCAATGAGCAGGTCTGGTACAGCAGGGCCCACCAGGTTTTTCACAGGTAGCCCACTACGTTTTTCCCAGGAGTCCCGCCAGCCCAGTCTGACCCTGGGGGAATACCTGGTATCTCCAAGACAGACAAGCGACTGTTTGCCAATTACCTCAAAAAGAAAGTTTTCAAAGGAAAAACAGAACAAAAAACTCTTATAGTGTAGTATTTTTGAACACCATTTCTTATAACACGATTATGTGTTTAATTACACATTAAATCTAGTGATTTAAAACCAATTTTAATTGCTGTTTTAATGAGCAGCAATTTAGCACACACCTTTATGTGGTTACCACCGTGATTATTCAGTGATATAAAACCAAAGTGAGAAAGCCGAAATAAATTTATGAAAAATAAAAATAGAAATAAAATAAAGTAAATTAAAGACAAAAAGTGTTTTTTTTGGAGAAAGAAAATGATAGAGCAAAGATCCACACCGGCAAATCCCCCAGACAACGCCACACAGATTCCTAGTGGCTTTAGAGGTATATTCAACTCACCAATTTAAAATTGGTTTTAAATCACTAGATTTAATGTGTAATTAAACACATAATCGTGTTATAAGAAATGGTGTTCAAAAATACTACACTATAAGAGTTTTTTGTTCTGTTTTTCCTTTGAAAACTTTCTTTTTGAGGTAATTGGCAAACAGTCGCTTGTCTGTCTTGGAGAATTTTACAAACAGGGGGAGGAGAACCTGACTTTTGCCGAGAAAAGATCGTAGAAGGGAAACCATTGTTGTCCACGGACTCTCTTTTATTCTGAATACCTGGTATCTACCTGCTCATGCTAAGCCTGAAAGGTACCATTGCTGGCATGGCTACTCCACTTACAAGAAAAGATAATGGCCCTGGTTACTAGACCATGCCCTCTGCTGGCTTATTGTAGACTGATAAATAATGATAAAAAAAAAACACGTTATGGGAAGTTGAAACTTTAAAGAAAGAAAAAGTATATTTATTTCTGCCAGTTAATTAGATAATGTTAATGCACCTTGTCCCAATGGAATAAGCTCATGTTTTAAAGGGGGGATATATATATAAATATATATATAAAATAAGAAAAAAACGGCACTCACCATAGCGTAGTTAAGCTCGCCTGGGTGCAGGTCTTAAAGTAGTATAGTATAGAAGAAAAATTAGCTAAAGTTTCGGCTGATACAACAGAACAAGGCTGTTGTATCAGCCGAAACGTTAGCTAATTTTTCACAATAAATAATCTTTTTTCATTAATATAAGACCTGCGAGTGCAGATTGGGACTTTCTTTCCATTCCAATATGATGTAAGTTTCTCTTTTTTTTTGTTGTACAAAACCTAAGGGCGGCACTTTCTGTGTGTACACCTCCTTCTTCCTTTGCTTGTTCCCATTCAGTCCTATGAAAAGAAGCTGCCATAGTGCTTGCCTAGGCAGAGGCTTTCTCTTAATGATTTGCTCTGTGCTATGGATATGCAGAGAGAGAGAATGGCTTGGCTGAGCAAAGCAGTTTGGCAGTTACGCACCCATGTAAAGAAGGAATGTTCTAAACACTCATTGTGAAACTTGCTGTTATAATGGATGAGCTTCGTTGTTCACTGTATTAAGTTGCACAGAGAAAAGGAGTGTTCTGGGTATTGTTCTGTATTTCCACATGATTTGCATTTGACTGCACTTAAATTGAAATTGGGCTGAACATCTAAAAGAATAGGTAACTGAAAAAATCTCAGTCTCAGTCATTACTTTTTCTCCCCACCCAAACCATCTTAACTATAGAGGAAGCAGGAAGGATTGGGGGGCTTGGATGATGGGGTCTGATTCCTCTATAGCAAGAGAGATAATAGCCTGTGAAGTTTGAAGTGCGTTCTGGGGCCCTCCAAAAAGTTTTATTGTGAAGGGAGACTTGGAGCAGTCTAGGTATCCCACTGCACTCCAACACCCACCTGTGGGGCATTTGGGCGTCTTGAACATCATGATAGCCCATAGCTATTCACCATAATACCAACCTTTAGATTGTAAGCTCTACTGTAACAGAACCCTCTTGACCTCCTGTATTGATTGGTTAAAGGGGTGGTTCACCTTAACTTTTCAGAACTTTTAGTATGTTAGGGCTAAACTCCAAGGTGAGGCTTGTTCCGATCCGATGCACTGAGAGGAAGCGCATCCAACACGATTGTCGGATGAAGGTGCAATGTGCAGCATTCACATCTGACAGTCGTGTCGTTTCGAAGCTACAAGATCCGACATTTCTATTAACTAAGCAAAGATTTGATCGTATGATCGTCTTTGGCTTATGTTGGGCCGTATGGGACTGTCCCGACATTTTTCATGAAATGGTGGTCGTTCAGCCGATCAGACAGGTTAGAAGATTTCTGTTGGCTGGCGATAATATGTCTGCATGTGTATTGTCGGACATAAACTTTCCTACGATTGCTGGCAAGGGCAGAACATCGTCTGATCTGTTCTTTTTTTGATCTGAATGGTTAGTGGCAGGTCAGGAGATTGGGATGTCTGATCATTCGTTCCGATATGAAGGTAAATCTGAACATCTATGGCCACCTTTACATTAAATTCGGCGCATCCATCTCATCACACGTGCTTCCTCTCAGCGCATCAGATCAGAACAAACCGCACCGCGGAGTCCAGCCCTATAGAAAAAGCTATTTCTCAGCAACTTTTCAATTGGCCTTTTTTTTTATAGCTTTTGAATTATTTGCCCTTTTCTTCTGACTCTTTCCACCTTTCAAATGGGGGTCACAGACCCCATATTAAAAACAAATGCTCTGTAAGGCTACAAATGTATTGTTATTGCTACTTGCCCTTTTATTGGTGCATTATAAACATCCATTAATAACAATAATAATTGTTTGTAAGATAACTACAGCTGAATACTGATTAAGTGGGCGTTTCTCTGCATGGCAGGTGTTCAGCTCATGGTTGCTGTTAATAAACATATCAGCTGAGCTAAATATAAGCTAAATTAAAATGCTCAGTCACTTTCCTATGTAAGCGAGAAGATTAAACCAGTTTATGAAAAGCTACCTTCATTTATATGACATTGGATGCCATATCCCCCCATGGGGTACAGGCAAGAGACCTGAATTCTCAAGACTGGAGTTATTCAGCTTGTTGTTGTCCATTTTACAATTTCAGCAGTCTGGTTACTAGGGTCCCTATTCCCCTAGCAACTATGCACTGATATGAATAACATACTGGGATATGAATAGGAGAGGACTGAATAGAAAGATGAGTAATTGAAAGCAGCAATGACAATAAATGTGCAGCCTCACAGAGCATTTGTTTTTCAGATGGGGTCAGTGACCCCGAATTTGAAAGCTGGAGAGAGTCGGAAGAAGAAGGCAAATAATTGAAAAACGATAAAAAAAAAAAGAAAAAATGAAGACCAATTGAAAAGTTGCTTAGAATTGGCCGTTCTATATCATACTAAAAGATGAACCACCCCTTTAAAATCAATGGGAGGGCAACAGGCCTGGTGTCAGCTGGCTAAAATACCCTGATGGATAAACTGCCCTTGTTCCTCAGCCCGAAGGTACTTACCCAAAGCTTTTTAGATACCTACATTGGCTTCAAAGCCAAGACTCAAGGCTCGAGTGACACTGCTTAAATCTTTAAAAATAAACCCCTTACTCCCCCAGGCTCTAGTTGTTAAACTACACTGGGTATCTGGGAAGCTGGCCGCTTCTGATGGGCATTTGGAAGCAAGCAGAGGAATGAGTACACACGGACAGACAGGGCATCAGAGAGAGAACAAGTCACTTACCTGCAGCAGCAGGAGAGGAATGTTCAGCAGTGTCAGTGATTGTACAGTGATCTCTCTTCATCTCACAGACAGATTTATTGTCTCCTCCCCATCCACGGAGGCTTGTATAAAGGGAGGTCACCGGCATTATATTCTCATTTCGGTTAAAGGAAGTTTCATTCCAGGAAATAACTCTAAACTGCCTGCAGAACGCAGTCAGGCTCTAAACATGGCAATACTATTTCCAATCTGATGTATGCCAAGCAATAGTGTAATAGACCCCTAAGGGCCCCGGTACAGAAGCTTAAAACTGCCCCCCCCAAAGGGATTGTTCAGCTAGGTGTTTAATTGTAGTATGATATAGAGAGTGATATTATGAGACTATTTGGAATTGGTTTTCATTTTATTTTATTTGTGGGTTTTGGAGTTATTTAGCTTTTTATTCAGCCGCTCTCCAGCTTGCAGTTTCAGCAGTCCGGTTGCTAGGGTCCAAATTCCCCTAGCAACCATGTACAGAGTTGAATAAGAGACTGAAATATGAAAAGGAGAGGGCCTAAATACACAAATGAGTGTAGCAGCAACGGTTAATGTAAAAGTTACTGTTACGACATGTAAAACTGAGGTTTAACTGTATCATAATGATATACAGTATAATGTACCCCCTACTGTATATGATAAGGATATTAGAAGTCCCTGAGGGGTTCTGTGACCATTGTGCTTAGTACAGGGGAATACCTATGCTCTAGTGATGTGTGGGTCGAGAATTTCTCTAACCACACTGGACTCTACCCTGCCACCTGCCAATCCGCACCTGGCCCAGGGCGCCTCTGCCCCTCTATTTATAGATCCGCGCCTGCCCCACAGTGACATCACAAAAGGGATGTTGCGGGGACGGCGCAAGTCTGTACATTTCAGAGCCGGAAGTGCTCCAAAAGGCATTCTGCCAGCGATTTAGATTCTAGCCGGCAGGAAGGCTTTTCAGGGAGATCAGTTGCTGGAAGAATAAATATACCCCAGTAGCTTTGTGTGCTAGGGTTGCCACCTGGCCGGTATTTTACTGATGGTTGATCCCAATGTTATTAATAGGAGAAAAAGAAAAATATATAGGAAGGCCAGTATTTTTTTCCAAAAAAGTGGCAACCCTAGCCCCTGCCCTTACAGTCCTGGACAATATGAACTAAAGCTGGCACCCTTTTCTCCTTCTGCAATTGGATGTTATTTATCCTGCCTGTGCACTCTCTCAAAACCCCTCCCCACACTCTCTTAAACCCCCACCCCCCTCAGTCTGCCACTAATTTTATCTATAAAGCCCCTGGATGTGTGCCGTGCACCCCCCAAACTCGTGGTTTCTACATGTGCCACTGAGAGATCCCCCACCCTGACACCCATGATGTATTTATCCCAGCACCCCTACAGGCTCCAGGCCTGGGCGTAATCGCACCCCACACACACATACACTCTTAGTAGTTAACCCATGGCATTTTGCCCTTGTTGCCTAATAAGCTGTGAATTATGCTGCCTTGGGAGGCCGTTTTGGACGAACATTCCTGTAACCCCACTGAACTGCAGTCAGTTTGCACTAAAATAACAACAGGGACAGTAATTCCCATTGGGCCAAACAGTCAAAACCAGGCAGTTCCACTTAAAAGTACACAAGCTCATGAATCTTCTCCTATAGGAAGCTATTTGTAGCCTCCTACATAACTGTCATCTAAATAGACTTATCCATGAGAAAGACAATTTTGGCCTGGGTCAAGGGTGGCCTGTTGGCTAGCGACTGCTGACCACCCAATATTCTGGTAGACCATATGCGTGTATCTTGATGGACAACCGATATGGATATTATTGAAAACCACAGCCTTCCATGTAAGGTGCTCATCCTCCATAAAAGCCCCCACCTGTGGTTAGACAAGACCAAGTCAATGCTTTTCATGGTTTCAATTTGCTGTTCAACCAACAGTTGTGTATTCCATAAGAACAAATTGCCTTCCATCCAATGGTAGCAGGGCCAATGCTAGAAAGTTCCTTATGCACAGCTGGGCTTCATATGGCTTGCCCAGCAAGAAACAGAGGAATCTGGTTACCCACATCTGTTTTCCTCATCTTAGAAGTTAGGTTCCAGGCTTTCATCAGTTTTCATCACATAATAATGTTGCAAACACCACACCCAAAACTATAACATTTCTGAGAACTGCCCATAGAAAGAATGTGATCTGGCAATCAATTAACAGAAACTATGACTAAACACATATATCCCAGACTGCGACACTCACAACTCTGGGCCCCTATCATTATGTATGGCATAAACAATATAACTAGTTGGGTAACCTGTCAAGGGGAATTTCTTTATTACTTGGCAGTATTGGTTGGAGTTTATAAAGTTCAAAGCATGAAACAATTACACCACTGCCCCTGGCCTCACTACCTTACAACAAACCTTGAAAAGGAGGCCCAGATCAGGGGTGAGTTGCAAGGTGGTTTCCCCGTCTGCCTCAAGCAAGCAGAGGGGAAAAGCAGAGAAGTGTCAAATAAGTAAAGAAAAGCATGGCACTCAAAATACAAAATAATCCAAAAATGTTTGTTTTTTTACATTTCCCATACTTTTATTGGAGTATTTGGAAAAATTATGTAGGTGAGGGTGGCACAGGGCCATTAAGCTATTGTATAAATGAATTTGCCCTGGTCCTACACTGACTCAATCACAGCCTGGAGACCAAACCATTGGATCCACCCCATTTTAGCCCAATGTTATAAGGAAGGATAATAGGATAATATGCACAGTACTTGATCTGTCCAAGAAATGTGGGTTACTACCAATACCTTCCAGGGCCAGAAGATTGTATCTGTTTCAAAAATAGTCATGGTTCTCTCTGCAGGAGTCAATTGTTAGATCCCCAAGTGTCATATAAGTAAAGAAACACAAAATAATCCTAAAATATTTTTTTTTACATTTCCCATACTTATTGAAGTATTTGGGGGAAATGATGTAGGTGAGGGTGGCACAGGGCAATTAAACTAATGTCCAAATGAGTCTGCCCTGGTCCCACACTGACCCAATCGCTGCCTGGAGACCAAACCATTGAATCCGCAAAATGTTATAGAGAAGGACAATAGGAGAAGGCACAGTACCTGATATGCCCAATAAATATGGGTTACTACCAACTCCTTCCAGGGCCAGAGATGTATCTGTGCCACATCTGTGCTCCAAAATATTGTTCATGTACCATTCCTTTATTATCCTCACTTTCAATAATCAAGAACAGACAGACATTATCAGGACATGGGGATCCAATGAGCTGAAGTCCATGGTCCCAGAGCTGCCTTTATGGATTCAATGGCAGTCACCACCAGGGTTATCTTTGCATCTAATTCCTTTACAGCTGGACACACATGAAATATAGCATGTTAATTTGATGTGTGTCTGAAGGCAGGAGGGATGCTGGGAGGTGTGGTACTTTAAGCCTTCAATTCCATTGGACCCCAGGCAGCTGCAGATCCCGGCTTCTGCACACTGAGGGATGGAGTGAAAAATAATGCAGGGTCTACCGAGTGACTCAAGGGAGCTTCTTTGTATAAAACCATTTAATGGTTTTAAGTATAAGGTGAGACACCTTTGGTGGAATGGCTGTGTAAGGAAGAGAGACCAGAAAATATGGCACCATAAACATGAGTTTACACTGTCCGGCTGCTAGGTAAATTCTGCATTCCTCTCCATTCCATTGGACCCCAGGCAGCCCGCAGATCCCGGCTTCTGCAGTCTGAGGGATTAAGTGAAAAGGAATGCAGGGTCTACTGAGTGGTTTATGGGTGTTCCTCTGTATAACACCATATTTTAGATGGAGGGAGGCACCGCTGGTGGAATTACAGTGGAAGGCTGAGAGGCATCTCTGGTGGAATTGAGATTCTTACTCACCACTGTCTCTTGAAGATGACAAACCTACAAAAAAAACTGCTGGTGGTGTTATGAGCCACTTGATGGTTACGAGGTCCAACTGCTAAAAAAAAAGTTAATTTTAAACCATGTTTTTGCTAAAATTATATTCCTGTAGAAACCCCATAACATTTTGGGGAATTTTAATCACAAATCTGGTGGTTGAGCAAAACAACCAGGGATGCAGTGGATAATCCCCCTATTATATAACAATAGGGGCACATATAAATGGCACTGTCTGCTCTTAAAGGAGAACTAACCCCCTACCATATGAAAGTAATTGTTGCAGCAACACTCTGTTTGTTGAATCACATTTTTATTTATGCAAACAACACGGCAACGTTTCGGACTAGACCAGCCCTTTATCAAGCCTAGTGTACTGTGTAACAAGCATGGTTAAATAGGTGGTGTGAGGTGATTAACGGGAAGGGTTCTCAATTTGTCTCCACCTCCCGATCATGGGACATAATTCCCAATTTTGACGGTGTTACTAACCCCCTACCATAGGCCAAGTTTCCAAGCATTGCCCCCCTCCCGCACTGTTTTTTAATGAAAAAAAACCCTTTCAAAATTCTCTCATTGAAGAGTGGGAATTTTTTAAAGGATTTTTTTTATATTAAAGCACACCGCGGCAATGAGAGGGGGCAATGCCTGGAAGCTTAGGGCGGGCTTATGGCAGGTGGATTTAGATCTCCTTTAATCCTTCTATACTGTGATTATAAACAGTATATCAATGCATAAACAACAGATCCCATAATGCACTGTGAGATCTTTACTAACTATAAGGCATGTGATATATATTAACAACCTGCTGTGTAGTCATGGGGGTAGCCATTCAAGCACAGAATACACAGTAGATAACAGATAAGTATACTATAGTTTATATTAACACGCTGCTGTGTAGTCATGGGGGTAGCCATTCAAGCACAGGATACACAGTAGATAACAGATAAGTACTACTATAGTTTATATTAACAAGCTGCTGTGTAGCCATGGGGGCAGCCATTCAAGCACAGGATACACAGTAGATAAAGGGTAAGTACTACTATAGTTTATATAAACAAGCTGCTGTGTAGCCATGGGGGCAGCCATTCAAGCACAGGATACACAGTAGATAACAGATAAACACTACTATAGTTTATATAAACAAGTTGCTGTGTAGCCATGGGGGCAGCCATTCAAGCACAGGATACACAGTAGATAACATATAGGTACTAGTATAGTTTATATAAACAAGCTGCTGTGTAGCCATGGGGGCAGCCATTCAAGCACAGGATACACAGCAGATAAAATATAGAAGTACTACTATAGTTGTTGTGTTTTCGTAGCCGAGGATTAGGAAAGTAGAACAGTGCTTTATTAGCAGGTTCATGCAGCCATTACATAACAGCAGTAAGTCTTACTTTCACTTTCAAGTTGTACAGAAAGTCCTATGTATGCACAGTGCCACCTGCAGGCCATTTGTATAAACACCACAATAGTTTATATAAACAAGCTGCTGTGTAGCCATGGGGGCAGCCATGCAAGCCATGGGGGTAGGGTTGCCACGTGTTTGGATTTGACCCACTCCCACTATTCCCAAGGCTGCAACATTCTGACATCTGACATCTGACACAGCTTATGCAAATACATAACAAGTACATTATATTTCATTACTTTAAAAGACAGTTTTTGGTGTTACTGTTCCTTTAATTCTAGAGCCACACTCTCTCTGCTTGGGCAGTTGATAGGACTGCACTCATATATAAAGGGCAGAAACCCGAGGAGCGCCTCCCTCCACTTCTGTGCTGCTTGTGCTTTCATGCAAAACAAACAAGAAATCATTGCTAGCTGCTGAATCAATCTCCTCCCTCTGCGACCCAGTTCATGATTGTTTATTTTAAACCAGAAATCAGGGCTGGTGACTATAAATACCAGACTGGTTATTAAACCTGAGATTCCACAGCCTCAGTGTGTTGCCATAAAACTAGTTTGGCATCTTTCATCCAATGAGGAAGTGAAGTCAGATGATCAGAGAGATGTGAAGGTGCTTTCATATGTTTTTTTTGTAAGTACACCTCTGATTAATCAAAGAATGACATTAGGCTGACTTTTAGTATGTTATTGAATGGTCAATTCAAGCAACTTTTCGTTTTCTTCTTTTTCAACATTTTTATTGGGTTTTCCAAAAAACATACAGAAATTACTTTATCACAGCATAAATTGACTATGATTAAAAGAAATTATTGTGCTGATTCCAACACAAGGAAATAAAACTAATGTGAAAACATGAGAATTATATTTACCTCATATAACTGTAATGAAACCTAAGCCAAAAAATAATAATGTTTAGTTATCAGAACTACTATATAAACTAACAAAAGCAACACACAACCAGAACAAACCTAAATCTCGCATGGTGGAGTTAGAAACACAATTTTCCTTTTTCATTGACAAAGAGTTAATTATGATGCCCAGACATTAGGATAGTTAAAGGGGTGGTTCACCTTCAAGTTAACTTTTAGTATATTGTAGAAGGGCCAATTCTAAGAAACTTTTCAATTGGTCTTCATTATTTATTTTTCATTTTTTTATTATTTAGTTTTTTAATGATTTGCAATTTTCTTCTGTTTCTTTGCAGATTTCAAATGGGGGTCACTGACACCACTAAAAACAAATGCTCTGTAAGGCTACAAATGTATTGTTATTGCCACTTTTTATTACTTATCATTCTTTTCAGTCCATCTCCTATTCATATTCCAGTCTCTTATTCAAATCAATGCAGCATTGCTAGGGTAATTTGTACCATAGAAACCAAATTGCTGACCCTGCAAACTAGAGAGCTGCTGAATAAAAGGCTAAATAACTATAAAACCACAAACAATAAAAAATGAAAACCAATTGCAAATTGTCTCAGAATATCACTCTCTACATTATACTAAAAGTAAACTCAAAGGTGAACAGCCCCTTTAACAATATGTTTAGCTTTTTATTCTTAATAGGGATAAAAAGAAAACATCTCATAAGGCAGTTAAAAGTGCCATACAGACCAATGAATGTGTTCCCACCCTAGCAGGCCATTGGAAGATATGCAGGGCAGATCTGTACTGTATCTGACTGCCTTTCCAAAGTACCTCACAGGCCTTTATGATAAGGTTACACACAGCACAACCATATTGCTCCGTTGCTGTATATCATTGCTGAACTGAGCATCAGGCCCAGACTGGCAATCTGTGGGGCTACTGTAAGACCCCATAGACTAATCACTATTTATTGGGCCTCCGTGTACTTGAAATTATGGGACCTATTTTGAATCCCAGTCCAGACCTGATGAGCAGCCTCCTCACAAATCCTTGATACGGTTTGTTTTCATTTTTTATGGCAGTTGTACCATTTTGTCTGGTAAATCCCTAAGTTTACAGGTGTGCATTTTTGTAGCAGAAAGTCAACCCTGACTACTTCTAGATGTTTTACACCATTTGTTTAACACAAACCTGAGATGACTGTTCTACTTTTGTGATTGTTTTTCTGTATTTAATATCTCCCATCAGTGGCTTAACCCTCTTACATATAAACCGAAGGAGCATACATGCTCTCTCCACCATGTTTTTTGGCCTTACTCTGGAGCAGAGTACACACCTATTGCATTTCCAACTATCCCCTGATTTATCCCTATAATTCTTTTAACAATGAGCCTATCTGTCTTTTTGCACAAGTGCTGCTTTTGCTCTTGCTGTACCTTTGGAGGGTATTGTACATTCTGCCATTGTTGAAATCAGCCATTAGCAAATTTGTATGCTGGTGTGCTAATGCCATCTCGCAAACTGAGGATTTTTTATTGTCTAGCTCATTGTAGATAAGGTTTTATACTTGAATATTCTGTGCGATTTTTAATTTTGTTTTTATAGCTTCCTTTCTCTTTGTGACTTTGAAGGCTATACGTGTGCAAACAGCAGGCGTAGTTTCCCAATATCTTCTGTGAGTAGAAAATACTATAGTTGTGTTAAAGACCATAAAGTGTCTTCTGATGGGAGTCAACATGGAAGGGAAGGAAAGAAAAACTGAACTACATTGAGCAGTTAACTTATATCAGGCTAGTTATCCATAACAGCAACATAAACAATGACAAAACAAGAAAATATTTTATTATTTGGTTGAGTCTGTGCTTCTCTGTTTTGACTTAGGGGCAATTTACGAAATTCACGTGAAATGATCAAAGTTCGATCGAATTCTGAATTTTTCGTGAAATCGTATATTCAAATTTGGCCTCTTCAATTATCGAATATCGAATAGATCGAATGATCGGATTTGATAATTTGATAATTTGATATTTGATAATTCGATCATTCGATGATGGAAGGAATCAAAATTTTAAAGTTATTCGACTGCTTACTTCGCCAGATTGAACCTACCTAATTGCAATAGAAGCCTATGGGAAGCTCCCCATAGGCTTCTGAGACTAAGTCCTGCTCGAATACCATTCGTACGATCGTTCGAATCTTACAAATTTTTCGGAGGCTTGAAGGAAATTTCACGATTTTTTTGTGAAATCGAATGATCGGTATCCGTACGTACGAATTCATTGAGAAATCGAATACCGAGCAAAATGATAGCCAAAACAATTCGATAAGCATTGGATGGTCGAACGCTTATCGAATTTCGAATAGGGTTGAGCAAATTTTGGGGAATAATAGTAAATTTGCCCCTTAGAATCCATAACATTCTACATGCATTTAAAAAGGGCACTTAGACCACAGTGCTAAAGCTTTGGGTACTTTATTGTTAATGTGTCATTTCAAATGAGCCCTTGATCCACCGCTTTCTTAAAGGGAACTATAGTGAAAATGTTTACTTCGGCATACTGAAATAAGAAACTTTGTAAATACAACCAATTAAATATTCTGTGTTGTTTCTGAAATAATCAAGTTTATCTTCACTATTCCTCTATCAGCATCTGTTTCTCTTAGTTCTGTCTTCATGCAGGAGTTGGGTGTCAGATATTCATTGACAGTTATATCCAATATATCTTATGGGGGGCTCCATTCCTAGCAGATGTATTAGAGCTCATTCAAATAATAAAACAAAACAAAATAACTGCCTTTTGCACAAATTCTGCATATTGAGAGACATGATGTCTGGTGATTTTAATAGAATGAGCTCTGGGGGGCTCCTTTCCTAACAGATGTATTAGAGCTCATTCAAATAATAAAATAAAAGGTACAAATAAAATCTAACAAAATAACTGCCTTTTGCAAAATTCTGCATGTAGAGAGACATGATGTCTGGTGATTTTTATAGAATGAGCTCTGATGCATCTTCTAGGCAAAAGGAGCCCCCCGCATGATATGTTGGATCTGATTGTCAATGAATATTTGACACCCAACTCCTGAATGAAGACAGAATGTAGAGATGCTGAGAGAGGAATAATTAGAGATGCTGAGAGAGGAATAATTAAGATAAATCTGATTATTTCAGAAATGGTACAGAATTTTTAATTTTCGCAATAGTTCCCCTTTAAAGATACAGTATACACCTTTGTCAAAAAGTCTAATAAATAAGGCTTGTTCTGAAACATAATCCGTGCAGAGAGACCTTATGAGCTCAGCATAAAGAATGTATTTCTGCTTCTGTTAAGTGTAACAGTTGAAGCATGAATCAGTCAAACAGAGATGTGTCTGACTTGTTTCTCTTCAAATTCAACCACACACACACTTTAGTATTTCTAAAACAAAAAAATGGGGTGTATGGCTGTGATTGTCGTTGTACTGATTGTTTGTAAAGTACTTTGTTGGCATTTAAAGCTGTATAAAGTGAAACATTAATGTGGAACAGTAACTTTTTTTTGTTTTTACAAAGTGACATCTCCTAAGGAGACACACAATTACTTGAGCACCTTTTTCTCTTGCATTTTGCACCCGTCTCTGAGATCCACCCTTACCTGGCTGGATATGAAATTCATGTAATGTAGCGTTTTTACAGTGCACCCCCCTTTCATTTGTTTTGCTTCCATTAGTGCATGTGTTATTTGCTAAAGGCTTGCTCAGACTGTGTTTATGAACGGGTCACTCATAACATAAGATCATTATTGTACACTCAAACCCCTTGCCTGAACATTACTTGGACTTTTAGCCATTAGACTTGAGTTGTATCATAGTCCAGGCTGCGGACAACCTGAACTGGGCTTCCCAGTTGCATCTGACATGGGCGCAACATATTTGACGCTGGCGGACAGAATTTGACACGGACGCATTGAATTTGATGTAGACACACCGAATATGACACTGGCGTACCTGAATTTGACGTGGTGGACACATAAATTGATGCTGGTGCACCCAAGTTTGATGCGTCACGCGCAGTTGACGCCCCCCCAAAAAAAATTCTGGCTTTCTGGGACCACTGGTTTAAGCAGTAGGCTGTTATTTTTGTTAAGGGTGTGCGCATTGTTCTTCAACTTCAGACTGATACTGTTATTTTTGTTAAGGGTGTGCACATTGTGTTTCAACTTCAGACTGATACTGTAAGCACTAGTATCAATAGATGTTTGACTACAGGTATCTGTGTTATAGAGAATATGGCTACTTACCTGTATGTACCATGACTCGTCTGTGACTACTGTGCATCCAGACCAGGTGTTCAGTCAAGAACACATAAACATAGCACTTTTTACATCACATGGGCCTGCATATCTATTGGGTTCATACCCTTTAAAGGTGGCCATAGATGCAACCAGTTATATGATTGGCTTTATGGTTTCATTTCCTTTCACCCTGAGATGTTTATTTTGTCAGTAGATTCCTGCTTTTTGTTTGCTATGGTCTCCAGCTCTTTCCCATTTGGATAAAGCCATGTTTAACAAAGAGATGAAATCCTGCCTCGGGTATACTCCCAGATGTCATTCTGTGGCATGGGCGTTAAATTTACTGCTTTGTAGCATCCACAAAGTTCATCAGTGTATTGAGAGCAGAAAAAATCCAAACAGCAATATGCTAGTTCTAATTCTGCCTCCTAGAGGTTTCTTTTGAGAAGGGAAGTGAAAGAGATTGTGTGTTGGCAATAGGCAGCCCAATGCAAAAGCCATCATTTTGCCTTGGAGCTCAGGCTTCCCCACTAATTTTTATTTTATCCTGTGATATTTTACATTTTAGCTAATGCCCCCTTTGAGTTCTACCATAAATCTCCCCTGCATTCCATTATTATTATTATTATCATTTTTAGTTTTTATTTAGAAAATCGTTGAACGTGTTAACGTGTTGCTGTTTCATTTTGAGGAGTGCTGGTTGTGAATTTTCTCTGTGAATCTACCCGCTGGACTCAGAGTAATGCTGTATATGCTTGTTTTTGGGTTAGGTATGCACCAAAACCACTATTTGGGATTCAGCAGAATCCTTTGTGAAGGATTGGCCCGAGTTTTACCATACGTTTGTGTTTTATATATAATATATATATATTCTTATTACAAGCATGGTGTTTATTTTTTAAAGTTGGTCTTTTACTGCAATATATTTAAATTTAGAGACGCAGCATGTACTTTTTTGGGGTATTTCAGAGAACTAACATTCCATTACTGGAGTTGTAATTATCATTTAACTACAGACGAATCTTGTAAAGTTTGCATTAAAAAGAAAATGCTCATTAAACCGTCATTATTAAATGTTCGCATGTTTGTTAACTTGTAGCTGTACACATCCCGGCTGAAACAGCAGAAAAGGACAAATGATGCAAATTGGGTTGTTTTTTATTTTATTGCAGGTCTTTCCAGTGAGGTTGCTATACTTGATATAAGAGCTATAATCATGACAGTCACAATCAGAATCAACAGCATAAGGGACCTTCATCCCCAGGGCACCCAACCTTTCTGACTGCAACCATGCTGTCAGATCCATTTGTAATTGGGAACTGGAGTTGCAGTTAGTGATTTGTGTGTCAGGAAGAACTCAAACTGCAACCCAACCGTAACCAGCAAAATGTTGCACTGAAAGTTTTTGAAGTCCGGTTGACGTAATTTTCTAAAATTGATAAGGGGCTATTCTAAGTTTTGCAATGTACATTCCTTATTTTTAGCCTGGTGACTATTCTCCTCTTCTTGGGGGCGATAATCTTCCTCCTGCTATAAAGAGAAAACTCCAGCGCAATTTTACTTGTAGTGCTTCATGAGGCAACTTTGGAAAACGAAGCGCCGCGAGTGCATTGCCACAGGCGATTTTTCATTTTAGCAGCCGGAAGGCAGTTTGGGGAGATTGTCGACCCGAAGAAGAGGCGATTAGTCTCCCTGCAACTAAATCTCCCCGAATCTGCCTGTGTGCCCTGCCCTAAGAACAGCACTCAATAGTAAAAACCAAGTCCTACTGGGACTGATACATTAAGGGCCGAGACACAAGCAGCAATTCGGGGAGATTAATCGCCTGGCGACAAATCTCCTCTTTTTCAGGGCAACTAATCTCCTCAAACTGCCTTCCTGCTAGCTAGAATGTAAATCACAGGCAGGATGACACTTGGGGCACTTAATTTTCCGAAGTCACCCAAAGTTTCCTCATGAGTCGACTTCGGAAAACAAAGTGCTCCGAGTGCCATCCTGCTGGCGATTTTCCTTTTAGCTGACAGGGAAGCAGTTCTTCGCCCCGAAGAAGAGGAGATTTGTCTCCAGGGAACTAATCTCTCCCAAATTGCCACGTGTGTCTCTGCTCTAAGTAGGAGAAATAACAGCCTGCCAGAAAGAAGTTCCATCCTAAAGTGCTGGCACAAGTAACATGACTGGGGCAGCTGGGAAACTGACAAAATATCTAGCCCAATTTCAGATTTCAAAATTGAATATAAAAAAATCAGTTTGCTCTTCTGAGAAATTGATTTTAGTGCAGAATGCTGCTGGAGCAGCACTATTAAAAAAATGTTTTCCCATGAATGTATCCCTTCAATGACTTTTGTTACAACAGCACCACCTGCTGGTCATTTCCTGACCACTAAGTAGTCAAGGAAGTTGTCAGGAGAAAGAGGCTGCTCTGATGTTCTTCTGCTTAGGAAAGATGTGAGAAAGGTTTCTTTTTTTTCCCTAACCATGAGAGCATAGTAGCCTCTCTTTCTCCTGACAACTTCCTTGACTACTTAGTGGTCAGAATGGTGGGAAAATGACCAGCAGGTGGCGCTGTTGTAACAATTCATTCATATTAACAGTACGTGTATCCTTTAATATTTTGGAATAAAAAAAAAAATATAGTTCTTAGGAAATTGTGAACTGCATTTGTGGCATTAATGACCCATAAAGTTTGCCACCAAGAAAAGATATTTCAAAGGACAGTTCAGATTGAAGACCTGTTCTACGGGTTATTTTAAATGTACATTTTTCTCCCACTATCTAATATTCATGGACAAGTCCATAAAAAGTTTGCACCTACTTTCCTACGCCTTTGTCAAAGGTCTTTGATGGAAAGAATTTTGTTTTGCTGGACTTAAAACTTAAGTAAAGAAAGTGAAGGAAGCGTAAAGAAGAATTCACTTCAAGTTATCCTTTAAAGCTTTCCACTTAGAAGAAAAAAAAAGTATGCAAAGACATTTGAAGTGATTTATTTTTAGGGTGCAGTTAGCAAATTATATATGCCATGGCTCCCATGCTTACAAATTTTTTTTTATTTTATTTTACGAATTCCTCTTTGAAATGAGAGAGGTGGTATTAAGAAACCTATTGCTATTTTCCTGCTGTACACCTACCTGGTACAGCCTAGGAGGGTAACATAGTAGCTGGGACCTTAAAAGGGTGGTGCACCTTAACTTTTAGTATGTTGAATGGCCCATTCCAAGCAACTTTTCAATTGGTCTTCATTATTTATTTTTTATAGTTTATAATTATTTGCCTTTTTTGTTCCAACTCTTTCCAGCTTTCAATTGGGGGACGCTGAACCCCATCTAAAGTCCAGATAATAACTTTGTAATTACTCATCTCTATCTTTGGGTCCTATACTATTCTTGTTCAGATCAATGCATGGTTGCTAGGGTAAATTGAACCCTACCAATCCAACGGCAAAACATTGTAAACTAGAGAGCTGCTGAATAAAAAGCCAAATAATTCCAAAACCACAAATAACGAAAACTAATTGCAAATTGTCTCAGAATATCACTCTCTACATCAGGGATCCCCAACCTTTTTTACCCGTGAGCCACATTCAAATGTAAAAAGAGTTGGGGAGCAACACAAGCATGAAAAAGTCTCTTGGGGTGCCAAATAAGCGCTGTGATTGGCTATTTGGTAGCCCCTATGTGGTCTGGCAGCCTACAGGAAGTTCTGCTTGGCACTATACTTAGTTTTTATGCAACTAAAACGTGTTTCCTAGCCTGGAATTCAAAAATCAGAACCTGCTTTGAGGACACAGAGCAACATCCAAGGGGTTGGAGAGAAAAATGTTGCTCACGAGCCACTTTTTGGGGATCAATGCTCTACATCATACTAAAAGTGAAATCAAAGGTTAACAACCCCTTAAAGCAAGGCAGTAGCGCAAATGTTTCAAATAATAGTCTTATGATGTATCTGAGGCATACAACAAAAATTCTAGGGTCCAAACCCAGCCTCCTACTCCACTGCAGTGCCACTCTCTTAAGTCTGGGTTATACAGCTGGAAACCCAAAAACTAGATGCAGCTCTTCAGGGGATTGGAGAGCACCCTGCCTTCCCTACGGGTGTTTACACACCTAAGATTCCGGCGAGATTATTAGCCCAGCAACAAATCACCTCTTCTTAGGGCGACTAATCTCCCTGAAATGCCTTCCTGCTGGCTAGAATGTAATGCGGGATGGCACTCTGCTCACTTAATTTTTATGAAGTCGCCTCACGAGGACTCTTCGGGTGTCTTCAGAAACCCAAAGCATTCAGATTGCCATCCTGGTGATTTATATTCTAGCCAGCGGAAAGGCATTTCGGGGAGATTAGTCCCAGAAGAAGAGGCGATTTGTTGCCGAGTGACTAATCTCCCCAAGTAGCAGTGTGTCCACTAAGAGCTCGATAGACTTCTTTAAAATAATACAGTCCACCCCAAATGAGATATATTGGGTAACTGTGTCTCTACATGGAGGGAACTTGAGTTGTTTTTTCAGAATTTCACATGATCCAGGCTTCCTGGGCTTTATCATCCTTTGAATATTCAACACATCATTCTTTCTGCTGAGGTCTTGGTTCCCTTAAAGAATTCTTTTTAACGGTTATATGGGGCCAGCCTTCGTTTGTGAGTAACGTCCTTGTATGAAGAGAAAAACGCACGGATGGTTGGCTATGAAAATAGCTTCTCAGTGATGGATTCTCTGCATTAATGCTTTCTTGGATAAGGCAAAACATGGAGGGCTGGATATTTTCTTGTGGGCATGATGCCTAGCATCCCACAGCAAGCCAGAACAAGGAGTAGACAGAATAGGCACGTGCCTAGGGTACAAAGCTTGGGGGGGGGGGCACCAGGCATACACTTTCTCTGCCTCCTAGTCCAGTCCCCTCTCGCTGAGTGCATCCTTTTGCATGCACGTGCCTAGTGGGCCTTGCAACCTGCCTGGGGCATCTGGCCAGTGCTGCTCACCATGCTAGATTTTTTGCATGTGATGTTGGACTGGGCCAGAAAAACTCCTGGTTGGTCCAGGTGTCAGTGGGCCCTCATGCTGCTAAACATTTGGCCTATTTCATGGCCATTCCTTATTTTGATGAGAACAAAGAGGCTAAATAGATGGAATAATAGATTATAGTATGTAAAGAAAAGAGACTAGGAGAATAAAGGTTGAGTGAGGAGAGGAAGAATAATAGTACGGAGAGTGGGTCCCTGGTCTAAGGTGTTTAGCTGGGCACCTGGTCTAATGGCCATACACAGGCAAATAAAGCTGCCGATATCAGTCGTTTAGACCAGGGGTGTCCAAACTGCAGCCCAGGATGGATACGAAGGCGGCCCAGCTTGAAACACTTGGTTCCAGAGGAAACAATTGTATAATAAGTCTAATCACTATAATATCCAGGTGTCCCATATTCCAGTGTATAAATCCAACTGGTATTGTAGTTATTTTGTGTGTATTTTCTTTACTTTTACAAATCAAAAGTGTTTGTGTATCTCATGTGTGGCCCCGGACAATTTTTCTTTTTCCAATGTGGCCCAGGGAAGCCAAAAGTTTGGACACCCCTGTTTTAGACCAATTTGACAGCTTATCTGCCTATGTATTAGGGCTTCTGACGGGTCTTACCGATTGATATGTGGCCATGCAATCGATTGGGAAGGATCGATTTTTCCCTGACCAACCCATTGGAGCCCATTGCCCTCGTCATAATGCGATATAGTCATGTAGATCTTATATTCTATGGCCATCTTAAGGTGTTTGTGTGGGCCCCTGGTGTCAAAGTCTAACACTGTTTGTTATATGGAAAAATCACCTGGTAGCTCTCAGACAAGTGTGGATTGAGTTATACCCCTATCCAGGCTGGGCTGTAGTTGGGAGTGTGCAGGCACACAGGTGCTTCTTACTTTACAAAGAGTTGGCAGTAGGGCTGACCAGTGTTTTACCACAATCCACATTTTTAGGGCGATGATGCAGTCTGGGGATTTTTTTTTAAAACTTATTTTATGTTACAGTTGATAGAGACAAGGAATCCCTCTTTTGGTTGTGCCATTCTCTGGTTATGGAGGTGATGAGATGCTTGCCGATTAGAACTTCAGTAAAGGTGGCCATACACAGGCCGATAAAAGCTGCCGACAGACCGAGGGCCTGTGCGTGGGGCAGCGCCAGATCTGTTCATTGATGTGACCCTGCGATCCGACCGCCCGTATCTCCTCTGTTGTGTCCCAGGGCCCACGTTCAGATCAGCCCGATATCGCCCACCTCAAGCTGGGCATATCCGGGGAGAGATCAGTTTGCTCATCATGTATGGCCACCTTAAGGCTTCAGGTCAGACTCATTTACAAGAAGATCGTTTACCCAGTGATGTATCGAGATATTACTAGGCCCCACAGCAAATTATTTCTCATGCCCTCAAGATGTCTAGAGGTTGTTTTACCAATATGATATTGTATATGAATTAGGGTCTCATGAGCCTAGGGTTGCCACCTTTTCTTTAAAAAAATACCGGCCTTCCTATATATTTGATTTTTTTTCCTATTAATAACATTGGGATCAACCAACAAAAATACCGGCCAGGCCGGTAAAATACCGGCCAGGTGGCAAACCCTATTGCCACCTGGCCTGGTTGATCCCAATGTTATTAATAGGGAAAGAAGATAAACATACAAGTTGGCCAGTATTTTTTTTTACCAGAAAAGGTGGCAACCCTACATGGGATGGGCCCCTATATCTCAGCACCCCCCCTCCTTCTCTGTAGTTACGCCCAGGGCCGCCATCAGGGGGGGACAGGTGTCCTGGGCCGGGGGCTGAAGGGGGGCCCGGCAGTGCTGCACTTCTTCAAGAGCCGGGCCCCCCTTACGAGCGTCGGCGAAGCCGTCCTTCTTACTGTGCTGATGCGGAATTGCCGAAGATAGTCCAGTCCTGAAGCGGCGGAAAGACCCGAAGGAGTCGACACTGAAGTCCTGAAGCGGCGAAAATACCCGATGTCACGAAAACAGCT
>CM044446.1:8076338-8089768 GCA_024363595.1 Xenopus borealis
AGGGAGCCCTGACCATCAATATGTGTGTGCGTGGGGGGGGGTTTAGCGTTGATGTTTGTGTGGTCTTTTAACTTTGATGTGGGCAGGATCAGGGGTGGGGCTTGGGTGCCAGGGTGGGCAGTGCCCAGGGGGCGCCAAAGATTTTGTTGTGGGGGGCCCCATGATTTCTAATGGGGGCCCTGGTTACACCTCAAGAGATTAATTCCCAGTTTTCTCCTTTAGTTTTAATATGTAACCTTTAAACCGACAGGGGTCCTTTTGGCATCAAAATTATAACGTTGCTTGGCTTATAGAGGGCAGGCGAAAGGCCTGGCAGCGGCTGCCAACTTTGAATGAAATGCCTCCTCCCCACCATTTTGTTCAGCGCCTGTCAGACAGGATACTTCATCTGATTATAAAACCAGGCCGGCTCGTGGTTAATAACAGTCGGCGGAGAGAGGTTTCGAAGGGATAAGTGACTTTTAACCCGTAAACGAAATCGGGGACAAAAACTTTGTAGCTTTTCATTCTCTTTGTTTTAAGAACTGCTCCTGGCGTTTACAATGGATGGTACCAAGCGCGGGGGTTGTCGGGAAGTGTAGTTAGAATCCATTCGTCACTGAGCTTGTGAGCGGCGGTCATAGGAGTGGGATAACTATAGTTCCCAGCATGCAGCAGCAGCGCGCGCGGTTTCTTATGCGGGACGGATTCCGAGCCTCGTTCTTGTGCACCTCTGTAGCGAGTTGATGGGATTTTGCTGTGAGGCTAAGTGCGGTTTGAAAGTGATTAAGGGACACTAGAGACGAGCCAACAGTGGTTCTAATGGGAGAACGGCTTTACTAAGAAACTCCACATAGGTGGCGGGAGGAGCTTAGAAGCGGGTGAACCCTGGGAAACAAAGTCCGTGCGACGCTACTTTGTATTTGCCAATACAGCGTTGGGTACTACACGTCCCAGGATACACCGCGCCCAGTAAGCGCTTCAGAGTAGGAGGGGGAGCTTGGGGCGTAGCAGTGAGCTGCTGAAGAAGAAGGCGATTAAGATGGCGGCCTATGTCGCGGAGGGACCCTCAGCCACTGTCAGATTACTGTAAGGGAGGCTCCTCGAGTCCATAGCAGGACCTCGCCTTTCTTACGTACATTATCGGCACCTGCCAGCCCGGGACACTTTGAGGAGAGGAGTTTCCTCTCGCCTTGCCCGCCCACACTTATCTCTGTGCTTCTCCCCAGCCCCGTTCCGCCCGGCACAATGGGGGTGCAGGGCTTCCAGGAGTTCCTGGAGAAGCGCTGCCCGGGGGCCGTGGTGCCCGTGGACCTGTTGAAGTTGGCCAGGACCGTAGCCAGGCAGCAACACAGGGCCGGCCTCTCGCCTGGGGGTTACCCACCGGCACCTCCACCACCTCCCCAGCCCCCTTCCCCGGCTGCTCCCCCGCCCTGCCGAGTCTTAGTGGACGCCGATTCTGCCTTGCAGCGTCTCTATGGCGGCTACCAGACGGACTGGGTGTGTGGAGGGCAGTGGAACGCCATGCTGGGCTACTTGGCAGCGCTCTCTCAGGCCTGCTTGTACCAGGGCGGACTGGAGCTCGTAGCCATGTTCAACGGCACGCTAGCTAAAGAGAGGCTCCCCGAGTGGGCTCGGAAAGCACAAGGAGAGAGGCAGACGGCTCAGCTCATAGTCAGCCACGTCGGGAACAAGGGCACCCCGCCCCCCCGGGCCTGGTTCCTGCCACCAGCTTGCCTCGCTCACTGCATCCGCCTGGCCATGATCCGCTTCCGTGTCAAGGTAACCAGGACTGTGCAGTGGCCCTCGCTTATACACCCCTATACACCCTCCCCTTACTGGACACACTCTCATTAGCTCTTTATTACACCGGGAGGCATGCTGGGTAACAACCCCATGGAAAGGGGGATGGGTGGATGAATCTGATGCCAGCAAGATAAATGTTGCCAGGCCTGCACTGGGATTCAAAATAATCCCTGGTATTTCAGCTAGCCAGAGTCCCAAACAACCCCTTGTGTCTTCAATACCTTACAGCAGCTCCTCTGGCATTTGCCACATGCCACAGATTGCCTGGCCCTGGCTGTCACATTGTAACTAATGGCAAATCCCAGAGGAGCATCTGCCAAGGAGCCACGCAGGGTTGCCAGGTCTGATTTTCAAAACCAAGAGCCGAAACTGGCCAAGAGGCACTTCAAACATGGCCCAAAAACAGCACAATATACGCAGTGAAAAAAAGAAAAGCAAATGGGACAGATTTGCCCATAGCTACAGATGGGGGGCCCCACAGGGCCCTAATACATATAAAAGTTAATACATATTGGTAAAACAGGTCAACATGTAGACATTTTGTTGGCCAGCAGATTTTTGCCCTTACATTGTCTGAAACTGAGGAGAATGCTTAAGAGGGTAAAATCTACTAAATCCCAGCTTCAATGCAAGTTAGTCACATTGCATGCTGGGTATTGTAGTCTTACATTCAACTTGGCATGCTGGGTATTGTAGTCTTACATTAAACTTGGCAGCTGTAAAATTGTTGAACAAAAACTACATTACCCAACATGCATTGGGAGACGCAGGCTCGACACATAAGGGCAATTAAAAAAACAAAACAAAAACTTTGGCTGGTTTCCAAAGTACAAACTAGCCAAAGGCCCAAATCATACCATGGCTAGTTTGTACTTTCAAAATACACCTGGGCTATAAATTAGTAGCCCAGTTTGGCTGGAAAACCACCAACCTGGCAACCCTGGGAGACAGCAACTTCAGTGTGGTGCTCTGTAAAGGAGACAAAGGATTAATGAAAAAAAGTAGTATATGGTGTTAATGGTTCAAATGAGGGGTGGGCGTGTCCTAAGGTCCCTGCCAGAAGCAGAGTAGGAGGGGGACAGCCCTGCAGTCGCACAGACAGGCTTCAGTTCCCTATCAGGTCCTGCCAGCTGCTGATTGGTTCCTTTCTATTGGGAGCTCCAATGAAGGGGCTATTTTTAAAGATAAAATATATTTTTAGCACTGTGTAAAAGCAACACTATATATTACTCATAATTGCCTAAAAATTTGTTTTCATTTATCCTATGTGTCTCCTTTAAAGGAATACACTTTGGGGGTGCTCTGTCCTTTCCTTGTAGACTGGATGCCTTCAAAATACACCTGCTGTTTAGCAATGTACTGGTTGCAATAAGGCTGAAGTCGCAGCTGGTTATTAAGCAAAAGGCAAACAACCTGCACTTATCTCCAAAAAATTGACCCCAAATGCAGGCAGGGCACACTGGGTGCTAGTGAGGCTTGCTTTTAGTTTATGTTTGGAAATCAGCTGGCAACCTTTATCGTGCTGTTTTTGCTGCTGTCGTGGACTACAGAGGCACAAAGTTGGGGCCCTTCAGCTTTGCGGCAACCCCCTTCAGTGCAGAGTAGTAGTTCGGTATGAGCTGGTGGCTTTTCTTATTTGGCATGGTTAGGTCAGTGATTTTCAACCTTGTGCCTCCAGCTGTTAACGAACTACAAGTCCCACAATGCAATGAAGGAGTCTGACAGCCACAGTCAGGCAAATGCATTGTGGGACTTGTAGTTTCTTAACAGCTGGAGGCACAAGGTTGAAAATCACTGGGTTAGGTTATCCATCTGGAGTGGAGAGCATCACAAGTTTGATTGGTTTGCACTTGCTATGATGTTTTGGCCTTGAGTTGGGTAATACACACAACCTGTGGACTTAGAATGAGGATTTTAGTTTGTCCTTTGCAACATGTGCTATATTCTGTAGTCTCACCCAGTTATTGCTGAGCTATATGTTCCCACTAGTGTTGTGCTTGTCTGGCGGGCTCCCCCATTTGTGGGTGGTGGGCGGGTCCGGGTTGAGCTTTTCTGCCTTCTCTCCCCACCTTACATTGCCTGCTTCATCCTGTATGGACGTGCACCTTCTCGCCCTGCCCCTTTTATAAGATCATTGGTGGGGCAGGTCTATAAAAGGAAGGGGGAAGGCGGGTGCGGATGGAGGCAGGTTGGTTTGACCCACACATCACTAGTTCTCACCCCCTGGCACACACTCAAAAGGGGAGGGTAGAACCATTAAGGACTTAAGTACCAATACCAGCTTAAAGGAGGACTAAAGAAGTAGATAGAAATGTTGTACATTATATTTGTCTTCTGTACCAGCCCGCAGCAACCACAGCCCTTTAGCAGTAAAGATCTGTGTCTCCCCAGTAGATGCCCCAGTAGCTCCCCATCTTCTTTTCTACTGATTCACTGATTCACATGCTCTGTGCTGCTGTCACTTACTGAGCTTAGGGACCCACTCACAATATACAGTACACCTGATAGTGTCATAGAAATATAGTCACAATATTAGTCATTAATACAGATCATTAGAAACATCAGCATTTAATAATCAGCAAACCTGTAGCATCAGCTTATATTACAGCCAGGGAAGCTCATTTTCTGCTGCTGCTGGATAATTAATGACGACCCCTAAGCTTAGCTTCTCAACAGCTGCTCAGAGCCCACTGAGCATGTGAGTGTCACAGACACTTTCCAAGATGGTGACCCCCTGTGACAAGTTTCAAGTCCTGGATCATTGCTGCAAACGAGAAGCTGGAACTTTAGGCTGATGCAATAAGTTCACTATATAAAATATGGTATTTTTAGCCCTATTCATTTTTAGGCTTTAGTTCTGCTTTAACAGCTCTCCTTTCTGCTCTCCATTGTATGAATGTGATTCTTATATATAAGAACACTGACTTGGAAATTGTTGACCCTCTCCAGTCACTGGACGTTTTTGCTGCTGGCTGTTCTAATAAAAGTTTAATGGGCACTTATTAAAGCGGCGCATGAAAATGTAAATGCACGCGGCTTTCTGAAATGTGGGGGCGATGAAGAGTCCAGTTAATGTGTATTAGGATTGAGGTGTATGTGTGTATACAGAGCAGGTATCTGATACCCATATAGGGGAACTATCATGAAAATGGAAATTTAATATTAGCTTCAGCACACTGAAATAAGAAACCTTATAATTACAATCAATTAAAAATTCTGTACCATTTCTGAAATAATCAGGTTAATCTTCAATATCCCTCTCAGCATCTGTTTCTTTTCATTCTTTTGGGTGTCAGATATTTATTGACGGATACAATATATCTTTTTGGGGGGGCTTCTTTTTTTTAGCAGATGTATTCGAGCTCGCTCAAACAACTGATTCCAGTAATCCCAAAATAACTGCCTTTTGCACAAATTCTGCATATATAGAGACGTGATGTCTGGTGATATTAATAGTGAGCGCTAATACATCTTCTAGGCAAAACGAGCCCCCCTATACGATAATATTGGATCTAACTGTTGATTATTTGACACCCAACTCCTGCATGAAGACAGAATGAAGAGAAACAGATGCTGAGAGAGGAATAGTGAACAATTACAGTACAACATAAAATTTTCATTTTTGCGATAGTTCCCTAGGGTTGCCACCTGTCTGGTTTTGACCCGGACAGCCCGGTATTTTGAAGGGCTGCCCGAGTCAATACTTCCTGCCCGGTTTTACCAAATAAGGAAAACCGGGCGGGATTAGCTTGATTGACGCATCGATCAGCCAATCGACAATCGCTGCATCATGGCTCCCCCCACTGACTCCACAGGCCCGCCCACTGACGTCATGGGTCCCGCCTCCTGTCAGGGTTTAGCCACGGCAAAAGGTGGCAACCCTATAGTTCCCCTTTAATAATTATAAAAGTGACCAATCTGCACTTGGCATTGTTATGTACGTGCCATTGCCCTTGGGTGTGTAGCTTGTGTTCACTAACTTCTTAAATATATTCCAAAAAAAAACTATTTAAAGTTAAAAAAAACATTGTTTATTAATCAAAGATTAAAATAGGCATACAGACCAATTGTTGTTCCGCCTGTAGCCACCTTTCCGTGGATCTGGGCAGGGGGTGGGGCTATGATGTGCCAATCAGAGATTGGCTAATCACCATGTCATTCAAGGGAGGGTTTTCCTTAATTGGACTGTCTTGACCCTTCTGAAAACCGGGCTGTCCTGGTCAAATCCAGACAGGTGGCAACCCTACGTGTAGTGGATCTATTTGCCAACATGTTTTTGTTATCTGTAAGCCCCCAAGTGAAATGTGCTGTGCTCTGCTTCACGTGTTTTATTTCCCCTTTATTCATTTCATAATCACTGCTGAGTGCTTTTTCTAACCAGGTCAGAACTCTGCATGGTTCATATAAAAACGATTAAAGCGCATTATTCTGACCGGCAATAGATTTAGAAAACAATATATGTTTTACGGGCCCCTCTTGCTAAGAAACTGAAATGCAAATCCCACACGTGAGTGCTGCTTTGCGCTAAAGGTAATCCTGCACAAATATTCCGTTTCATGTGAGTTTTTTTTTTTTCTGTTGAGTCTCTTTTATCAGATCAGTGCTAGGAGCTGTCACTGGTAACCACAAATATGGCTTCCTGCGCCGAACCCTCTGTATTTCTGCAGGTCCTGGGCACTTTTTAAAGTAGACAAAAAATAAGAATGTACCAGTGCAATGTACTCATTTATATACTGTATAGAAGAATTGTGCTTTAAAAAAGTTATTTCTGCAAAAACCCTTATAATCCCCCCACTCTCTTCCACTTCCTCCTCTCTGAATTCCCAGGCTGTTCCGGGTGAGGCGGCGGCACTTGTCTCACTGCACTGTAGGACAGAAACCAATCAGCAGCTAGCAGGACCTGATAGGGAACTGAAACCTGTCTGTGCTTGCAGGGCTGTGATTGGCTGTCCCCCTCCTACTGTGCTTCTGTCAGGGACCTTAGGACACTCCCACCCCTCATTTGAAACACGGACCAGTGAGCATCAATAGGGAGCACCAATAAAGGAGCTATTTTATAGATAATATTAAGTTTTAGCTCAATGTAAAAGTAACACCATATGTTACTTATAATTGCCTACAAAATTAGGGCTTTTTTCATTTATCCTATATATATCCTTTAAAAAACAATGCCTGCAGAGCAAGTGGGCGGTTCCCCCTGCATGTGAAATATAGTGCTTCACAATTCATTGTGTTGGAGTTTTGACTTGTTTGCACGCATGAGCGATCAGCTTGGCTTGAACATTGGCCACTGTGTTACTGACCATCTGCTGACAAAAGGAATGAACATCCTGATTTGTGAAAGATTCGCCCAAATACGGAGCAAAATCCTAATTTGCATATGCAAATTAGGGGCGGGAAAAAGTGAGAACAGTTTTTTTCCTTCCTTGTTTTCTGATGAAAAGTCACGTGATATCCTGCTCCTAATTTACATATGCAAATTAGGATTCTGATTCGGTTCGGCCAGACACTAGGATTCCGCAGAATCCTGCTGAAAATGGATGCATCCCTAATTTAAAGTGCCTATTGCCTTTGCACAAACTGAATCCGTGAAAATTGTACTACAAATGACTGATGTTCCAGCAAGATTGTGCTTGAGATGCAGAATGCTGGTGGTTTCTGGATAATGAATCTTTCTATAATTTGGCTCTTCATATCGTAAGTCTACTAGAAAATCATTTAAACATTAAATAAACCCAATAGGCTGGTTCTGCTTCCAGTATCAATTATCTTAGTTTGGATCAAGCGCAAGGTACTGTTCTATTATTATTACAGAGAAAAAGGAAATTATTTAAAAAAAATTTGGATTTGGATAAAATGGAATCTATGGGAAATGACCTTTACATAATTCAAAGCATTTTGGATAACGGGTTTTCGGATAACTGGTTTCCATTCCTGTACTAATGCAGCAAAACACTGTATTTACTACATGTCTGGCAGTCTCTACTTTGCATAGGTTTACTATTGGTCTTCTGGATTTTTTTGCTGGCGTAACCATCCTATCTGGGCACTCACTGCCCACTTTATACATGAGCAGATATATTTTACACTAGTGTTTGGCGCATCCTCAGTTGGAATGTACTTGGGGGGGGTTTCTGCGGATAACAAGCTGTGTAATTTTAGATAATGTAACACATTGGATACTACAGCAAACAAAGTGCTGTCTTGCCTTAAAAGGGGTATTAACGAGCGGAATAAAAACATAATTTTGCCTCTTTATAGGTCCTCGAAAAGGCCTCACCTGGAGTATGCAGTGTAGTTTGTGTGAGCTGGAGAGAGTACAGAGACGTGCAACTACACTAGTTAAACGGCTGGAATTTAAATTATGAGGAGATTGTAGCAGTTGGTGTTCTCTTTTGGAAGAGGATACATTACATATAGTAACATAGTAAGTTAAAAAAGAAACATCAAGTTCAATCTTTTTAGTCTATATATAACCTGCCTAACTGCTAGTTGATCCAGAGGAAGGCAAAAAAAAACAAATTTGAAGCACCTCCAATCTGCCTTAGAAGGGGTAAAAATTCCTTCCTGACTCCAAGTTGGCAATCGGACTAGCCCATGGATCAACTTGTACTAAGAGCTATCTTCCATAACCTTGTATGCCCCATTTGCTAAAAAGCCATCCAACCCCTTCTTAAAGCTATCTAATGTATCAGCCTGTACCACTGATTCAGGGAGAGAATTTCACATCTTCACAGCTCTCACTGTAACAAATTCCTTACAAATATTTAGTTGGAACCTCTTTTCTTCTAACTGGAATGGGTGACCTCATGTCACTCGGAAATACCTACTGGTAAATAAAGCATTAGAGAGATTATTATATGATCCTCTTCTCAAGCATGAACAACCCCAACTTGGCCAGTCTTCCCTCATAGCTGACATTGTCAATACCTTTTACCAGCGTAGTTTCCCTTCTCTGCTCCCTCTGTAATTCAGCAATGACCTGTTTGAGTGCTGGAGACCAAAACTGTACGGCATATTTGTAGATGGGGCCTTACAAGTGCTCTATACTGGGGAAGAACTGAACTAATCTCTCCTAGAACCCAGGGGTGTATTCCATCTGGCCCTGGCACCTTGATTACATTAATTATTATTAAAGCTTTATGAATCATATCCTGAGTCAGCCACTGACTAGATTGAGCTGAGCCAACAGTGCAGCTATGAAGTGGGAACTCTTACTCATCTATTGTATACACTAAAGAACAAATTTAGTACATTTGCCTTTTATATATCTTTTACAACCATACTGGTACCCTTATTTAAAGGAGCAACACTCTCAACCCACATCTATTTTACTAGTAATATACAAAATGGGGTTAGACTTTGCCTCAGCCACAATGCACTCCTCATTTCCTATCTTTTCCTTCCGGATTGCGGTTTTATTATAGTGTATTATTATATACTATTATTGTATTATTATAGTGTATCATATATATATATATATATATATCATACCCCGTTCGCCCGCGCACTTCATGTCACCCTCTGTCCTTCGTGACAGGGGTGAACAGAGTGCGCTGACTTCTAGCGGCGACTTGTTTAAATATTTGCGTACTCGCACTGACAACAAGTGGGTTGCCTAGCAACCAGATGCGCACGCTCTTCTGCCCTGCAGCCCTCTCAAATACTTTATGAACGTATAATTACTTTCACTTATTTACGCTGTTTAACGTATATGGCCTGTATTGTGTAGCTAGACATCCCGGGTCAGTTGATGCTGTATTGTTTTATGCTTATTTATGTGACACACACTAAGTTTTGTGGCCCCCAGTGACCCCTGAACCTGTAACAATGATTGATGGGTGCCCCAATCCCTGGGTTTTGGCGCCATTTTCCCCCCAATTTATACACTGGTTTGTGCACTGTTTTGTTTCCCTGACGAAGGCTTCTGTGTGGAGCCGAAACGTTGGATCACAATAAACTTCCACTTGATTTGACCGGTTGGACCTCTTTGAATTCTTCCTTGGAGTGCTGTCACACCACTGCATGCTATATATATATATATATATATATATATATATATATATATATATATATATATATATATGGGTCTATAGCGTCTCCTACAATTAATTTGCTGGTCTCTTGAAGAGCTCTACCCATAAGACTTCAGCCCCCTTGTTTTCTGTATCTGTCAATCACTATGCATAGTTTATATTTGTTTGTACATATAGATGTGAACTGTGTTCATTTGGAGGGGTTGAATTTGATGGACTTTGGTCCTTTGTCAACTCAGATTAACTATGTAACTGTGAAACTGCTGTCAACAATGTGCTAGTGTACGCAAGGTCTTAAAGGAGACATACTGTATTGTGTAAAAAACAAGACTGTGTTGTGCGTTATACTATTTTAAATAAGGAAACTGCTTAAACAAAAGTAGTGTTTTGGGTTGATCTATTAAAAATGTGTGTAGGACCCCCTACTAGTCCTGCCTCTTTGCAGCTGACTCCTGTCCAAAGCTGCACAGGGGAGCCAGCAGCACACTGCACTGTAGAAGAGGAACCAATGAGCAACTAGATGGAATTGGTAGGGAACCAAATTATGTATTTGCTTGTGTGACTGCAGGGCTGTTCTTGGCCATCCCCCTCCTACTGTATTTCTGGCTAGGGCCGTTACATGATTAGGGAGGTTTCAGTTATCCTGTATATCACATATAAAATCTCCTATGCAGATTAAATATACGTGGGAAGATTCAGTCATTGTTTGCAAGATTGCCCAATTAGTCAATCCAAGTGACTCTTTTGCTTCTTTGTCCTGGGCGTCTTTACATCTCCAGACATGGGACAGGGTTTGGACTTGCATGAGAGCCAGTGCAACAGTCCATAGTGCATTTACTCTTTTGAGCAGTGTTAATCAGGGTGTTCTCCTTTAAAATAGGTGTTAATGACGGAACATGTTTATCATTCCCTCATTACTGCCTCATTGGAGCTTACAATCTAAGGTCACGGCCATGCAAAGTCATGAAACCATCCGTTTCAGGGCCACCCATTAAATATTGCAGAGTATTTTTGGCCCTGGAAAATTGTATGGACTCCTTGCAGATGGTGCTTTGAATGGAAATGAACTCTCAACTGTGCCATTGGCTTGTGTCAGAAGATATGACAGTAATAGGGAACTCAACAATACACTTTTTCAGGCCTATAGAAAAATGTGCAGCGGGGAAACCTAACAGTATGGCCAAGCTTTTCCCCTGCCTAGAATAAGCAATCCAGTTGCTATGGTCCAAATTACCCTAAAAACGATGCATTGTGTTCACAGAGACTGGAATAGGAGAGGCCTGAATAGAAAGATGAGTTATAAAAAGTAGCAATAATAATACATTTATAGCCTTACAGAGCTTTTTTTTTATGGGGTCAGTGGACCCCTATTTGAAGACTAGAAAGAGAAGAAGGTAAATAATTTAAAAAAAAAAACCAAAATAAACAATGAAGGTGGACCAACCCATTAACTGTATTAGCCAAAATTGTATCAGGTAATTGTTGCCTGAAAAAGCATACATCTATGTGCGGCTGATTAATAACATCGTGCATAAAGCCCCCATAACTCCCATGCAAATAAGAGCGCTACAAATATTCCATAGAAATGAAATATTTCAGTGTAGACTTTTTGTGCACACATAACAGCTTCATTTTCTATACACAAGAAATATCGTTTGCCGGTTCAGGCATGGGACTAGTTATGCGGAGACCAGTTATCCAGAAAGGTCTTCTTGCGTCGTGAGTCGTATCTGAACTGCATCTATGGAACGTTTTAATCATTTGTTGGCCTTTCCTAGTCTTCGTCGGTCCTCAATAGATGTGAGCTGAAAGCGAGTACTTGGATTGGCACAGTTGTACTCATACTAGACTATATTCATGCCTGAAGTCTATTTAACAGGTTGTATATGAGTCTTTTGGTGGGCCCATTCTAAAGTAATGCGAATTAATACAAGCTGCCTCTGGTCTAGTACAAAGCAAAATTCAATTCCCCACAGTCTTTGGGATCCTTCCCCTTGTTCCGACTCAAAACAACCGTTTCTCCTCCGGTAAAAAGTCAATTCAACAAAAGTCCATAAGAGTCAGCGCTAGCCAAAAGCTTAGGGAATAAAAAGGAAAAATAATCTAAGTGTAGTGAGTTTTTTATATACTTATTTTACTGTGCGTTTAATTTTAGTTTAGACCTTAATGGGTGGTATTCACAAGCGTTTAAGCTTAAATATCTGTAATTTCCAACATCAAATTTTCATTGATGACATTCCTGACAATTCAGCACTAACAAAGGCTCATGTTCAGGTGCCTTCAAAGATGTCTGATCAAAATGTTCCACCTGGACAGATTGGCAAGCCGACCAATATCCAAATTTTCTGCAATATCAGTCTGCTCATCTCCCACCAAAAGTGGTATGCTTCCTTCTTTCTTGGTCTTCTTTTGAAAGCCTTTACAGTTTTTAAGTTTCTTTCAAATGGCTAGGATTGCTACACATTGACATGTAACTTACCTGCCAGGTGACATTCATGCAATGGATTCTTTTATACCCCTTTGATCTAGAAGTTCTCAAGCTAACAAGTGTTACCCATGGCTCCCCTTGAATAATTGTAGTTCAGAATGCTCTGTTTGCTTTGGTTGGTTTGGCATCCTGACAAGTTAACCAATGTGTGTTGAAAGATTTTTAGACATTCTAGGTTCTTGATATGCCACTTTGAAGAATTTTTGTAATAGTAGAACATGCATTGTGCGACCAGGTGGGTGCTTGTGGGTCTGTCTTAAGGAGTCCCCAGGTGCTGAATTGTGTAGGTCTTCTTAGTTGAGGCAAACAACCCCTCTCAAGTAGTATTCAGAATTCCTAAACTTACAAGTCCTGGAAATGCAGCCCTCTAGCGACCCTCCTTTCCTCCCACAATTGCTCTGAAGAATTAGGAAGCTGCCATTTACCCTCCAGCCTTGTATCTTTTTCCATTATTTGGTTCTGAGTGGGGGAAGTTGAAATGCTAGGGTGGCTTAAGGTTTGTCTCTAACCCACCTAATTTATATAGCTAACATGTCCCTGTTCCAACATGACCCACTAGATTTTAAATCAAGTCTTATGGATGAAAAAGGATTGGCATAGAAATAATATTCCTCGTTTTGGGGTTGATGTTACCAGCACAAATATGCAGTAAAGGCCTATGCTTTCTTGTCAAGCTCCATATGTCTGTCATTGTCACCCCTTTCCTTGGTCCCACCTGAGCTCCACATTCTCAATTGTAGTGGGCCACCAGTGATTTCTGAGATATGTGCCAGTCCTGTGCATGAAGCCTTATGCCTTGCATGGGGAGCTGATCAGACTGCAGTTTGTAGGCTTAAAATCTAATAACCTTTATTGATTACTTTTACTGAAACACTGTTTCTGCATTGCAGGTATTTCAGAGCTTGGAAGACCATCACCTGGAGGTAGTATCCTTCTTTCGTGAGAATGGCTTTCATGGACTGATCGCTCATGACTCCGAGTACGCCCTATGTAACATCCCTTCATACTACAGCTCCCATGCCCTCAAACTCAGTTGGAATGGGAAGAATT
The DNA here is from genome assembly GCA_024363595.1 of Xenopus borealis. NCBI lineage: Eukaryota > Metazoa > Chordata > Amphibia > Anura > Pipidae > Xenopus > Xenopus borealis. The sequence continues at coordinate 8,089,698 of CM044446.1, forward strand.
TGACCACCAACCAGTTTCTAATGCAGGAAGTTGCCAAGCAGCTTGGCCTAAAGATGAGCCACTTTCCAATT
>CM044446.1:8222624-8244762 GCA_024363595.1 Xenopus borealis
TCAATTGGCAGAGGGGCCTGGCCCGGCCAGTCCGACACTGGTCACATGGCTGGGGGAGGTTTGGAAATTGACAAAATGTCTAGCCCCATGTCAGATTTCAAAATGAAATATAAAATTATAAGTTTGCTCTTTTTAGAAAAGGATTTTAGTGCAGATTTCTTCTGGAGCAGCACTGTTAACTGATGTGTTTTAGAAAAAAAATTTTTTTTCCCATGACAGAAGTTTGGAGAATGGACCCATAGACTAAGGGTTTCTGGTCTGATGGTTTGGTTATTGTGACCTGTTACTCAGCCACCTGGGCATCTTTGTCCACAACGGCTAAGACCATATGGTAATAATAAACCTGTAGCCAACTGAATGGATAACATGTGCCCACCCACTACCAGCATGAATATAGTGTTCTCTGTGTTTGGCAGCACTGTATTTATGAGGGAGGGGGGCACAGAGGCTTCTCCCTTCTCACCCCCAACTCTTAGATTAGGGTTGGCTGGTATTTTACCTGCCTGGCCAGTAAAAATTATGCTTAATGCCAATGTTATTAATAGGGAAAAATGGTAAGAATATAGGAAGGCTGGTATTTATTTCCAGAAAAGGTGGCAACCCTATCGAAGACTCAATTAGGTCAGGAAGTAGCAGGGCCTTCAACTAGGGTTGCCACCTGGCTGGTATTTTACCGACCCAGCTAGTAAAAATCATGGTTGATACCAATGTTATGAATTCTTGTCCTGCATTTTTTTCCTGGTCCTGTGTGACATCAGACACAGAGGTGCAAAGCCATACCTCCCAACTTTCCTGTTTTTTGCGGGACAGTCCCGATTTTGACAGCTCAACCAGCAGTCGCAGATAGTTACTGAAATGTTTCTCTTTAATCTCCTGCACTGAACAGCCAGATAAAGATACAAAGCTTCTACAACGTAATTGGCGTTTGGCAGAGTGCCCAAAATAGGTGGCAGGTGCACTTGGATACATGTGTAACAATTTGCAAAGAAAAAAATCGTACCAATTTGAGATAAGCAGGTCTCTTGGGGAAACTGTGATTTGCAGCTTAAAGCGAAATTCACCTTTCATCATTAGCAAAACTGCAATAACACATAAAAGCCACAGGAAACTTTCATAACCAGCTAAATTTAGTAAAACCAACATGGTAATTAGGGGGTGTGGTCACATAATGGGTGTGGCCACACCATTTCGCCTTGCATACCGTAGCAAAAAGTTTTGTCACTCATTCTATTTCATAAATGTTGGGAGGTATGCAACAGCACTTGCATTCAGACCCTACTCGCTCTCTGATCACACACACGTGTGTTACCAACATTGTTTGGTCTCCGGTTTCCACATGTCCACCACCTACAGGGGCAAGTCTATATCTAAAAGCCATGAAACAGACAGCAGGCGCGCGGCTTTTAGTAGACCTCTCCAAAGATAAAATGCAGTTTATCCATACGTCCTGACAATCTGGAAATTCCATTATATACATCTCTATGGAATGTAGCGCCAGCAACAGGACCAAGAGCAGAGTCCTTACTGCCAGCTCTGCACTGCTCCATCCAACTGCACTTACTCTTTTTTTTCCCCCTTCATTTCCCCCAGTGTGACATGTGGAAAGTATTAGAGCGCTAAAGCAGTGATTTGCTAGAGGAAAAGTTACTTGTGAGCAGATTCCGTTTTCTAGTTGCTAAACAGCTTAGGCTAGCATTTCTGGAGAAGGACTGGGGTTACGGGGAGGAAATGCCACCTGATGAACAGAATATTCAAGGAATTGGCAGTTGCACTGGGAAGGTTCCAAATAATCCATTGGCTACCTACATTGCCATAGATTACCTGTAGTATATATACATTTATATATAAACTATATATATATATGAGACACAAGAGCAACCACACTTAGTATTACAAAACCACCCGATGCACAGCCTAACTCCCAAGTGCAGGTATCCAGGGACAGGCCGTCCGGGGGCCCTAGGCAACCTGGCCGGCAACGGTGCTCCAACACCTGTCCCCAAGCCTGGCTTTATGGCAAGGACACAAAGGCCCGGGTGGCAAAATTTTAGGGGCAGCATGCTGCCCAACCACATTTTAGGGAACACTAGGGTTTTCACATTTTTGCCCGGTGGAATCCAGGGGCTGTGACGCTGCAGGGCTGGGGCCGTGATGCTGCAGGGGGGGCGGGGCAGTGGCGTCCAGAATGGGGCTATGGCCCAGTGATCAGCCTGAACCACGGAAACTCTAGCTCTGGCTCCCTGGCACTCATACTTGCGCCGTGGACTCAGGGTGCGCTTGAGGAAATCCGGCCCTGGGCAAGGGTGCAGGGAGATTGTGAGCAGAATAGAGTGGGCAGGACCGGGGGACGTAAGGGCCAGGACTAGGGGTAAACAGGCAAGACGCGAGTGGCCAGTGCCCCCCTAGAGTAGAGCTATAGGCACATGGCTAGGGTTGCCACTCATCCGTTTTTGACCAGGACAGAGCAGTTTTCAGAAGGACTGCCCAGGTCAAGACATTCTCAGTCTACCTTATTTGGAAAACTGGGCAGGATCCCCATTGACTGACATGGTGATCAGTCAGTTGGCATAGCCACGGCCAGTGACATATCTCGCCCTGTGATGTAATGGACTAGCCCTGTGGCATCATCGCCCTGCCCCCTCCATGGATCATGAGCCACAGAAAAGTGGCAACCCTATACATGCCTCTTCTGCCTACCTCTAGCTCCAGCCCTGCAGGTATCAGATATACCTTCAAATCACTAAAACATAGGCACAAAGAATCGCAGACGAATGCTCACGCAACAATCAAATAAAAGAAGAAATTGGAAATGTGAAATCTACGGTACAAACTGCTCAGCCTGACAAACCTGCAAGTCAGAACCAGAAATGCAGAGAATATAAACAGCCTTATAGTTTGTTTTATGAATCTTTTGATTGCTTAGAATTCCACTTTAATTTATTATGCAAAAATTTTATTTCTGGGTGAAGTTCCCCTTTTTGACTGAGTTGACTCATAAAAGACACCAGTGTGATTTGGCCAATGCCATACGTACAGTACAAATGTTAGAAAAGGCCCTCTAGTGGCCAGATTATCAGGAAACAAATGGAGGAATGCGTTCCTGTCTCGGCCAAGCAAATACTACTGAATATACAAAATCTCTCAGACATGGGAGTTCCCTTATTTTAACCGGGACGAAATGCCAAACAAAACAGATTATATCCTGAATTCATAATGAGTTGGCAAAGTGTTACAGCAATTAGCATTCGTGTGCATACTTTGCTTATACTTTACTTATACTCTTATTTTCCGTATGGATTGGTCTAGTGAAATTATTATAAAAATATAATGTTTATTTTCTTTATGCCTTATGGCTATGAGCTATTAAATGTTTGTTCCTGGTTTAGCTAGTAATTCTGATCACAAGGGCCTGAGCTAGAGTCCTGCAGCGGGTCAGGTACCCGCGGGTTACCCGCAAAATCCCGCGGTACCCTGCGGGTTACTCGTAGAATTTCTGGGTGTGGGTATAGAAGCGGGCCGGTGGTTCTGCAGGTTGGCGGGTTGAGGGTCGGGTCGCTATATCGCTATATCGATTTTTACTTCTTTTTCTGAGCATTTCTACTACTGATGATGTCACATCCGGTTTACAATGACAGCACTTCCTGTTTTAATTCTTTTTTTTCTGATCACGGCTACTTCCGACGATGTCACTTCCGGTTTACAATGACAGCACTTCCTGATTCTTGACGGTCAGCGGGTCGCGGGTCCAGGTTGCGGATCTCGGGTCCTAGCGGGTAAGAATGCGGGTCTGGGTTGCGGGTACGGGTCCCAAAAAATGGACCCGTGCAGGACTCTAGCCTGAGCATTAACACAGGTAAAGAATCAGCCCCATGTGGGATCCGGTTGACCACAACTCCATCCAGCCCCTGTGCATACTTTCATGTGCAACCAGGCACACTTCTGCATGGTTTGCAGTGGGAGAGGGGGCTTGCTCAGCACTTGCTGGCCCAGACTTGGGGTGGGCAACAGGGATGGTACTTGTGTGGTACCCCCAATGCTTTGCTCCCTATGCATGTGCCTCTCCTGGACACATGGCCAGTCCTTTATGTCATCATTGTGTCCCTTGCATCATCATTCTGCACCCTTACATCATAAGCGGCCCCCCATTTCCCAACCAATATGCTTTCTTTTAAAAGGTAGAACTCTAGTAGGACTGCCACCTTTTTTGTTTGGGGAAAATGGACAGGGGGAGGGCAAGTGATGTTGGGGATGTTGGGGGAGGGGGTGACCCAATGACATTGGGGGTGGCCTGATGATCTTGGGGCAGGACGGTGTCGTACGGGACTGGACTGATGACATGGTGATCAGCAATTTCTAGTCGGTCAAGGTCATGGTGGCCTAAAGTTCTACTCTGATGGAGACATTTAGGAAAACTGGGAATTATAACATGCAAAAGTACAATCTGTGTTTTGTTTAATTTCTAGTTACCATCATAGCAAAGGCGGTATACATTTATACATTATACATTAGGACTCTAGCCATTATGTTACTGGCTAAAAGAATGTGCATTGGATAAAAACGGCTTTGCTTGGAGTTCCCATTTAGATCAACCTGACCTGCAATAAATGTAATTCCAAAAAAAAATCCAGGCGAGAGGTATTTTAATTTGCTCACAGGTAAAACAGGTTTCCTCAACTCAGCTACCCCATAACCAACAATACCAAATCTGAGAGAATCCCACCTGCATTGCAGCCTGTTTTGTTCCTGGGTGGGCCTGGGAAATTCCAAACAGGGAAGGGTGCTATTGGAGAGTTTGTATAACACTACTGATAGGGACAATGCTTCTAAAATAAACCATGGGCTTACATGAAGAGAACCGAAAAATACATGTGCAAAAGTTTCCATAATTTGGTAAAAAAAACAATAAAAGCAATCCTGCACTTCTTTAAAGGCGCTTGTCATTACTGAATCAATGAAATGGAAAAGAAAAAAAAAAAGCCTCAGCTCACAAAAGATGACACATAGAAAAGAAACATCTGTGATGTAGGACACCTGATACAAAATTCTTACTGCCCTTAAAGTGTCTCCTAATCTGAAAGTTCTCCTTTGATCCCCTTCTTCTTCAGAGCTTCTTCTGGATTCGATTTGAAATGCTACTGTTGATCATTACAGGGGTTATCCCATTGCACCTAGGCATGCATGCAGTTGGCTGGTGGGGGGCTGTTTGGGCCTGTGTGTGGTCTGTTGGGGCCTCTGGGTACCTGTAATGCCAGGGCCTATTTTGAGCCTCGGTCCAGATCTGCTAAGGTCAGTGAAAGAGTGTCACCGATGTGGACAGATGTGGGAAACGCAAAGCTTGTCTCCTCCAAAAATGCAATGCTAACTCTTTCCCATATGTTCTGTAGCTCTTATTTCAGTATAATTTATTTTGTAGTTGTTAATCTTTCTTTAAGGAGGTCATACAAATAGAGATCACCAAACGAGCGGATCCCTATGGATCATAACGTATGGAATACGGGCGATCAGATTGTAGGACCACATCAACAAACAGATGAGGCCCGTCAACTTTCAGCCACATCTTGATCGGTGAAGCCCATCGGAGGGCCCCACAACAGCCCATAAGCTCCCGACTTGGTCTGTTGGCCACTTGTATCAGCCCATGGATGGCCACCTTAAGTTAGCCATAAACCCACTAACAATGACCAGTTAGGTTTCTTGTCGCCTGCAGTGGTGATTTTTTTATATATCTATATATATCTTTAGCCTTGTTATGGTCTAATTGGGTTGGACTCCAAAGAGGAACTTGAAAACAAGAAAGGCTTCAAGTTCTACAACTATAAACTGAAGTCCTGAATAACAAATATGTAAGGACTGACAGCAACTCCCATTTCTTGGTTATAATGCCTTTGGCATCTATGAAGTATATCCTGCCACTCCAGTAATGATAATCTAAAATGATCTGCAAGATACAGAGAAATTCTGGGAGACTGACAGATTCTCTCTATAGATATCTCAGCTCTCACAGCTCTGCCAGCACAATGAGAAACAAAAAAATGATAAGTTAAAACCAAAGAGAATGCATGAAAGCCATTTGATCTCCCTGGAGGAGGAACACACAGTCCCAAAATAGTAGGTGAAAATTACAGGGCAGCTTGCAGGGATCTGTTGGCATCGGCAAGAATTGTGCGCACGGCTCAGGCCTTAGCTACAGTCAGAATAGGATTTATTGAATAGAAGAGCTAGGAGAATGCTAATGAATTCATATGACAGGCAGCAGCAGAGAATCAACCCAGACGTTCACTCCAGCGTCAAGTTTTATAGCTAGAGGACTGCCTGATCCAATGAAGACAAGATGGTTGCCAAAGATCTAGCTACAATACCGTTACTATTCCATGATGCAGATCTGATTACTAGACATTACACACCATCCTGAACACCAGACTATAATATAGGTGGCACCTATAAGAAATACAGACTACAGACATACTGTACATGTCTTCATTCATACCCACCACCTGGACCAGAAAATGGGGAATGAATAACCTATGGCAAATAACAACCAAGAGCCTACGAGAACCCACTACAGTCACAATGAGGGTCTCCTAGAACCCATTGCAGGTCCATAAAACACGTTTCAGTAGGAGCTTTCACAACCAAGAGCCTACAGCACCCATTACACTCACCTTTAAGGTGGACATACACAGGGAGATCGATGTCGCCAAACAAGTAGATCTCTTCCTGATATGCCCATATTGAGGTGGGCGATATGGGCTGATCCAATCGTGGGGCCCAGGGCCCAACGATCAGATCAAAATGGAGGCGACATGGACAGTCGGATTGCGAGACGCATCAATGAACAGATGCGGCCACAATCTGATTTGGGATTTTTTACACTGCCCGATCCACATCTGGCCGACTATCGAACAGATAACGATTGGGGAAGCCCATTGGAGGGCCCCATACATGGGCCAATAAGCTGCCAACTCGTTCTGTTGGCAGCTTTTATTGGCCAATGTATGGGGGCCTTAAGGGTCTCCCAGGACCCATTGTAGGTCCAAGTATCAGTAGGAGCTTTGACAACCAAGAGCCTACCAGCACCCACTACATTCACCTAGAGGGTCTCTTAAAACTCTGCAGGTTCATAGCGCACAGCAGTGGGGAAAGTAGCCCTAGGTGTGTAAACACTACAATGGATTGAACTTGGATTGTACAGCATCCTGAGCAAGTCTATAAAAAAGGTGGTACCTATAAGAAATATAGACTACAGACATACAACTTCATTCATACCCACCACCAGAAAATAGTGAATGGATGACCAATAGCAACTGAGAGCCTACCAGCACCCACTACACTCACCTTGAGGATCTCTTAGAACCCACTGCAGGTACCAGAGCGAGATGTGCCCTAGGTGTGAGACATAAACACAGACTAGTAGATTGCCACCTGAGATCTAATAAGCTTTCTCTTGTGTCTCAAGTCATCTGGACCTGAAAGATGTTCTGACCATTACTACTGGGAAACAATGCCTGGCTTCAGGCTACTTGTGGTGGTTCCCACTGCTGGCAATTAGAGATCTGCCATGATAAAGGAAGTTTTTCAAGCTTTGATTTGTGTTTTTGAGTAGCTAAGCTCCACTACATTCAGTCTCAGGGCTGGGAGTAGTTAGAAGAGGCAACTGTCTAGGCCTCATTAGCTGGGGGTGCAATTCAGGAAAAAACAAAACAAATTGACTAAATTATATGCTCTGAGTCCTTCCAAATTTTTTAAAGACAGAGAAGATGTATGAAGGGATGAGTAAATAGAGGGTTTGGGTGGTGTCTTGTATTTGCAAGCAGAAGGCGTAGTATTGGTATTTTGGCGAGTTAGCAAGTGATTAAATGGGGGGGCAAGAGCAGGGCCAAGAGAGTCTTTTCTTGGATGCAAGCACTCCTTGACCCACCTTTGCTAAGTCATGTATGTTGGGTGGTTGTCAGTGTATTACTGTAATGCAGTCCTATGAATTACTCCTAATGGGTTTTCCAGGTTTCCTATGGTTTTGTAGGTAATCTGGGATTGGTTAGACACAGTGGATTCACCTCTTCTCATCTTTACTATGGTTTACATTACATATGGATGCAGTTATGACATACATACTGGAATTAGCAGAAGAGGCCAGATTTGGTCACTTGGCAGGCCATTTCTGTTACCTATCAAGACTCAGGTTAAGGACAGGTCAATTACATCTTTGATGGGGACCGACAAAATTATGTTCAGGCCACTGATTGCAATTGTTTTGCCTGAATACAGGATTATATCCATTTTTAAAACAGTTAATTTTCTTTTGCTTTGACATGGAATAATGAATTCCTGGTATTCATGTCATACTCTGACTAATAATCTAGGTATCGTTGTACCAGAACATCAAGTCAAACAGTCAAGCATAGTTTTGATGTTTCTACCACAGGATCCTAATCATGATCTCACAGCACAATTGTTCGGATATTAAAGCTTATTAAAGACAAAGAAACCAGCACTAGAGTTACTTAAGGGATGAATGGCCAGGAGGGTGAAGGCGAAATGCTTCTCTTTGCCAGCCCCTCATGCAGCGTCGGACTGGGGGGACATGGGCTCACCAGGGCTAGGGTTGCCACCTTTTCTAGAAAAAAATACCGGCCTTCCTATATATTTATCTTTTTCTCTATTAATAACAAACCATCATTTTTACTGGCCAGGCCGGTAAAATACTGGCCAGGAGGCAACCCTAACCGGGGCTGATGCATCGAGGTTCCACACCCCAGCCGCAACTCCCTCTGGCACATCCTTCTTCTAACAGGGGCGTGCAGAGAGCCAGGTTTTGCACCAGGTTTTGCACAAGGAGCAGTATTTTCCTCGATATCCCACCAGCCCAGTCTGACCCTGCTATCATGAATATGCTGTATTCATGCACGTAAGGCTCTGTGGTCTATATATATGTGAAACAGGACAGGTTTTGGATATTTTGGGGGCCTTAAAATAAATGTGCTGTGAGGCCCAGTAACATCTAGTTACGCCATTGGATAACCAGTGGTGTAACTACCAGGGGAGCAGGGGGTGCAATTGCACCAGGGCCCGCTCCCTCTCGGGGGCCCTCTGGAGAGGCTAGGAGAACTCCAATGTACAATTCATAGGGGGGAGCCTGATAGGTCAATCCTGCACCAGGGCCCACCAGCGAGTAGTTACGCCACTGTGTATAACTCTAAGCTAAGAGCCAGCTCCATCATTCCTCTTCATGGAAACCCATACTAACCAATGCTATCTCAGTGCTGCCAGTGCCATCTCCTATATTTTCCTTAGATCGTTGCAGCAGCCCAGGGTGGCAAATATGAATTTCCTTCTCCTTTAAGTACCGTATTAACCAGTAAAATGTAGAATGGAACATATAGGAGATAAAAATATTCAAACGTTGTAATGTTTTTGGTCAGTGACCCCCAACAACCAGTCGCAGGGGCAGAAACAATCAGAGAAGGGATGCTAATAGTTCAATCAAATGCTCTTTTATGACATTATTCTACTTGCTGATATTTTCTACAAGGTTGCATTAAACAATTTTTAAAGTTCATTTTAAAACCTTCTAATTTGGGTAGAGGTCAGCATACTGTAGCTTTAATGTTTAAAGAATGCAAAAAACGTGTTAATATGTGTAATGAAATAATTGCCAGTTACCTTGTTTTGAACCAGCTGCTTGCTGAGAGATGCATCTCACACACTGTTTCCAAGAGCATGTTGGAACAATTACACATCTAAGCGTACAGTGTATTGAAAGGGCCTGGGGCAACCAAAAACAAAGCAATAGTGGAAAAAGATTTCCACTCATAATCGGAAAAATAGTCCCGGAAATGTCTGATATTCATTGCACTGTTTTGTTCTTGAAACCTTTACATTTATATCTGCGGAACTCTGTAGTTGAATTTTTTAGGAAACTTATAATACACAAAAGCCATGAATATCCTGTAAATGATATCCTTAGAAACGGCTCTTAGTGATGTCATCCGTTAAAAATGGAGCTTAGTGATTTTTGTCACATGACTCACTAAAACTTGCGTATTATAATAAAGGATATTAGAAGTAACCTCGGAGTTCTATGACCTGTATAAAAGCACTCATCCTTTTATATGGTCATGGAAATCTTCGGTGACTTAAAATATACTTATAATTTACAATAGGGGGTACCTTATTCACTATGTAATACACTAAAGATATATAATTTAATTTAATTTAATATCCTGTAAAATATATTCTTATAAACGGCGATTAGTGATGTCATTGGTTATAATTGGTGCTTAGTGATACAATCTGTTACATGACATATTATTAAAAAAAAATTTGTATGTGTAAATTAGGGAAACTAGGGTTGCCCCGTGGTGATAATTTCGAGTTCCTTGTTTGTGTGACGAACATGTCACATGCTTTTTTTTTTCCCAATTCGGATTCGGTTTGGCCAGATTGGATTCAACCAAATCTGAAAACTGCCGAGAAAAAGAAAACCAAATCTTGGCGGAATCCTGGATTCGGTGGATCCCTAACACCCTGCTGTTAAGAATATAACAGGGGAATCAACCTTGGAGTTCTGTGACCTGTATATGCTCATGGAACTCCTTGATGACTTCTAAAATACTTATGATTTACAACAAGGGGTACATTGTTCTTGTATATTTTTATAGTCCCTTTCTAAAGTTTTAGTATTACCAAGAACCACCTACGCAATGGAATTCAAATGCAGGCCCCTCAAGCTGAATTTATATCCTGTACTGTGTTTCAAATTACTACAGGGGCAGAAAACTGCTGGTTTAGTAACCTATAGCAACCAATAAGCAGAAACTGTAGATTTGAGCAATATGTTACAATTAGAATAATCATCAATATCTGATTGGTTGCCTAGGGTGGAATGCACTGGAGGAAACTGTCATAAACAATATTAGCCTGTCCAGTTCAGCTTTCTATCTAAATGTGGTCCAGAACATTGAGATTTTTCCTAAAGCCACATGGCTCTGCCACCAAAACTGCAGAGCCAGATAGTATTCTAGCAGATATCATACGAAGAACCCGTTTTTCTAATGTTATGTTTGTTAGGCCAACTATCACAAATAAGCAGAACATCACACGTGTCTTCACGTCTTCTTATGTGGCCAAGTTGGTCCTTCCGACTTGCCATACATGCTCAGACGGCTGGCCAAACTGGCCATCCAAATCTGTGCCGGCCTTAGTTCTAAGGGGAAGAAAAAGCTGTGCAACATTCTTTAATAGTTCTATCTAGCATGCTAAGACAAAAAAAAAGTGGAAATCGGAGATTCCCAGTGCTTTTGTTGTTACACTTATACGTTATAATGGTGGCTAGCCCCCACACCAAGTTGATGTGAAGAAGTCAAACTCTTAGGCCTCACCAGTTAAATCCCTGAAGTCCAACTAAAATTAAATCAAAGCTCTGTACACTTGTTGGGGTAAGGAGAAGAGTAATACTTGTCATTAAATAACTTATTATTAAGGGGGAATGGGAGGTTCCTTGCTGGGGGTGGGGGTTCCTTGCTGTAGGCAAACTAGTCCTTCTTTCAAAATAATCAGTGCAAGCAGCCTTGGTCTGGATAAGCACACTAGAAGCATTTGGGTTTGCTGACTTGCTGTCCAGATGTTCCCCAGCCTACGCTTTATAAACACAGCCAGGCCTCAACCATGCAGCCCTAAATAAGGAACAGAGCTGGTCTGTGGATTCCAGCAGAGCTGTCATATACAGTACATCCCCATGGGAGAAGAAGCAGATCAGGAAATGGCAGTGAGTCTATTCTAAGCCAACAACTGTACATAATCTCTACCCCATGACTAAACTCCACCAGACAAAATCATTATTTACTGCACTCCTACCCTCTTTAGTAGCAACACCCCAAATTCCAAAACTGCTTTATGTAGTTTGCTCCACAACACAAGAAGTTATAGAAAACATGGCCAAAAAAGCCAGCCTATGTGCCCCAGACTTAAAGAAAAGGAAGATAGGGTGATCCAATGTGTCTATAGGTTCGCACTCACTCAAAAAATACAATTTAGAAAGCCAAAGTAGACACATTGAATAGTATGATGTTACCTTATGTAGGAGTCACTTATGGTTTCTTACATGATTATTTATAATATGTACTAATTTGGTTTGCTCTCCATCCACTATTAATTCTGTAGATAAAGTAATCCCTCGCAGGTAAAAGAACAAAGAGAACATAGTCATAGGCTTTCATTCACTGTAAGATTCCTGGCAAGAACACAAAGGAAGAAAGGAATCTACATTGGCTTCAAATATTCCATTCTACTGGAAGGATACACTAGAGTGGGGAAATACTATTAGGCAAGCAAAACAATCCATCGGCTTTGAACTCAGCATTCAGTGCATACACTCTAGCCAATTCCACATTTACCCTCCCGACCAACCCCAACTGTGTTAGTAATTCAGACTTCCTATGCCTGTAGCAAAGCATCCAATGAGGCCAAAAGGAGTCTTAAATGCAGGTCAATGACATCTCCAAGTTCTAATCTGTGTACATCTAACTTATTCTTCAGACGTTACGGGTCTCTGAAATGTTTTGGTATGAGACCAAAGACAATACGTCGTCATTTCCTCTTTGCAGGGCTAAAGACCCTTTTATGCTCCAAGAATATAATTACTTGTCTACGGATTTAGTCTTTACTGGACAATATCTCCATGAGGGCCATTTATCATGAAGGCTTAGAGCTAAAATTAGGAATTATTCACACCACTAACCACTGCTTTACTTTCTGCTTGATACAAAGCCATTACATGAGTGGAATGGGCTTAATGAGGGGTTTTCAATGTCTAGAGCAGTGATCCCCAACCAGTAGCTCGTGAGCAACATGTTGCTCTCCAACCCCTTGGATGTTGCTCCCAGTGGCCTCAAAGCAGCTGCTTATTTTTGAACTCCCGGCTAGGAAGCAAGTTTTAATTGCATAAAAACGAAGTATAGTACCAAGCAGAGCCTCTTGTAGGCTGCCAGTCCACAAAGGGGCTACCAAATATCCAATCACAGTCCTTATTTGGCACCCCAAGGGACCTTATCATGTTTTTGTTGCTCTCCAACTCTTTTTACATTTGAATGTGGTAGAAAAGGTTGGGGATCCCTGGTCTAGAGTAAAAACTATTTGCAAAATGGTGAATCTTGCATTAAAAAAGTCTTATTCAATATACAAAAATTTTGAGTCAATCTGGATGAGTGGCTCAGTATCACAACAGAAAATCTGTTGAATGATTGATCCATAAAAACAGCTGATGGAAAACCATCAATGCAATTTCTAGTAGCTGGAAATAACCAGAGGATGGGAGATAAGGACACTTAAGATGGTCGGATATAGTAAGATCTGCTTATTCGGTGCGGTTGTGAAATGCATGGATCACTGCCCAGTATGGCCACCCACTAGATCTGATAATCTGCCCATAATACAGTAGGCCTATGGAGACCCATTGGATCAGGACTGCGTCAGTGTGCTGATTCTTGCCCATTGAGATTTAAACCTGGTGGTATACCTGTATCCCCAGGAAAGAACAGGTCCTTACACTCCTTTCTGGAATGTATCCAAAGGTCCTCATGCAATACAGGGTGCAAATTTGAAAGAAAAAAAAAACCATGGTGGCTAGCACAGCGTTTGTCTGCACTTGGCACCCTGCCCACCATTTGCAAATGACCCCTGCTGACCAGTAATACCATGGAATTTGACTGGATCCCAAATGGTATCCTTCATTCGTTGCCTTCCAGTGTGGTAGATGAAAATCTCCAGCCTGCCTAGTAGTTCCAAGGTAAAGACAGTCCCCGTATACTAAGGATCAACTAAAGCTAAACATGACAAAGCCGTACCAAGCTTATATCACTTCTCAAAGTCCGATGAGCACCAGACTTTCAATCTGCAGACCACTGGTGCACGTTTCTGTTATCCAGGTATTCCAACGCATATATATATATATATATATATTTTTTTTATTAGGAGCCCAGAAGGGACTTTCTGAGGCTTTTCCTACAGGACTGCAGAGCACTGACATAGAGTCATATCATATAAAAAAAAAACATGTATTTTATGACATGCCATGATGGTTTTCACCTTCTCTCTGATCAACGGACTATCTAATACAGATGTTTGGGGATAACATCATATATAAATATCATATAAAGAAGCTCTTGGCCTTTCAGTGGGTTGTAGCATTCCCTTGATGGGCCACATCCAGCCCAAGAGACTGCAGTTGGAAATCATTGTCCATAGCTAAGATGACTGCAATGGATGTTGCACTAAACCATCCAGCATTCAACTAACAGCTGGAGGTCTATATTAATCAACTCATGCTATTTGCTCTGAGTAGTAGAGGCTCTTTTGTGTTGTGCTTGACACCAAACAAATGTATGCTCACAAAACTCATTCCTTAGGAGCCTTTTACATAATTTCCATGAGTGATTAACAAGTAAGGAAACTGCAGGGATTTTCTTTTATGAATTCAATTGCAATACATTCTACTTACCCTCATACTGTATAGAATGGGGGCTAAGAACAGGTGGAGCCCCTCCGATGTGGTAGGAGAAACGCTTGGCTTGGTACTGCCTGGCATAGCTTGCTGCTTGTTCCCGGGGGCTGGAGGGTGGATAGGTGAAAGCAGTGCTCCTTGGACGGTTCACCTGCATGATTGTAGGGTAGAGTAATTAGGCCTCTGTCTCTTTAAACCCCAATTGTTCCCAGCCAGCATAGGGAGCTCAGCATCAGGAGTCCGGCTGCACAAACAGAAAGAAGGTCCAGGCATTGGTGGAAGCACATTGGCAATGCTGCTTAGGGATCAAGAATTTTCCCTTTGAAATTTCCCAGGATCAACTCTTGGATACACCTCAGCTTTGAGTATGTTCTTTAAATCCCCCTTATTCCGGCATTATTAGATGTCCGCAGGGAATTTCCACGATGCACTGCAGCAAAACATCAGCGAGCCTGTGCAGCAGCAGCAGTATCATGAAGGGATGTGCAGATGCTTTACAGTCCTGTGGAGGGAGGCTGAGCCCATCATGAGGGTTACTGTGCTTATTCACAAGCCATTCAGATGCATAGAGCATATCCCAGTTGCCGTCCTCACCACAAGCTCAATTCTCCATAGTAAGCAGATCCCTTGACCTTGACCTTGTGATCTGCTCTTTATGGTTGCAATGAATTACCTGTTCTCTTGCTATCCCAGAAGAAATCACATTCTCCCTGGAAAGGGGCAGCCCCCCCCCCAACTGAAGCAGCCCCAGTGGCACCCTTGGGTGCTGATCAATGCAGAAAAGCAGGTTGACACCTCACATAAGCTCTTCTCTTTGTTCTCTCCCGTTACTGCTACTGATTTTGGCATTCATGCATAGTCCGGCTTTCAGGAGTTTTTGCCTTGCTTTCTCTTCAGTTTTTTTCCCTGTCTATGTGAAATCTGACTCTTCTTTCCTTGCCACTGGATTTCACGTCAGATGTATTTAAATTCTGGTCTGGATTCCCCCCCCCAGCAGCACATGGTTTCCCCCTTCACTCCCTGTATTGCTGTGTCCTATTTTTCCTCTTCAGTTGTTAGGCAAAATCCTGCTAGCAGCATGTATCCCCTTGTATTGCAGCACATTTGCCACCAAAACCATAAACATTCTAGCTTTTAGCTAGGATTTCAGTGTCTATCGGTACTGTATACAGCTTCCTTTTACCCACAGAGACACAGAGAGCCCAGAATACTGGCACCTTTTCATTTATACAGCTTAACCTAAACTTCACATTTTAATAATATTTTTATCAGATCAGATAATGCATGCTGCCTGTTATAATAAAATGACAGCATTTGAATCTATGGTGTTGTTTATAGTACAGGTATGGGACCTGTTATCCGGAATCCTTGGGACGTGAGGTTTTCCGGATAAAGGATCTTTCCATAATTTGGATCTGCTTAAATTAAGTCAACTAGAAAATCATGTAAACATTAAATAAACCCAATAGGCTGGTTTTGCTTTCAATAAGGATTAATTATATTTTAGTTGGGATCAAGTACAAGCTACTGTTTTTTTATTACACAGAAAGAGGAAATCATTCTAAAAATACCAATTATTTGGATAAAATGGATTATACGGGAGACTTTCCACCTAAATATACCAGTAAACCCTCAAAGTAATGCTGCTCTGAGTCCTCTATCAAAAGAAACACAGCATTTCTTTCTTTCTATTGTGTAAACATGGACTTCTGTATCAGACTTCCTGTTTTCAGCATAAACCTCCTTGCCCTGGGCGTGAGCATGCTCAGTTTGCTCCTCTCCCTTCCCTGCTGTAATCTGGGCCCAGAGCTATAAGTGAGCAGGGATAGACTAAGGCAGGGAGTGATGTCACATTAAGCTAATATGGCAGCTGCTATCATAAACAAACAGAGCTTCTAGAGCATTTTACTCAGGTATGGTAAAACATTCTACTACTAGCTTGCACTATTGCAGCTAATCTATTGACAATAAAATGCCTCTATCTTTTCTTCTCCTATACGGCTTATTGCACTTATAGGCCCTTATCAACTAATATCAATCTTAATATGAGCAAGATTGGACAGGTCTCCATAGGCTAAACTAGATTATCATATTGTCGCCTGCTGGATATATAGCAGTAATTAATTAAATCCATATCTGAAACAGTGAACGATCTGAGAATCCAAAATAAGTTCATTGTTATTTCCTGTTATCCCGCCCCCCCAATAAGCGTTCTCCTTTCGTGGAAGGCGGGGTGGGGGAATACTAGGAATATTTCAATAATAACCATCTTCGCTTGTTCTCCCCAGGCACGGTTCCCGAGTCCCATGACCCAGAGATGGAGTTGTGACATCTCTTGTTTTGCCCTCTCTAAAGCTGAATGATTCTGTTCCCTGGAGCCCGACTGTTTCACAACCTGATACGAGATGAAAAGGAGGGAATGTCTCTCTTCCTACACCGGGACGCGATGAGCACTGATGAGTTTTACTCCTAAAAAGGGAATTTAGAAATTACTGAACTGAAAAGGTCAAATGCTCTGAAAATAGAGGGGGGGGGGGTGTAGAGATTCCAGCTGTTGCACAGTTGCAACTCCCAGCCTGCACCCAGGCAGAGCATGGTCTGGAGTGTAACTTCGCAACAGCCCACGTGTGAAATGTTACCCTTCCACTTTAAAGAGAAACTATCCCCTGAATTAAAGAGAAACTTTCACCTGAATTAAAAGTGAACTATCGCGAAAAATGTCATATAAGCATCATCTTATTGAAATCAATCAATTAAAATCAATCAGGTTTATCGTCACTATCCCTCTCTCAGTATCTGTTTTTCTTCATTCTGTCTTCATGCAGGAGTTGGGTGTCAGATATTCATTGACAGTTAGATACAATATATTTTATGGGGGGGGCTCCTTTTGCCTAGAAGATGTATTAGAGCTCACTCTATTAAACTCACCAGACATCATGTCTCTCTACATGCAGCAGTTGGGTGTCAGATATTCATTGTTACATCCAATATATCTTATAGGGGAGCTCCTTTTGCCTAGAAGATGCATCAGAGCTCACTCTATTAAACTCACCAGACATCATGTCTCTCTACATGCAGGAGTTGCGCAAAAGGCAGTTATTTTGTTAGATTTTGTTTGTACTGAAATCAGTTATTTGAGTGAGCTCTAATACATCTGCTAGGAAGCCCGCCGCCCCCCCCCCCATAAGATATATTGGATCTAACGGTCAATGAATATCTGACACTCAACTGCTGCACGAAGACAGAATGAATAGAAACAGATGCTGAGAGAGGGATAGTGAAGATAAACTTGATTTCAAAATATTTAATAGATTTATATACACAATTTCTTATTTTTTTGTAACAATTTTTTTGTAACAATTTAAGACAAGCCAAGAAACAATTGTAACTATTTGAGAGAAGCAGGTCTCTTGGGGGAATCTGTGACAATTCGCCTTCATTAGCAAAACTGTAATAACACATAAAAGCTACAGAAACGGGTTTAAACTTTCATAACCTCCCAAATTTAGGTGCGTTAGGGATGTGGCCACAAAAATGGACGTGGTTTAAACATTTTGCCTCACTCATTGCGGCAAATCTTTTTGTCCCTCTTTCTATTTCCAAAATGTTGGGAGGTATGTCATAGCCATAACTTAGACCTCACTGGTTCGCCCTGTGACATCACATTTCTGCCACTGACAGTGATGGGCGAATTTATTTGCCTGGGTCAAATTCTCTGCCAATTCCAGCGATTCGCCACAGGTGAATAAATTTACGAAACGCCAGTGAAAATTCACCAGCGTCAAAAAAACTAGACGCACATCCAAAACGTAATGTGTGCCACCCGATTTTCGGCACCGGTGCCTGGTTTTTTTGGACGCCAGTGTGAATGTGCACCAGCGTCCAAAAGGAGACGCCTGCTGTGTTTCGCAAATTTTTTGCCATTTCAGCAAAAGCCCACAGATTTGCCCATCACTAACTGGCATCACTATACGCACTCCCCTTACATGTTAGGCCCACCCCTTTGGCCAGGCCTGGATTTGTGGCAAAGCCAATTTTAAGGGCAGAATGCTGCCCAGCCACATTCTATAAGTACAAGTATGGGACCTGTTATCCAGAGTGATTGGGACCTGGGTAGGGTTGCCACCTTTCAATAAAATTTCCACCAGCTGGTGGAGAGTTCAAAGAGGGCGGAGCCACAACATGGGATTGGCAAGGCGGCGAAAAAGAGGTACGTTTTAAGCAGATTGGGGTAGGCCAAGGGCTTTCATTAGGGATAGTACAAATTTACCTGCAGCTACAATGCCAGTAAATTTGTAATACCGGCCATGACAGGTGTTTTACAAACTAGGCCGGTAAAAAAACAGCCAGGTGGCAACCCTAGACCTGGGGTTTCCAGATAACCAATCTTACTGTAATTTGGATCTTCATACCTTAAGTCTACTAGAAAATCATGTAAACATGAAATAAACCCAATAGGCTGGTTTTGCTTCCAATAAGGATTAATTATATCTTAGTTGGGATTAAGTACAAGCTACTGTTTTATTATTACACAGAAAAAGGAAATACTTTTAAAAAAAAATGTTATTATTTGGATAAAATGGAGTCTATGGGAGACTAAATCTGAGCTTTCTGGATAATGGGTTTTCAGCTTAAAAGATCCCATACCTGACTGGGATCCCACAGCTCCCCGGTGCTCTGGGTGGCCAAGGGGTGCCAAAGAGGGAAATCCGGGCCTGTGTCTGGCACAAGTACAAATAAAAACTGATATTTTACGAATAATGGAGTGGTGGCCCTTGTAAGATTCTGTATGCTTGATTTTGACCCTGCACCCAAAGGAATTCAAGATTTGAGTGCGAACATTTTTCGGCTTGCATATATAAACGTTTAAAATTATCAAAAGGATAGGAATTGTTTATGGCATTTCTGGTTCAGCAGACAGTACCTCTGTGTCTGGGAATTGCTTAGCCCAATAAGCACGTCCATTCTGCACACCATGTAATTTTATAGCATATTATGCAGGATAACCTGTACTTAACATTGCCCACAACACAGAATAAGTACTGTCCCAAAGGAAAGTATACACAAAGGCACACCCTGCAATCTTGTTAGGAAAGCGATTTCACGGTCAGGCAACAGAGAGGTTAGTGGGTGGAGATCTGTCATTAGGTGTAGCCCCCAAACAATGCTACTTTACTGCTTTCCCCTGTCTGATACACCTTCAACTGTCACATGGAACTCAGGAGCAGTGCAAAGGTCAGATGAGCTCAGGGTCAGACTGGGGACCCGTGGTCACCCAGGCCTGTGGCTTTGGGGGCCCCCAAACTGCCCCAGCAGCTAAAGCTGGCCATAGACGTAACAATTACGATCTTTCTCGGAAAAGATCTTTCCAAGAAAGATCGTTCGTTTCAACACACACGTGTAGAGCTGAATCATCAGATATACAGGTAGAAACAATAGAATTCTACTTGTATCTGACGATTCAGCACTAACAATGGCCGATGTTCAGGGAGCTTTCAAAGGCATCCGATCAAAATTTTCTGTCCAGTCCGATCAACCAGCCGACCGATATCTTAATCCTCTGACGATATCGGCTCATTTCCCACCATACACGCACCGAATATCGTACGAAAATTCGTTTCGTACGATATTATCTGTGCGTCTATGGCCACCTTTAGACTTGTTGGTCAGGCTCTTCTCACCTCTGCAGCTGCAATCACCCCACGGGACTGGACCAGCAGAGCTCACAAGGGCTCAGGACCCACCAATTTTTTTCCCGGTGTCCCGCAGTCTGACCCTGGATGAGCTGGAGATATTGTTCACGCAGGCATGGGCAGAAGAACAAATACGGCCACATATGATTATCCCTAATATATATTTCGTTGACATATTCCGCAGTGCTTTAGTGGCCATTCACATCAGTCCCTGGCCCAACGTAGCTTACAATCTAAGTTCCTCTCACATTCATACACACACCATGGTCTATTTCATAAGAAGCCAATAAACCTGCCTGTTTATTTTAGGAGTGGGGGGGAGCAAACCAGAGAATATGGAGGAAATCCACAAAACCATGACTAGCTACAAATTTAATAGAGCCCTGGCTAGAATCGAACTTAGGACCCCGGCTTTCCAAGGCAGCAATGCTAAGCACTGCATCACCATTCAATTACGATTTACCCAGCAAACTAAAATAAAAAGGTATTAGGCCCATACTGAGGTTTGAAATAGGCCCCAGTATTTCAAGTTTACAGAGGCCCATATAGACCCCACTATATAGTGACTGTCTATGGCTTCATGCAGCCTCCCCTCTGGTGTTTGGCAGAATATACTAATCACTAGTCTGGTGTCTCAACATTATCTGTTTATACACAGAATGATGGACCAGATTGGTTCCCAAAAGGTGTCTTTGCATTCATGGCCAATCTTTATTATCCTATTACACTTTATTTATGTACTGTAACCCCAGCATATACTGCAGGGCTTTACAGAGATTATGCCTCATCCATATCTGTTCCTGTCCTTACTATTTAAAGTGATACGGACACTAAAAAATGAACTTTAACATTTGAATGTACATTAAATGTTACCTATAGGTCATGTTGATCATTTTTCGAGAGGTTTGTTTTTGTATATAATTGTTATTTGTTAGTTGAAGTTCCTAAGCCTGACTCTTTGATTTTGCAAACCTGACTGTCCCATCTCAGCCTGTTAGTTACAGTTTCTAATGCCAACAGACTCCTGATGCACAAATATGGCAGCCCCCTCATACAGGAACATGTGGGATCAGACAGTTAATGTAAAAGCATCATGCAAATACTTTATGGCAAAGTTAGAAGTAGCTTCCAAAGCCAATATTATAATAAAAGTTTAATTTCAGGTGTCAGTATCTCTTTAAGGCCCCTTTCCAGGGCCAGGCAGAGTAGGCACGTGCCTAGGGCACAAAGCTTGTGGGGCACCAGGCACATACCTGCTCTGTCGTCTACCCCATGTCCGATCCCCTACTCCCTGTCTGCTTCTTGCGCCGACTGCCATCGCACATGGGCGCCGGCGTCACTTCGTGCATGCGCATGCTCAGATGGGCGCTGTAGTTGGCTAGGTTGCCTAGGGCACCTGGCCTGTGTGGCCCAGCTCTGCCCCATCACATTCACAACAACCGATTTGTGATGGACCCGTTATGCTTCTTTTCTTTATTTTGCCACTGCCCGATTATTATGGATGACTGCCAAAGGGAAAGCCATTGACGAGTTGAACCAAAGCTGAAGAAAGACAGGATTTTCATATCACACATGGTTGTGTTTGAGATTTGATTTTAACATTTCTACCCTGGTTTCCCTGACTCCATTTGCTTTGAGGAAGGAATCTTCTGGTTCCAGAAAAGACAGGGTTTGTACAAATTACAGGCTCTCCTCCTCTCAGGTTTATTTCAGACAGGGGATGGTTAGAGTTGTACCCACCCGTAATTCTGCGAAGAAACAAAATATATACACGATTCCTCCAGGAAATAGCCAGAATTCCAGGGCATACACAGAATGTCATTCATGGATTTGATATAGCTGTTTCCTTTTTAAAACAATTAATTATACTCTTGACAAATGGCTTCCAACATTTCAGTCGCTCTTAACCCCTTACAGCAAGTGATTCAGTTCCAAAGTGGCACATTCA
>CM044446.1:8257533-8285089 GCA_024363595.1 Xenopus borealis
GATTAGCAATAAAGAAAGATTGAAAGGTTCAGTACCTGTGAGTGACACTAGTCCTCTTGCGGGTATGCCCAAGCATTCTTAAATTGGTCTGGAGATTCCATAATGGTTATTCTTTGTATTCTCCTAATATTCCCCATCATGGTATGAAGGCTGAATGCTCAGCGCTCCTGCTGGTACATACACGCATCAAAAACCTGGGAAAGAGAAAAAGAAAATCATTTATTAAATAAACTTAAACCAGAATTTAGTTGGACACTTGAATGTAACACAGTAAGAGTAAAGTCTTACAAAACAGATGTCAAAGCACAAGACAAAAATGTTGACTGTATTTAAGGGCATACAATACTGCAGCAGTACTCGGGAATGGATCTCATTCTCCCGATCATAGTGTGGCTGATCAGGTACCATCCCCATAGGAAATAAAATGCACAAGAGCAAACTGGCTCTTACGTTCCCTAACTCTCCAGGCCTGAGGCCCAAATCAACAAAGGTTAAAGGAGAAGTCTACCCATAATACAATAAACCCCTGCCCCCCTCTCTTAGGCCCCCCCAACCCCCCAGTCTACTTCCCCCCCCCCGGCAAATACCCCTAAGTTGCTATTTATCCCCTCAGTGCAGGTCCTGACCATGGAGATTGCAAGCACCGTCTTCTCTCGTGCAGTCTTCTTACAGGATCCATTGGCATTTGGCGGTGCATGCGCAGTAGGAGCATTTGATGGTTCAGCTCTCCTGCGTATGTGCTGAAAGTCATGAAGTCAGTGACTTTCGGCGCATGCGCAGTAGAGCTGAAACATCAAATGCTCCAACTGTGCATGCGCCGCTAATCGACGAATAATCCAGGAAGACGAGGACTGGAGAGACGATGGCGCCTGCAAACTCCACGGTCAGGACTTGCACTAAGCGGGGTAAGAAGAAACTTAGGGGCATTTGCCCGGGGGAGGGGTTTATTGTGTTATGGGTAGACGTCTCATTTGAATGGCACAACACAATACAAGATGCTGTCCCTAAATCTGGCCCTGACGAGTTACTATGCAGCAATTTATCTGGTGAACACAGAAGATTAGCAGGTGAGCAGCAATACACAAATTCCATCCACGTTATGGAACACCTTCAATCGTCTCCATGTCCAATAGGGGTTGCTCAAGTTTTTGGCAGGTGCCCATTTTAAAATATTTTAATTATTTATTAAAAAATATAAAATATACAGGAGACTTGGTGTTTGGGGCAGTAAGTGGGTGTTTCTGCACCAGTACTTTGCCATGGGGCCCATGGGCCTTTAGCTAGAAACAAGAGTAATGAAAATATAAGAGGTGTGTGTTTTAGGTTAACCTGCTACTACTTATTGGTCTTGGGGCCTGTGTAGCTCTTGAGCTGCCCTGTAACAGAAGAGAGTGTAGCAAGCACTGGGTTTAAGGAAAGAGGCAAACCTGTATCCTCAGCCGTCTTTACCCAAAGAAAGCCCTGGACTCCCTTCACTTCAGTGGGAATATAGTACCTTGAACAAGCTCTAGCAGAGCTTGAGTGATATACTGTTTCTGTACCTTTAAGAGGTGGTATTTGAGGTACACAGGTTAGAGATTGCTACCTTGACCTATCAGACTTAATAGCAGGGAGAAGCAGGTAAGTGTATCCTGAATTACAGAGCTTGCAATCCAAATGGACGTGTACTTGGATGAGCACCCTGTGAAGTCCCTGGTAGCTGAAGCAAATGGAGGAAAGTGAAGAGCTGCTTCAATAAGAGACGGGTACCGATGCCAAAGAGCTTGTACTGTATAAAGTGTTTATAGACTGCATTGTAAAGGTATTGGAATTCATCTAGAGAGGAGAGACAAGACTGCTGCTGTAAAGACTGGAGATTCCATATTATATATTTAAACTGCTCCTTCTGCACACAAGGAAATAATACAGGGTGACTGAGAAATCACATGAACATATGGGTGGATATAGGGGTTGGGGTAAAAAACTATTCCATGTGTCCCTCTTCAGCTGCAGCAATATATCCCAGCATGCACATGGGTACAAATGCCCAAACGGCTGTGTGTGTCATTCCGTTAGCCTCTAAATAACAGCTGCAGCCATTCCCCCTTAGTCCAAAAATAAAACAGGCAATGCCCCTATAAAGAACATTTTAGAGTAGGGCAGAAGGGCACAATAATTCCTAAAAACCTCTGTTCTTGGAGTTTGGCTATAAGGCATACAAACCCAAAGGGCAAAAGTAAAAAAAAAAAAAAAAAAAAAAAAAAAAAAAAAAAAAGCACTTAACCTTGTAGAATAGATCGTGACTTCAAGTAAAGGGATAGCAATACGGTTGAAAAATCCTTAAAGGAGAAGGAAAGGCTGGGAGAACTTGGGGGTGCTCTAGTAGTAGCACACATCTATTTACTGCAGGATCCACAAGTTTCCAGACAAGAGAGCTGCTATAGAGAAAACAGGATAGGGTTGCCACCTCACCCCTTTAGAACAGAACAAATATGGAATTCATAGCCAGTCTGACTAATTAGCAATTCATTTAGATGCATGCTGCAGCCTGAACTAATTTATGTGCAACCATTCATCTAAATCAATTGCTAATTAGCCAGGTTGGCTGTGTTCTGTTTTAAAGGGGTGAGGTGGCAACTCTAAGGGCTGGGGCAGACAGGGAGATTTGGGGATATTTTGTCGCGCGATTAATCGCAGGCGACAGAATCTCCCCGAATCTCCCTGTCTGCCCCCAGCCTAAGGGCCCTTACACACACGGGCGTTTTGGACCTGCACTCCCTGCGTTGTGTTTGGCTGCGTTCAGCCGCAGGGGAGCGCAGGTCTAGACGCACCTCATTAGTTTCAATGGCGTTGTACCCACAAGACGCGTGTAAGCGCCGAACGCCGATTCAGACGCAACATGCTGCGTGTGAATCTGCGTTCGGCGCTTACACGCGTCTCGTGGGTACAACCTCATTGAAAAGAATGAGGTGCGTCTAAACCTGCAACGCAAGGGAGCGCAGGTCCAAAACGCCCATGAGTAAGGGCCCTAAAGCAGACTCTGCTGCCCAAGCCCCCATTTTCCCTGGGCCCCTCTTCAACCGAGAGGTCGGCTTCCGCTACATAGTTATGCCACTGACACATCAGTGCTGGCCTTAAGGTGGCCCTACAGAGGGAGATCCGCTCGCTTGGCGATGTCAGCAATGAACAATGGCTCTCTCCCCAATATGTCCACATTGAGGTGGGCGATGTCAGACTGATCCGATTGTGGGCCCTAGGACCCAACGATCGGATTGCAAGAAATACAGGAGGTCGGATCGCGGGACTGCATCAACAAATACAATGTTTCTTTTTACCCAGTAGATATCGACTTAGTCTGTTGGCAGCTTTTATCGGCCCGTGTATTGGGGCCTTAATGCCAATTGAACCAATCAGGATGCGCTTTTACGTCTCCTCTCCACCAATTGCACACCTTAGAGATCTGCTTACTTTCTTCAGTATAAAGCCCCCCTCCTGCCTATGAATGTTATATTCCTGTCTCGGCTGCGTCAGGCAAGAGTCAGCAGAAGAACACAAGAGCTGCAGCGATTGAATTACTACCTCGCTGACAGTGATTTAAATTTCCCACCCACACACCGGTAATTATAAGGAGGGGCTTGAAAGAATTTCTTTTTCACTCTCCGCTTTGCAGATATTTAATGGCATGGTCTAAATTCTTAAAAGCCCCATAAGTATGCTCAGGTCTGTACAGAGAGATCAAATAAAACTATAGCAGCATAGGTATTCCCCTGTACTAAGCACAATTCAGCAGGAACAGCCCCTATGTTTGCTCATAGTCTGTACAGAGAGATCCCATAAAACTATCAGTATATGTTTTCCCCTGTACTAAGCACAATTCAGCAGCAACAGACCCTTAAATTTGTTTGTAGCCTGTACAGAAAGATCCCATAAAACTATAGCAGCATAGGAATGTTCTTGCACAAAAGCACAATTCAGCAGGAACAGCCCCCTAAATTAGCTCAGTCTGTACAGATTGATCCCATAAAACTATGACAGCATAGGTATTCCCTGTACTAAGCACAATTCAGAGGAACAGTCCCATAGTTTGCTCCTTGCCAGTACAGAGAGATACCATAAAACTAAAACAGCATAGGTTTTCCCCTTTACTAAGCATAATTCAGCAGGAACAGCCGGCTGAGTTTGTGCATAGCATGTACAGAGAGAGACTATAATACTAAAGCAGTATAGGTATTCGCCTGTACTAAGAAATATTCAGCAGGAACAGCCCCTAGGTTTGCTTATAGTATGTACAGAGAGATCCCATAAAACTATATCAGTATATGTTTTCCCCTGTACTAGGCACAATTCAGCATCACCAGCCCCTTAAATTTGTTTGTAGCCTGTACTGAAAGATCCCACAAAACTATAGCAGCATAGGAATTTCCTTGCACAAAAGCACAATTCAGCAGGAGCAGCCCCCTAAATTTGCTCATAGTCTGTACAGATTGATACCATAAAACTACAGCAACATAGGTATTCCCTGTACTAAGCACAATTCAGCAGGAACAGTCTCCTGAGTTTGCTCATAACCTGCACAGAGACATAACATAATACTATAGCAGCATATGTATTCCCTGTACTAAGTAAAATTAAGCAGAAACAGCCCCTATAATTTGCTCATAGTCTGTACAAACAAGGAACGTTTAGCGAGACAAGAGAATAGATGTAGTGAGGAGCAGAGGAGTGAAGGGCTTTGAATGTTAGAAGAATTTTATATGCTATCCTTTGCTTAAAAGGCAGCCATGCTAAGGATTTAGTTGGGGTTGAGCAGATTCTTCATTAGGAGAGAGTAGAAGAATCCCGGTAGCAGAGTGTAAATTGATTGGAGGGGAGAGAGAGATGGGAGTCAGTTGTACTAAGCACAATTCAGCGGGAACAGCATCCTGAGTTTGTTCACAGCCTGTACAGAGAGATCACATACAACTATGGCAGCATAAATATTCCCCTGTACTAAGCACAATTCTGCAGGAACAGCTCCTAAGTTTGCCCCTTGCCTGTACAGAGAGATCCCATAAAACTATGGCAGCATACATATTCCCCTGTACTAAGCACAATTCTGCAGGAACAGCCCCTAAGTTTGCCCCTTGCCTGTACAGAGAGATACCATAAAACAAACAACATAGGTATTCCCCTGTACTAAGCATAATTCAGCAGGAACAGCCCCCTGAGTTTGCTCATAGCCTGCACGGAGAGATAACATAATAATATAGCAGCATAGGTATTCCCTGTACTAAGAAATATTCAACAGAAACAGCCCCTAAGTTTGCTCATAGCATGTACAGAGAGATCCCATTCAAATATAGCAGGATAAGTATTGCTCTGTACTAAGCACAATTCAGCAGGAACCGAGCCCTAAGTTTGCTCATAGTCTGTACAGATATCAAAACTATGGCAGCATAGGTTTTCCCTGTACTAAGCACAATTCAGCAGGAACAGCCCCTAAGTTTGCTCATAGCATGTACAGATCGATACCATAAAAATTTTTCAGTATAAGTATTCCTCTGTACTAAGCACAATTCAGCAGGAACAGATCCCTAAGTTTGCTCATAGTCTGTACAAATATCAAAACTATGGCAGCATAGGTTTTCCCTGTACTAAGCACAATTCTGCAGGAACATCCCCTATGTTTGCTCATAGTCTGTACAGATCGATACCATAAAAATTTTTCAGTATATGTATTCCCCTGTACTAAGCATACTTCAGCAGGAACAGACCCTTAAATTTACTCATAACCTTTACAGCTAGATGCCATACTAAGCACAATTCAGCAGAAAGAGCCTACCGAGGTTGCTCACAGCCTGTACAGAGAGATATAAAACCATAGCAGCATAGGTCTTCCCTGTACTAAGCACAATTCAGAGGGAACAGCCCCTAAGTTTTCTCATAGTCTGTACAGAGAGATCCCATAAAACTATGGCAGCATAGGTATTCCCTGTACTAGGGTTGCCACCTTTGGTAAATTTTTTTACCGGCAGGCGGGGGGCGGGTCACAAAGGGCGGAGAGTGATGTCAAAAGGGGTGGGGCATGACATCATAGGGGCGTGGCGCCACATCCTACGATCGGCTGAAGACTGCGAGAAAGGTACGGTTTAACTCGAACTAAGGCAGGGTAAGGGCCTTTTTTAAGTGGTGTTACAAATTTACCGGCAGCTACATTGCCGGTAAATTTGTAATACCGGCCCCAGCCTTTTCTGGTGTTTTACCGGCTGGGTGGCAACCCTACCCTGGGCCTGTACTAAGCACAATTCAGCAGGAACAGTCCCTAAGTTTGCTCAAAGTCTGTACAGAGAGATCCCATAAAACTATAGCAACATAGGTATTCCCTGTACTAAGCACAATTCAGCAGGAACACTGTCCCCAGCTGGCAGCAGTAATGGGTCAGGGGGAAAGACAGTCACCATTTCTCACCCAGACCTGTGCCAGACAACAAAACTCTGTCGAAGGGGCCTCATCAAAATGGTTGCAATTGGGCCCCGCAGTTGGTAAGACCAGCACTACTCAACATCACATCAGAATAATGGAATAAATAGAGAGGGGCCCAGACTTACATGTAGTGGGTTCGCTGGGTGCTGCTGCCGCCACATGTAGCTGTGCCTTACCCACCTTACTTACTGCACAATAATGTTCACTCACTCCTAGACTCTTGCACACAAGCACAAATTGCATCTCACCCACATGGAAACAGCACCATTTTGTGAAGCAATTTCTTTCTCTCACAAACACAGCATCATGTGACCAGGGCGGGGCTTATGAAAGATACAGAGTAAAAAGTATGGGGGACTGGTGCTTGTTACCAGGAGACTGAGGAGAGAGGCAGCGGCTACTGAATTGAAATAACATTATGGGGACCTGGGACGTTTGTTCTTGCCATGTTTAAGGGAAAACGCCATGTCTGTAAACACCTACATTGGAAGGCCTTGACCACTGTGACAGGAAAGTCCCTGTGTGTGAGGAAGGGCCCTGTTCTAGTCATTGGGTAAATAATGTGGCCCCGGTCTACATTGCAGCTGCCGGTAGGGTTGCCACCTGGCCGGTATTTTTGATGGTTGATTCGAATGTTATTAATGTGAAAATAAAGATAAATATATAGGAAGGACGGTATTTTTTTCAAGAAAAGGTGGCAACCCTAGCTGCTGGCTATGGTGCAGAGTTGTCAACTACCCTTGATTTTATGGGTAGTTACCAGATTTTCCGCTGTTCCTTGGTCTCTCCTCACTCTCCTTTCCCTGTCGCTCGCTCACTCATGAGCAGTGACGTTGCGTGTGCACACACACTGATAGAGAAGCATGCAAGCTGAGTGGTAGGTGCGTCCGGTGTAGAGGTAAGCAGAAGAGGTTGTTGCCCAGCAGGGCCGGGCAACCTGGCCGGTCACCCCCTGGCTTAAGCACGCGTGTGTGCAAACAAGAGCATCGAGCAGGACTGCAGACCGGATTGGGGTAGGCAAGGTACGTGCCTGGCACAGTGGCACCCCTCAAGTTTTGTGGCCTTGGCACGTGCCTACTCTGTCTACCCCTAGTTCAGGGCCTGCTGCTTAT
Source organism: Xenopus borealis (assembly GCA_024363595.1). Classification (NCBI taxonomy): domain Eukaryota; kingdom Metazoa; phylum Chordata; class Amphibia; order Anura; family Pipidae; genus Xenopus; species Xenopus borealis. The sequence goes on from CM044446.1 coordinate 8,265,087, forward strand.
TGCCCCCCAATCGATGCTCTCTAGGCAGCTGCTTCTTCTGCCTACCCCTAATTCCGGCCCTGGTTACGCTGATGCATCCTCCCCAATTTCTTGTGATTTCTAATAGAGGGATGCACCAAATCCACTGTTTGGGAATCGGCCGAATCCGCAAATTCTTTGTGAAAGATTTAGCCAAATACAGACATGCGTGTGCACATATGTGTTTTTGCTGTGACCACATGAAAAAGGAAGGTTGCAGCAGGAAGAAGCCTGCAGATCTGGACCGGCTGGGCCCACAAGAGCTACAGGCCCACAAGAGCTACAGGCCCACCAGGTTTTTCCCCGATATCCCGCCAGTCCAGTCTAACCCTAACTGTAGATCCAATTCAGGGAGCACTTATAAAGCAAAGAAGGGTGCAGCACCGTCATTCAACTCTCTCTACAGAGAAGCTAATGCCTTGCTGTGTTTTTTTTCATATTCTCCATAAGGAAAAACAGATTCCAGATCTATCAGAAGATCAAATCACAATTCCAGAGCCAAAAAAAAGTGATACCGTTATTTATTTATGCCACAAAAAAAGGCCCTTCCCCTTAGGGAGGACGCTCCTGAAACTGCTTGAGCCCTACCATTTCTCTGAGAGTGTTACACACACATTTGTCCTTTAGTGCTTTTTTAAAAAATACAGCCCAAGCTAGAAGCATTATGGGTAGGGTTGCCACCTGGCCAGGATTTTACCGGCTTGGCCGGTATTTTTGATGGTTGACCCCACTGTTATTAATAGGAAAAAAATAAATATATAGGAAGGCCAGTATTTTTTTCAAGGCAACCCTAATTATGGGGCAGCTTTATTAAAGGTCGAAGTGAAAATTTAATTTTTCGCATTTATTTCAGTGTAATTCGACCAGGGAATAGTAAAAATTCAATTTGAGTTTTTTTTTTAAAAAAGTCGAATTAGTATTTCAAAATTTATCATGTTCTGTCCCTTTAAGAATTCAAATTCAACTATTCGCCATCTAAAACCTGCCAAATTGGTGTTTTAGCCTATGGGGGGGGCGTCCTACAATCAATGTGGAGTAGGTTGGTGGACTTTTGATAATCAAAAAACTCATTCCATTCAAATCGAGTATACCGGTTCACCTGAATTTAAAAAATGTATTTAAAATAAACCTCGATTGGTCGTTTTTAGCTCAAAATTTGAGTTTATGGGAACTGCGGCTATGAACTCGCGGAGCTTCGATTTCCGTAGTCACCCGAAATTGCCTCACTAGAAAACTTCAGGCGACTTTTAGCAGTTTGGGGAGATTATTCGCCAGGCAACGAAATCTCCCCAAATCTGCCCCTGCCCTTACAGACATTTACATTAATACAGGTATAGGATCTGTTATCCAGAATGCTCAGGACGTGGGATTTTCCGGATAATGGAGCTTTCCATAATTTGGCTCATCATACCTTAAGTCTACTAGAAAGTCATTTAAACATGAAATAAACCCAATAGGATTTGCTTCCAATAAGGATTAATTATATTTTAGTTGGGATCATATACAAGCTACTGTTTTATTATTTTTACAGAGAAAATGTTTTAAAAATTTGGATAGTTTGGATAAAACGGAGTCCATGGGAGACAGCCTTTCAGTAAGCAGGAGTTTTCTGAATAACGGGTTTCTGGATAGAGGATCCCCTACCAATGCCCTTACAAATGCTATTGCCACCTAGAAAAACTAAAGTGCATCTAGTCCTTTCATACTGGCAGTTTATTTACCAGAATAAAGCCAATAACTGCTCAGACAATATGGTTGGTAGCAGAAAGATGAGGTTTTTCCATTTCCACATTTCCCCAAGACAATTTGGCCTTTGGTCTTTTTGGGGTTTAGAACCCTTTTTTGGTTTAAACAAATGTAACAAGGGCCTGTGGCATAGCTAGATATTACTGGGACCCGCAGAAAATTATTTTTTCAGGGCCCCAAAATGAGGTTGAATTGTTTTACTAATGTTTATTGAAAGTGTAAATGAATTAGGGCCCCTATACCTCCTGGGCAGCCGCAGGGTCTGCTTCCTCTATAGTAAAGCCCCTGATAAGGCCCCATTCATTGCTCAGTACAAAATGACATCTGTGAACATATACAGTATATATATATATATATATATATATATATATATATATATATTATAGTGTATAAACTACGTTGAGCCCCACTTACCGCAGTTTGTAGACTGGGTAAAAACAGGCCCATACCTCCCAACATTTTGGAAATAAAAAGAGTGACAGAAAAGTTGCCGTGCTTAGCGCGGTGAATTTTTTTGACCATACCCAATACCCCCTAATTACCATGTTCATTTTACAAAATTTGGCAGGTTATGAAAGTTTGAACATATTTCTCTGGGGTTTTTTTCAGTTATTAAAGCTTTGCTAATGAAGTTGAATTGCCCTTTAAGCTGTGCATCTAACTTTTCCCAAGGGACCTCCTTATCCAAATTAAATGTTACAATTACCTATTTGCTTATCTTGAAATTGTTACAAAAGTATCTTATCTCCTGCTGTGGCTGTTCTGGGCTCTCTTAAGTTAGATACTTCTTTTTCTGGTTGTTCAGCGCATAGAAAAAGGGGACTTTGCGGTACAAATGAGGGACTGCGGGTTGAGCTGTCGAAAGAGGGACTGTCCCTCTAAAAACGGGACAGATGGGAGGTATGTAGGCCTAATTTAGAATGCTGATGTCATGCTCTGACCCACTCTGGCCAATCAGCACTGCCCCGTGTAGTAATGCAAGCAGACAAGTGCTATTGTTTATAACTAATAAATATTGGTCATTGCTATAGTTAATCTTGGTGCCAACCTAGAGGCCCAAGTGCGGTTCTGACAAGTTCTGAGCTTCAGTATACATGCAATTAAATACATTTTTATTTACCACATCAAATAACTTACACATTACCTGTTTAATATTGGGGTACAATTTATGTCATGTAGGTTTTTTTACCATAATGGTGCCTCAATGACAGGGTCGGACTGGGGGGCCTGGGGCCCACTATGACTGCCGTCCAGGGCCTCCCCTCAGGCCCCGCTGAGCCAGTTCGACCCTGCTCGATGACAACATTTCCAAAGTCACCTCTAACTGATCATCACTTCCATATTGACTTAAAGGAGAACTAAACCCATACATTAAAAAAACCCTCCCCCCATAAACTCCCCTCCCCGCTCGCAACCCAGCCTACTTGCTACCCCGGGAAAATACCCATAACTTTTTACTCAACCCTCGCAGCAGTCAGGCGTCAGCGTTCACAGCAGCCATCTTCTTCAGTAATCTTCATGTCTTCTTTTGGCTCTTCGGCGATTCCCGTGAGTTTTGGAGCATGTGTAGTTGTCTGGAACTGGGAAATTGCTCCAACTGCACATGTAACGCTGTTCAATACACGAAGATTACCAAAGCAGAAGAAGATGGCTGCTTGAATCTGCCGTGAGGGGTGAGTAAAAAGTAAGGGGCATTTGCCCAGGGTAGCAAGTAGGCTGGGGGGGGGGGGGTCTACGGGGTGAGAGTTTTTTTAAAGAATGAGTCCAGTTCTCCTTTAACCCCATAAATGCTGAGTGTCAGCAGTAATCCGCTATCTCTCCCACTGACTTGCACTTTGAAGGTTCAATCGATTGCTCTGCAGAAGACGGGCTGCAGTGGGTCTGTACAGACACATATACAGGTATAGGATTAATTATCCGAAAACCCGCTATCCAGAATGCTCAGAATTACGGAATGCCCGCCTCCCGTAGACTCCATTATAATGAAAACCGTAGCTTGTACTTGATCCCAACTAAGATATAATTAATCCTTATTGGAGGCAAAACCAGCCTATTGGGTTTATTTACATTACATTTCATTAATTTTCATTATATTTCTTTAATTTCCTAGCCGGAAAACCCTAGGTCCCGAGCATTCTGGATAACAGGTCCCCATACCTGTATATTTGTTAGAATACAGTGTAATCACATTCTCCGCAGTTCCCCTTTTTGTTCCGACTCTGTATTACCGTTTCTCCTTGGGTACAAATTCACAATATCAAAGTCAGCGCTAAAAAAACTCAGGGAAATAAGAATGCAGCATTATGGGTATTGACTATACCTGTACAGGCAACTTAGCTTTGGGATGTTAGATGCAAATAGTCCTGGAGAAGGAAGAACGCCTATATTCTAAATATATCTGCAATGGAGGCAAACATATGTCAAAATTATGAGTTCAAATTGTAAAGTGATCAGAATATATTTTATTAACTGCAAACTCTGATGTGGTAAAGAAAGATTTTCATCAAATAAGAACACGACAGATCCCATTTAAAGGGGTAGTTAACCTTTAACTTAAACTTTTTGTATGACATGGACAGTAATACTCTTAATAATCTTCATTTTTTTTTTTCATTTTTTTTTATTTTGCAAATGATTTAGCTTTTTGTTCAGCCTCTCCAGTTTGACATTTCAGCAGCTATATAGTTCCGAGTATGCAATATACCCTAGCAACCAAGCAGTAGCTGGAATGAGAGGGTGGAATATAAATAAAAAGTAGGAGGTGAATAGAAACAGGTATAGGGAGAAATAAAACACATATTCAGGAAATTCACAATTTTCATAATGATTTTTCTATTAATTAAACAATAGCTTGTACTTGATCCCAAGTACATATTGGAGGCAAAATAATCCTTTTGGGTTTGATAAATATTTAAATATTTTTTTTTAATAAAGTATGGTGATCCAAATTAAGGAAAGACCCCTTACCCGGAAAACCCTGGTTCCCAAGCAGTCTGGAAAACAGGTCCCATGAAAAGTAGTTAATAACAATAAAATTGCAGCCTCAAAGAGAATTTTTTTTTTTCCCTGCAGGGTCATTGCCCCCTGTTTGAGAGCTGAAAAGAGGTAGAAAAACAAGGCAAATCAATCAAACTATAAAAAAATTAAAAAAAACTAACTGAAAAGTTGCTAGGAACATGCCTTTCTATAAGCAGCCTTCAAACAAGTGCATTGGCACAAAGGGAAAGAAGACAGAAAATGACATTACATAAGGCTATGCTTAAAAGAACATAGTATTATTTTTATTTATGACCAATTCCCTTTAATTAAGTTAAACCTCTGGCTCTTCTTTTCTAATGTTATTAGTTTATGTTACACTCTCCCCCACACAAACCCACAGCAGTTCTGCACTTATATATTTCCTCAATAGATGGCACCAAAGCTCCCACAGTTTTTAAACCCTGTACATGTCACATCTCCTGAAGATCTGATACTAGGTAGGAAAGGTACGTTCCATCCAGAATCTCTTCTATGTCTCCATGTTTCACCAGCCAGCACTTGGCCTCGTGTACTTGGGCAGTAGAATCCTTCAAAGTTCTTTCAACCAGTGTAGCTGGCGCCGTTTGGCTATTTCTCATCACAGTTCCTGATAGGGTCAAATCATGGCTCAGCTTTTTATTGATCACTTCCATCCGACAATTCTGAAACTGTCCTAAAAAAACAGTATTGCAAATGTAAGTAATAGAATACTGCTAATTTGTGATTGTCAAATACACTACAGTGTGTAACACTGATATTCCTCAATTAATTATTGTATCCAACCGGTATCTGACCCGATACAATACAGTAGGTCATACACATGCATGGCCACCTTTCCAGTGTTCCATTCATTGGGGAAAACTGGTCTAACAATCAGAACAGAAAGAAAGAACAAGATGTGGTTCTTTGTCACTTCCTTTCCTCTGACAATGCACATTTTCCATCAGAGACAATAGTCCTGTGATCCATCAGGATTGGAATATTCAATCTGAGGCAGGCCATACATGGTCATTATCAGCCAAAATGCTCAACCAAATCTGAGAGTGAATGGCCAACCTTAGAGATTCATTTGCACACAATACAGTACAAAGAAACTCCAAGTATCGTTACTCTTAAGGAGGTCATAGACTCACTGGCAATATCGAACAAAACAAGTCGGTGAATGTATGGTGGGAGATGAGCCGACTGATATCAGCAGAAGACTTGGACATCAGTCGGCTTGCCGATCGTGCTGCCCTGGAAAATTCTGATTGGGCGCCTTTGAAAACCAGCCATTGTTAGTGCTGAATCATCAGCTACAGGTAGAATTCTATTGTTTCTACCTATATATATATATATATATATGAACAATCTTTCCTGCAAACATCTTTTCTAAAGATCGTAATTATAATGCCCATGGCCACCTTAAGAGGCCTGTTCAAGATTGTTCAAGCTGGCCTAAAACCCATTGTGACTTCATTAACTTACACAGGGTTTCAAAGCTCGAAAGCTCAAGCAATCTTAAACAGGCTTCTAAATGTATTCTCATTTATTGTTTTAAATTATCTACTGACCTAAGAGACCACCAGAGCTTGGGGATAAACCTTCTGCCTCGACAATGTAGAAGCCCAGATGATCCAGCTGAAGATATGATGGATGCTGATAATGATGGAAAATAATCAGTAGCTCCACGTTACGCCCAATCCATATAGTGACATTGGTTGAAGGAACTACTCTGACTGACAGGTTGGGCTTCTGGAAAAACACTGGTTGGTTGACTGCAAACGTCTGCTGTTTTTCTCCAGTAAGGGTCAAGTTCTGAAGGGAAATGCTGATTGCATATTTGGAACGCGGCCGGTTGATAACAACAGTGATCACGTCAAGGTAGGTACGCAGCCTTCTCTCAAAGCCAACTTTTAGTGGGGCCTTCATCAAATGTCCATTCACTGTGATACCTGCATATAAATATATAGTTTATAGTATAATTTTTATTACTGTATTAAATGCACCTAGTATAAGCAACATTGGCCTCTATGTGTTGTAGATATCATTACTATATCTCTGCTCCTGTGCAGATTCTTATGGCTAGGCTTTCATAATGTTACCTCCAACAATAAATAAACCCAATAGGCTGGTTTTCCTTCCAATAAGGATTAATTATATCTTAGTTGGGATCAAGTACAAGCTACTGTTTTATTACTAGAAAAAGAACATTATGATTAATATTGTGAATTATTTCATTATTATGGAGTCCATAGCACTTTCTGGAGAACGGATCCTATACCTGCATTAAAATGGTGGATATGAACCATGGCAAACAGCGTTGTATTCTGTTTAATTCCAAGAGATCAACTAAAATTACACATAAACCAATGAAATTACTTCTAGCAGAAAAGATTATATATATGGAGTATGTAGCTACAAGATTATACTTGTTTGTTAACTGCTGAAGGAGAAAGGTCTCTTTGTACCTGCAACAGGATCAGAGAGCAGCCTCAAGATATCCCCCGGTCGTCCATCTAATGTAAAGCATAGCTTCTCTTGGGATTCTGGAAAATTCACTATAAAATGGGGGTCTCCGTCCACTGGCATAAAAAGAATACAAAGTTAGTAAAGGCTCTTGGCGATAAAACACTGTAAGTCTATGGATGAATGCTCACCTGAAGACATGAAGGTCTGAAGCCCAGGAGCACCTAATAGGTGTGCTTAAATAGAAGGGAAACAAAATGTTATGGTTGACAATTTATACAAAATACACACAGCAAGGCTAATTTAAAAATGAAATGCGTGGTTGCTTGGGGGACCCTTGTGAAGGCAGTAATTTCAGTGAAAGAAGAAATATGAAATGAGCACTGATTTCCAAATTGTGGGTTGTTGTGCCCCATCAGATAATTGGGGCTGAATTCCAATACTTTGGGGTAATTATTTACTTCCCTGGTTACCAGTGGAATTATAGCTGGGTGACTGTTAGGCTGGGGATAGACAGGGAGATTCGGGGAGATTCTGTCGCCTGGCGTTTTTAGCAGGCGACAATCTCCCCGAATTTCCTTCTCCCTGTCTGCCGCTAGTATAACTGACAAAGCGCCAGCGCCTGTGCACACACAGCGCGGCGATTTCTGGAATCGCCCGAAGATACTTCGTGAGGAAACTTTGGCCGAAAATCGCCGCGCTGCGTGTGCACAGGCACTGGCGCTTTGTCAGTTATACTAGCGGCAGACAGGGAGAAGGAAATTCGGGGAGATTGTCGCCTGCTAAAAACGCCAGGCGACAGAATCTCCCCGAATCTCCCTGTCTGTCCCCAGCCTTAACCCAATGTTTCTATATATCTGTAACCTTCTTAAGAGCTAAGGGGGCCCAGCCTGAAGGCCAGTTAGGGGGAGATTTGGGGTGAGTGCTTATTTGTGCCCTGGGTACCCCTAGAACTATAGCAGGGTGACACCCCAATGTTTCTATATATCTGTAACCTTGTTATGAGCTAAGGGGGCCCGGCCTGGAGGTCAGTTAGGGGGAGATTTGGGGTGAGCGCTTATTTGTACCCTGGGTACCCCTGGAACTATAGTGACACCCCAATGTTTCTATATATCTGTAACCTTGTTATGAGCTAAGGGGGCCCAGCCTGAAGGCTAGTTAGAGGGAGATTTGGGTTGAGTGCTTATTTGTGCCCTTGGTGCCCCTAGAACTATACACAATAACTGTTACCCCAATGTTTTAATATATCTATAACCTTGTTATGAGCTAAGGGGGTGAAGGCCAGTTAGGGAGGGATTTTGGGTGGGTGCTTATTTGTGCTCTGGATATCCCTGGAACTATAGCAGGGTGACTGTTAGCTAACAACAGGGTTTCTATATATCTGTAACCTTGTTCATTATCTGTCCTAGATGTTTCTGGGACAACAGTAGAGTCAGTGGATTATAATTCTGTCTAACGTAGGTCAAGATCACTGTACAGCACTAGCCACTTATTAAGAATTAGTTTGTCTTTAACCTCATTTGCTATATAACCAGGTGACAAAATGCCACTGTATTAGCATATACTTAGTAAGCCTAATTACTCACCACCGCCAAAGATGAATTCTATATCTTCAGGGATTTCAGAATAGAAATCTACAAAATAATCAAAGATGCAATGGGTCAGACCTACATTTTTGCATTTAAAGAGTCACTACTACATTGTTACTAAAGTCTGTTAAATAAAACCATGGACAGCTTACAGCTTCTAGTTTCTCTGAACCAACTGCCCCTAAAGATTTAAATAAAAATAACTAAACAGAAACCTTTGTTGGTGTGCCAGTGTGAGCCCCCTGCCCTCCCATGAATACAACACTGCGCTCTGTTTTTGGAGAGCAGAGCCCTCTTCAATTCGGTACAAAGTGCATAAAACAAATAACAATAATAATAAATATAATTGTTGCATTATTGGTTGTTAGATTCCATAGCAACATTGTAGCAGTTAAATGCCAAAGTGGAGAATTGCAGGGCAAAAACAGTTAGATTTTGAAAAAAGAACTTTAATAAATATGACAATTGTAAAATGTTTTGGAGAAGCACCTTCTACATCCACTTTAAAAAAAAGTCATGATTGTAAGATACAAAGTGCAAAAGAAAATGGACATACCTTCAGAAATATCCATGATTCCTGCATAGTCACAAACAACAAGAAAAGACAGGTGTTAATGCTGAAAATGGTCATGAGAAACTGTGACTTAAGGTGGCCAAACATGCAGAGATCCGCCTGTTTGGTGAGGTCACCAAACAATTGAATCTTTTCCTGATATACCCACCTTGAGGTGGGTGATATCGGGCTAATCCGATTGTGGGACAAGAATACAGGCAGCCAGAATAAGGACCACATCAACAAATCCATGCGGTCCTAAAACCAACTGAATTTTTAAACCCGCATGATCAACATCAATCCGATTTTCAGCCGGATATCGATAAGTTGCTAACTTATATTGGCCTGTGTATGGCCACCTTAACTGTGTGGAACAGAACTGGTAATTTGATAAAAAATCTTCAACCTACCTGCCATATCTAACTCTTTTAAATAGCTGTAAACTGGAGGTGGGTTAAGTGATTCCACATACATTTGATTTGCAAATTCTTCATGATGCAATTCAGTGCTGTCAGGAAGGACAAGGAACCTCAATAAGGTGGGGTCCACAGGAAACGTTGTCGGCAATTGTGGAGTTGTAGTTGCTTGCGCTCCCCAACCACGTTCTGTTGAAGACAAGCTAGTGCCAACAGTCAATGTAGCTGACAATAACTCTGATGGATTTTCAGTTTTTGAGATGGGGGCACCTACTGTTGATACAATAGGAGCTTTCTCTGTCATAGGTCTAACAGTTCCTTCAGGAACATTAGTGTGTGGTTGCAGAGTGGCAGGTGGGCGTGAGGGCATGTTGTGTCGGGAATCTGGGGTGATGGAGAGGATTGCATTTGTAGCTAATGCCACCGTTGTCTGTTTCTGAAAGGCAGGATTAGTTGTTACTAAATTAGATGCTACACTTGGGTGTCCTTTGGCTCCAGTAACTTGAACAGCTGTTGTGACCCTGGGAGAAGACTGTGTAGAGATGCTTGTGGTGCTGGTTGCTACTACAGTTCCTGTTGTTGTTGTCTTTGTTGATAAAGTTGATTTGGTACCTCTGGTGGTAGTCTTTGCTATCCAAGAGGCAGAAGTAATTTTGGTCTTCGGAGAAGTTGTTTTTGTGGCTGTAGTGGCACTCATCATAATGGGAAAAGTCACAGGGGCGGAAGTGGTTGTTACTGAAGGTGATGCAGCTTGGGTCGTCTTCCTATCTTCTTCATCTTCTGGTTTGACTATAATCAAGGAAGTAACAGGTGTCACAAAGTTGTACTTAAGAGAGAGGTTGGTCGCCTTCTCAGTGAGAAGCCTTCGTGCTAAAGAATCATTTGCTTTGATCCTAGCCTCTAGTAAATCTTTAATAGTGAAGAAGGCCCAAAGCCGTTGGACAAACCATTGGATCTGTTCCACGTTGCTAGAGCACCCAAAGTTGGTCTCCGTGCTATTGCTTTCCATGGAGATGTCATTTTCCAAGCTCAGTTTCTGTTTCTGGTCATGAGCAGTCAATCGAACTTTAAGGTCTTTGGTTCCAGACTTCAGCTTCCCAGCCACTACAAGTTCTGAACCCTCAAAGTAGTTGGGGAAGAGTGTCTGCGTCACGTTCTGTGCACTCTCTTCAAGATAGTTCAACTCAATGTCAAATAGAAGTGGGCTGGCAATCTCATCATAAAAGCCCTTTAGCTGCAACGTGGCATCAGAATATTCATAAATGCGTCTTGCTATGCCACGGTTTTCCAGAGACAGCCTCCTCATGAGGTTGTAGTCTGCATCTTCACCAAATGCCAGACAAAAGAGAGAAATGTTGCCTCCCATGGCCTTTTGGGCATTGCTAAGGATGCGACTGGAGGCCAAGACACCCGAGGTTGCTTCTCCATCTGTAAGGAAGATGATGAGAGGGATCTTCTTTGTGCTTGTTTCTTTCTCTGGTTTCTGAGATGTTTGTTTGAAGATGGAAGCGGCAGCCAGAAGTGCAGCATTGATATCAGTCCCTGAAAAGAATTGGTCCAGATTGGTTAAATGAAAAAACATTTCAAAACAAAGATATTCATGGATAGATGTATATTGGTAATATCACTATTTGTCTCTTTTTTTCCGGACCATTTCCTTATTCATTTTCCAGTCTGCAATTTAAATAATTTGGGTTGCTAGGGCAAGCTGCCTCAAAAGCCACAAAGTTTCAGTCCTGCACCCCTTTTTCTGTTCTCTAACATGTTTTGGGTCATTTACTTAACCCCAAGGCACAAGTGGAAGAAAACTAGGGTGTGCCGCAGCACGCTTCAAAGTGTTCATATAAGGAGCACCTCCTGCTGCTCTATACCATGAATGAGTCCTGCAAGGGTCAGTTTTCTGAAACCCATACCTGACCTGTACCCCGAACCCACAGGTCGGGTACCCACAACTGCACCCAACCGCTTACTTGCTTCCTAGACCGGTACCTGCAACCCAAACCTGCAATGTGACCTGCATGTGGTGGCTTCTGGCTGTAAGATATGCTGATGATTGATGCGCACAGCCGCACGCTAGTCCAGAGACTCTGGCTGGGAAGAAAATGGCACTGCCCACCAATACAATATAAAGAGAGTGACAACAAAGAAATTCAGTGACACTTGACGCATTTCTTGGATCTTGCAACATTTAATCAATGGCTGGTACTGCAGTGTAAGAAGCCACAGTAAATAGATGGAACGAGGAATGCAGTGCTTTGCTGCAAAATCACCATTAACACACACTATTTAAACCAAAAAATAGGGACGACCCACCTCTTGGGGGAGGGGATAGTCCCTGCCCACCTGTCCATATCATTACACATAGTACAACACACATGCAAATTACACAATCTATGAATTAGTTACCACACACACCACCATGGTATGTTGTGTCAAAGTCCAAAACCAAGTCCATGGTGGTGTGTGTGGTAAATAATTCATAGATTAAGTGTAATTTGCATGTGTGTTGTACTATGTGTAATGATATGCACAGATGGGCAGGGACTATCCCCTTTTTTGGTTTAAATAGTGTTAATGGTGATTTTGTACACTAGATAAAGGGCAACTTTGCTCGAAACATGTAGTGTCAAATAAAAAGGATCAATTTTGCAGCAAAGCACTGCGTTCCTCCTGGTCTGTTTCCATCTATTTACTGTGGTGACCCCTTATTTCAAGTGCCTTGGATGGGGCACAGGAACAAACTTCTAGGACTGGAAGGAAAACCCGGGGCTCAACATAATCTGGTGGAAAATAAGTGAATCTTGATCGTAAGAAGCCAGCCAGGGCAGAAACAGAAAGTTTAACATTTAAATATAAAAACACTCCCACCTGAATCGGACCCGATCTAGGGGCACATAGAACAGTGGGTTGTCCGCCCCGGAAAACCTGCCAGCATTAACAGGAGAGTATTTTCAGACTTCAAAACCTTGTGACGGGTATTCCATGGGTAACCGACTCATCGTAGGACTCAACTATGAACCTCTAAATGACAAGCAAGCCACAGGGCAGTAGATGTGCCACCCCAGTCCCCCATTTATTAATACACCACTGACTAACTCTGAGTGGAGGCAAACTACGGGGCAGTAGGGGGGATGCAGGTGGCAGTAGGAGATTTCCTTGCAGGTCAGCTACATCCTCTGTGTGTGGTCACATGGTTTATCAATTGTGCCAGTTATGGCTCCGCTCACCCTACTTCCGGTCACCATATACAACCACATAGTTCAGCTTTGAAACCTGTGCCTGAGAACCCTCAATGGGTACCTGAAATAAAAATGGTAACTCACATCCATCAGCTTCAATCTTATTCACATAATCCTTAGCACTCTTTTTGTTCTGAGCCGTCGCCAGGATGGATTGGCCTGGCCTCCACACGTGCACCACATCCGAAAATGTGATGATGTTGAAAGAGTCGTCTCGATGTAGGTCATTTAGTATAACGTGCATTGCACTTTTAGTCTGTTGGGATGGAAGGTTTGCAGAGGATTAGGAATGATCCTACTCACTGTATCACTGAGTTCATTGCTATTGAGCTTGTTTATGGTATAAAGCTCATGTTCTTACTTGAACTGCATTAAGAACTGCCCTTGGTTACCTTATACCTTATGATTATGGGGCAGAAGCCCCATATTGTACTTGGAACAGGGTTCACAATTATGCGTTTTGAACTCAGCAGCTGTCCAATCACAATAGTTGCTCAGATTAAGTTACTTTTTCTATGATGTAGAGAGTGATATTCTGAATTTGTAATTAGTTTAAATTTTTTCATTAGTTTTCATCTCTTTATTCAACAGTTTGCAGTTTCAGTAATCTGATTGCACTGAGATTTTAATAAGAGGCTGGAATATGAATAGGAGGGGCCTGAATAGAAAGACGAGTAAGAGCAATAAATCTGTAGCCTTATAGAGCATTGTTTGCTAAGAGGGGGTCATTGATGCACAACCCCTGCCCCATTTAAAAGCTGGAAAGAAAAAACACTATAAAAAAATAAATAATGAAGACCAAATGAAAAGTTGCTTAGAATCAGACACTATACAGTTGTGCTCATAAGTTTCCATACCCTGGCAGAATTTATGATTTTTTTTAACCATTTTTCAGAGAATATGAATGATAACACAAAAACGTTTCTTTCACTCCTGGTTAGTGGTTGGCTGAAGCCATTTATTGTCAGACAACTGTGTTTACTCTTTTTAAATCATAATCACTACACAAACTACCCAAATGACCCCCGTGTATCCAAAGGAGATGGGGAGTAGAGTTTTTTTTAACATTAGGGTTGAATTCTCCTTTAAGGTGAATGAACCCTTCAACGGTACATTCATTTAAGTTTTTGTAAAGTTCTGAGCTAGTTTGTTGCAGGATCATGGAGCATATACCTGGTGCTGTTAAATGAAAGTGAAAGAAGGAACATGAAGGTCTCAGACACATACACTGTGTGTGTGGCCCAGTAGGTTTAATTACCGCCCTGGAGACAATGCTACTAATCACATAATAGAGTTAGTTCCTTGAAATGATTGTGCTATTTCTGCCTAAGGCTTCCCCTTCTTTGGGGCGACAATCTCCCCAAACTGCCTTCCCTCTAGCTAAAATGTAAACTTGCCAGCGGAATGGCACTTGCCATCCTTGTGAGGCAAAACGATGCGCCGCTAGTGCCATCCCGCTGGCGATTTTACACTGTAGCCGACAGGAAGGCAGTTTGGGGAGATTATCGCTCCAAAGAAGAGGAGATTTGTCGCCGGGGAGCTTGTTTATATAAACAGTAGTAGTATTTCTACAAACTCAGCATTTTTACCAGTGCAGGGCAACACTGCATTATATTTTTAGTATTTTAAAACACTTTTATTTTTTTCATGTTAAAGTCCTTTAAGGATTGGCTTGGGTTGTGACATGGGTGTCCCCATCCCCACTAACTAACGTGTGTTGTCATTCAGATGGACAAATTAGGATGCGTCGGGGGACCTGCGAGTGATGCCTTTTGCACTGGATTTTTAACAGAGTTCAAGATGCAGAGTACAACAACAAACTGGACAGAAATGTAGCCGGCGTCGGACTGGTGGCTCCAGGCTGCCATCTCAGTGGCCCACATAACCTCCCTGCCCAGCTGCAATCTCCCATTGCCTCTGGGCCCCCAGCACCAGACTCCACCCCCCCGGGCATCTTCTTATATATTGTTGGGGCCGCATTCAGGGCTGGGTAGAGGTAAGTGTGCAATGTTCGGGAAGGGGGGGGGGTGGTTGCAGGTGTGGGTCATCAGAGCCAACTGGGTGATTTCCCAGTGTCCTGCCAGCCCAGTCCAACCACGTGTAAAGCCCAAAGGGGCTACTGTAAATGAGCACATCTATCTCTGCTGCCCAGTCTGGTGTTGGCAAAGTACAATTCCCAGAAAAGCACCTAAGACCATAGTACAGGTATGGGACCTATTATCCAGAATACTCGCGGCCTGGGGCTCTCCACGCAACAGATCTTTCCATATTTTGGATCTTCATAACTTCCTGCGTGGAACCCGAACCCGACCCAAGACCCACAAGCTGCACCCGGACCCACAACCCAGATACTTACCCGCTTGTACCCACTACCCGACCCGCAAGTACCTACCCGTAACTAGATATTGAGAAGACCCGCAACCTGCAAACCCGGAGAACCGCAGGCCCGTGTCTATATCCGCTCTTCTACCTGTAACCCACAAGGTACCACAGGTTTTTGTGGGTAACCCGTGGGTAGGGTTGCCACCTTTTCTTGTTTATCTTTTTTCCTATTAATAACATTGGGCTCAACCATCAAAAATACTGGCCAGGCTGGTAAAATGCCAAGTGGCAACCCTACCCACGGGTACCTGGCCCGCTCATGTAAACATTAAATAAACCAAATAGGCTGGTTCTCTTTCCAGGACTTCTTATATCTTAGTTTGGATTAAGTATACAGTACTTTTTATTATTACAGAGAAAAAAAAGTAATAATTAAAAAAAAAAATTGGATTATTTAGATAAAATAGAGTCTACAGGAGATGACCTTTCTGTGATTCTGAGCTTTCTGGATAACAGGTTTCCTGATAATGGATCCTATACCTGCACCTTAAAAAAAGTAGCATACAAAACTGCCACACAAAGCTACCACTAATAATAATAATAATAATAATAATACATACCTGCTTTATTTTGGTGCCAAACATGGAGCCACTAACATCGATGACAAAGATGACATTTTTCTGGATTGGCGGGAGGCCTCTGGGAGCAAAGTAGTGCACGAAATATCCATTGTAAATCTGAGTGATTGAACTGGTAAAGGTTTAATACACACAGACCATTTCCAAGTCAGTTATTATCGCATAGTATAACACAAGGGTATCAACAGGCTTTCATATTTGGCCATATAGACCTTGACAGAACATGTCAATAGTAGGCAGGTTCAAAGGACCATCCTTTAGGATCACCTCTACTGGTAGACTATCGTTTCTCAAATATGAGCAAATGTCACAAGTAAAAAATATAATTTTGTGATTGGTAAGTCAACTGAAGGGTTGCTTCAGACTGATCTACAGGAGGTTATACATAACATATATCACACACCCATATATAATTCTTATAAAGGTGTAGTTTCCCATGCATATGGAACATACCAACTATTTAGAGTTCATTGCAGCCGTATTACTTACTTTTAATGTTGCAAACTGGCCGGTATTTTACCTGCCTGGCCGGTAAAAATGATGGCTGATCTCAATTTTATCAACAGGGAAAAAAGATAAATATATAGGAAGTCCGATATTTTTTTCCGGAAAAGGTGGCAAACCTACTTATTTTGGGTAAGGCATTCTTTGCAGACAGCAATAGAACACGAACATCTTCTGATGCTCATAAGGAGCCTGTTGGCATTGTAAGAATCTTTTTTTTTTTTTTTTACAGGGATTCTGCCATGAATTTTATGGTGTAGTTTTTAGTTCTAAATAACACTGCAAACAATTCACTCTACAATATAAAATGTCATTCCTGAACCAAAAAGTGTATTTTTTTAATTATAATATTGGTGTGTAGGTGCATCTCAGGTCATTTTGCCTGGTCATGTGCTTTCAGAAAGAGCCAGCACTTTAGGATGGAACTGCTTTCTGGCAGGCTGTTGTTTTTCCTACTCAATGTAACTGAATGTGTCTCAATGGGACCTGGATTTTATTATTGAGTGTTCTTAGATCTACCAGGCAGCTGTGTAAGGGAGCTGTTATCTGGTTATCTTCCCTTTGTTCTGTTGTTAGGCTGCTGAGGGGGGGGGAGGGGGTGATACCACCCCAACTTGCAGTACAGCAGTAAAAAGTGATTGAGCACAAGTCACATGACTGGGGGCAGCTGGAAACTGGTAATATATATATCCCCATGTCAGATTTAAAAATGAAATATAAAAAAATCTGTTTGCTGTTGTGAGAAACGGATTTCAGTGCAGAATTCTGCTGGAGAAGCACTATTAACTGTGTTTTTTTTTTTTTTTTAAACATTTTTCTTCTGTGACAGTATACTCTTTTTCTCTGCCACTCAAAAGACAAGAAAATCCTTATTTGTAGCAACTTGTTATCACTAGGCTGTATAAAGCAGCCACATTTGTACAGTCTAACCTGGACATCCCCGGCGAGGTCCTTCAGCGTGACATCATACTGGAGGACAAAATCTGTAGTAACACCTGGGCGGGAATGAGCAGCCTGCTCCATAGGAGTTGGTATATACGTGACTCGAGCGCAGTATGTTCCTTTCTCCACTTGAGTAGATGGAGGGACCTTTCTCTCCCCTGTGATAAAGTAACAGAAGGAGTGTCAGCCACCAAATCCCTGCTACAGAACAAAAATAAGCACATGAGGTTTAAGGCACACAAGACATATTGGGAGGGAGTGAGGAAGGGAAGGAGATGCCCAATTTTTGGTGGTTCAACTATAGACACTAAATAACGAAGGCCAATTGGAAAGTTGCTTAGAATAAGTCATTCTATAACAAACTATAAGTTAACCGAAAGGTGAACCACACCTAACGTGCCAGACAATAACATTAGATTGTTAGCTGCATTTACCTCGCACGCTGTTGGTCATCAGGCGGCTGGTGCGCAGAGGCAGCACTCGCACATATTCGATACCTGTGCGCTCAGAGATGGTAATCTCCACACTGAGGTTCTGTACAACCTGCCAAGAGGGCACGCTCACAGCATACTCATATTTGCCTAGATGCCTGCGCAGCAGCTCTTCGTAAGTCAACGCAAAGGCGATTTCCCCTCCGGCTTCCACATTCACCAAAACCCGGAATTTCACTGTCTCTCTGTCCCTGTGAAGACCCAACCACAATCACATCTTTAGATACAACTCATTCTTTAGAAAGAGAGCTCTGCAGGTACAAATACTTAAAGGAGAACTCACCCTCACCACTAAAACCCCTACCCAGTACCCTACTTAGTGCCCCCTCCCTGCTCTCCCTCCCCTGCATAGGTGATAACTCCTATAAGTGCCCCTAATCCTTTACTCACCTATAAGTGTAGAGTAACTGCAGTGGAGCTTGTGGGCACCATCTTCTGGCTCTTTGGTATTTTTCGGGTGCTCTTCCCTTCAGCAATTAGGGTACTGGGTAGGGGTTTTTATAAGTGGGGGGGTAAGTTCTCCTGTTAAAGAACACCTATCATAGGAAAATTGTTTCCCCCACAGGGAATGCTGGACAAAAGAGTATGCACTCCATTTGGGGTAAACAAAATTATTTTGGCCAAGAAATGCTCCTAGCGAGTGCTATGTTGTCTGCACATGGCCAATTTAGGACTATGGGAATTAGGGATGCACCAAATCCACTATTTTGGATTCGGCCGAACCTCTGAATCCTTCCCGAAAGATGAATCCGAATCCTGCTGAAAAAGGCTGAATCCTGGCCCAATTCCGAATCCTGGATTCAGTGCATCCCTAATGAAAATACAAATAATAAGAGTCCTGGCTCTCTCTGACACATGTGCATAATAAGCAAGCCAGGAGACTTGCTCATGCATACCTCCCAACTGTCCCGTTTTCTGCAGTATTGTCCCTATTTTGACAGCTCAGCCCGCTGTCCCGCGTTTCTTTAATCTCCTGCACTGACTCGAGAAAAAGAGACAAAGTTTTTGAAACTTAATTAAAATAAGAGCCTTTTTGGGCCAGAACAGCCAGCAGCTGCACTTAGATACTTTCCTAACAATTTAAGATAAGCAAAGAAACAATTGTAACTATTTAAGATAAGCAAGTCTCTTGGGAGAACTGAGACTAGCAGTTTAAAGGGCAATTCACCTTCATTAGCAAAACTGTTATAATACATAAAAAATTGCACTAAAACTCCCAGAAAACTTTCATAACCTCCCAATTTCTGTAACATGGATATGGTTTTTTAGGGGGTGTGGCCATAAAATGCGCATGACCAAAAGTATCTGTCCCTCGATCTTCAAATGGGAGGTATGCCATGTAAGAGACTAAACACCTGGCCACCTCCTGTGCGGTTGTGATAGCACTAGGAGTGTGTTTTTGGTAAAAGCAGTGTCAACCAACTGAAGTGTGGTCTCAAATAGCCCATATTCCCTGTAGGATAATCAGTTTTCCTTCGATATGTGCCCTTTAAATGTGAAGGACAAAGCAATAAGGAGAGAAAGGACAGGAGCAGGTAAGGGACCAGGGCTCATGACCACCTTGTGTTTATGTAGAGCTGCACATTGCTTCTATATAATACTCTGGTGCCCTGGTCCTTTAGTCCATTACAAATTTGTTTCTAATTAGTGATGAGAGAATCTGTCGTGTTTCTCTCTGACGAAAAATTTACGAAACACATTAAAGTCTATGGGCGACATTTTTGTTGCAGCAACATTATTGTCTTAAACGTGCCACAAGAATCTTACTTCATGGTAAATTTTTGGCACTGTTCTGCGCCACTTTTTGCTGGTGGTAAAACGCAGAAATATGTGGCGAAACCATACAAGGAGAAACAATTAGCTCATAGCTATTTCTAGTTCTCCAACTGCACCTTTGGAGGAAAGTTAAGGTACAGGATTGGACAGGACTAACGGGACATTGTGAAAAATTCCAGTGCGCCCTACTGACCCATCTCTTCCCCCGCTGCCCTCCATCCCCCAAAATCCCAGTGCGCCCTACTGACGCATCTCTTCCCCTGCTGCCCTCCATCCCCCAAAATCCCAGTGCACCCTACTGAC
>CM044446.1:8285775-8298359 GCA_024363595.1 Xenopus borealis
TCCCCCAAAATCCCAGTGAGCCCTACTGACCCATCTCTTCCCCCACTGCCCTCCATCCCCCAAAATCCCAGTGAGCCCTACTGACCCATCTCTGCCCCTGCTGCCCTCCATTCCCCCAATCCATGCAGAATAAAGTATAAGAATGATGTGTGGGTTGGTGGTAGTAGTTAAGTGGTTGCATAACGGGGGCACTAGAAGGAGTGTGGGGACCCTGGGGTAGAAGCCTCACATACACCACAGTGGGCCTCACATACACCACAGTCTGGCCATTTTAATGTAGACAGAGCAGGGCACTTATAGAAACTGAAGAGGCAATTAGTACCTTTAGAAGCATGGCCCTATAACTTTAAGGGCTGGGGTCGGACCCACACCCATTCCCTGTGTATGCTGACAAGGATGGGGAGAAGGATGCCAGGAGGGGGCTCTGAGCTCACATGTGGGGCCCTTCTGATTGCAGTGAGCTCTGGAGACCCCAGTTTAGGGGTGTTGTTGCCAGTGTCGGACTGGCCCACCAGAATACCAGGAAAACTCCCGGTGGGCCAAGGTGTCAGTGGGCCCTCATGCTGCTAAACTTTTGGCCTATTTCATGGCCATTCCCTATTTCTATGAGAACAAAGAGGCTAAATAGATAGAATAATTGATTATAGTATGTAAAAAAAAAGAAACTAGGAGAATAGAGGTTGATTGAGGAGATGAAGAATATTAGTGGCCCCCTGGTCTAAGATTTTATGGTGGGCCCCTGGTGTCCCAGTCCCACACTGGTTGTTGCTATTGATTGTTATGGAGAGCGCCAAGCATCTTTATGTAGAGGCAGCTGTACCACCCTGATCTAAATAATGAGGCTTAAATAAGAATCTACCTTCTATTGTAATTCAAGTTACCAAGGACTTGATATATAAGTATGATATAAATATGATTTATCCTGTGCATATCCACATATTTTACAACAGAGAATTCCTAATTGTTTTGAATATCATGAAAAGAGGACTAATGTACCCCCTATTGTAAAACAGTGTCTGGAAATCATTAGGTAGAATAAATATATATAAATGCTGCTCCATGATAACGTTACCCTCACCTGGTGCCCACATGGGCTGCGGTCTTGCCCTGCTTCCTGGCTTCGTCGTACATCTTTTTGGCTTGATGTTTCTCCTTCACGTCGGCCACATATGTCTTTTCGTTAATGGTCCTGCAAGCAATCAGAAAGCTGCAATTAGTTTAGAGCAGCAATCTTCAACCTTGGACTTTCCTGCTATTACTGAATTACAACTCCCAGCAGCATCCCAATTCCTTATGGGAATTTCTCATTTTTTTTAGTTCAGTGATGGCTGTTTTACCTTCGTTTTCCACTCCTTCATAACTGCACGTTCTAAAGAACAAGGATCTCCTTGCTTTTGTATTACTATATATACTGTATACATATCAATCAGAATCTGAGCAGTAGGTTGTACAGGTATACAGTATATATAATTATACATTTTACATACAAGGAAGGGGAGCAATAAACATCTTTACTTGGAAAGTACAGGTATACCTGTTTTCCAGAATACTTGAGACCTGGGGTTTTTTGGATAATGGATCTTTGTATAATTTGGATCTTCATACCTTAAAGGAGAATTCAACCTGTGGGGGAAAAAAACCCATACTCCACCCCATGTATACCCCCCCTTCCCCGGGGAGATGGCCCATACTCCATACTTACCCTTTGCCACAGATTCTTCCAGCGGAGTTGCACGCAGCCATCTTCTGCGATCTCTGTAAGCTGACTGGGAAATCTGTGTAATTTTGCGCATGCGCACAAACCGCCAAACTGCTCAAATGAAATGCCGATCTCCCATTACAGAGATTGTGGAAGATGGCTGTGTGCAACTCTCCTGCAAGAATCTGAGGTGAGGGGTAAGTATGGAGCAGGGGCGTAACTACAGAGGAAGCAGACCCTGCGGCTGCAGGGAGGCCGAGGAGGGATAGGGACCCCATGAGGCCCTAATTAATGAGCAATTTAAAAATATATTGGTAAAAAAGAACAGCCTCTGGATATGATAGGGGCCCTAAAATTAATTTGCTGTGTGGCCCAGTATCATCTAGTTACACCACTGGTATGGAGTATGGGGCATCCCCGGGGGGGGGGGGGGGGTTAGTTAGCCACGGGGGAGGAAGGAGGGGGTCTACCTGGGGTGGGTAAGGGTTCTTTTCCCCACAGGTTGAATTCTCCTTTAAGCATACTAGAAAATCATGTAAACCCAATAGGTTGGTTTTGCTTCCAATAAGGATTAATTACATCTTAGTTGGGATCAAGTACAAGCGACTGTTTTATTATTACACAGAAAAAGGGACTCATTTTAAAAATAATTGCATTATTTGGATAAAATTGAGTCTATGGGAGACAACATTTCTGTACATATCTGTACAGGGCAAATTCAACCCACAAAACCTTAACCTGCAAAATGTTGCCATAGTAGGATCTGACCCATATTATGCACTTCTAATCCTGTATTTTACTTCTGTGAACTCTGCTGGCTCTTCAGGAGCAATTTTGTTTACTTCCCCAATCTGACCTGCACCCAACCCTAGCAAGCAATGGTTGGCCAAACTTCAACCCAGACCTGGTCAACCCTCCAACTCTCACTACCAAGCTGCAACGGTGCACTCAGACTGTATGTTTCAATTGAGACATGTTTTGGCTGCCTCTTGTTTTGAGAAGGGCTGGGGTGCCAACTGCATTTTTGCCCCCCTAAATAAGATACAACTTCATTCACTATAACATGTAAATACTGAGTTCCTCTTGTAGAGCCAGGTCAAGAGATACAAAGCTATAGGATGTAAACCCCCCCCCCCCCCGGTCAGTCACCACCATTTGACTACAACCCCCTGCAGGGTTAGACTGGACCAGAGGGACACCAGGAAAAAACCCGGTGGGCTCTGCCAGCCCAGACACACTACCCAACCTGCTTCTGTGCATTGCTAAGGAAAAGGTACATGCTGCACTGACAGAGGGGGGTAGCGGGGGACCAGGGGGTGCAGTGTTTGGGCCCTGATGCAGCTTGGACCTGGACCCCCCCTCCCCCATTCCAACAATTAGCAGGACTTCAGTTTGGGATTTCTGCAGCTATCTGGTCTTGTTTCGCCTAGCAACCAGGTAGTGGTATGAACGAGAGACGGCAATATGAATGGAAACAGGCCTGAATAAACAATGGGGCAGATTCACTAAAGGGCGAAGTCGCCATTGCTAGCGACAATTCGCCAGAAATCCAATCTGTAGGGACAGATGCAGACAACAATTCACCAGCGAAAGAGACGTCACTAGTGTTTATTCGCGCGCTATCGCCAGGCGTCTTTTCACTCTGGCAAAAGGTCGTAACTTCAATTATATACTAACTTTACTGAGCGTTACCTCTTTCAACCAGAATTTACTTCACCACCTCAACCAAGCGAACTGATAAAACAAGTCGCCATCATCCTCAATCTTATGTTAGTGACATCATATCCTGTATATCGGAAATGCATTAAAGTTGTAAAAAAACCGGTGGCGGCTTTTCCTTTCTTTTTAAAGCGGGATTGCCTTCAAAAATCTTAGAACTATTAAAGTGGACCTGTCACCCAGACACAAAAATCTGTATAATAAAAGTCCTTTTCAAATTAAACATGAAATCCAATTTCAAATTTTTATTAAAGCATTCATAGTGGTTTTAAGCTCATTTAAAAATCTCAGCTGTCAATCAAATATTGTCTGACACTCCTCTATGCCTTAGGCAGATAATTACTTTCACTTTCCATTCAGCACTTCCTAGATGTCACTGCTCCCCACACATTCCCCCAGTTCTCTTAACCATTTAATTGTGTAGCCAGGACATGGGGATAGACATCGGGTTCCTCATTCTGGTGCACAAACAAGATTCGGAGATGATACAAGGCTTGCCTTAATAACAGTGTTAATAACAGTGTCCACAAAATGGCTTGCTATAATTATGAATTCCCAGACTGAAGAAAACAAGATTAAAATAATTTATATAGTGTAATTAAATGTTTTGCTTGACTAATGTGATAATAGGATTTTGAATATTTTTTTGGGGTGATGGGTCCACTTTAACAATGTGTAAGGAATTTTTTTAAACTAATTTGTTTCAGGGTGGACTCATATCTAGGGCCGTAGAGGATCTCATCAGACTTTATTATGGCTAATTGGAACTGTGTTTGATAAAGTGGCTATTGAAGTTTCGAATGAACGCTAGCACAAACTCTCTATGAAATGCTCCCACACCCAAATGAAAGCTAGCGAAAAGTCGCCAACGTTCGGCCGGCCGAGACGCAACTTCACAGTTGTAGTGAATTAATGTAGTGGTAACGAATTTGCTCCTGGTGAATTTTCCCTAAAGTTTGCTGCCAGGGTCAGTGACCCCCTTTTGAGAGATAGAAAGATGCAGAAGAGGAAAGCTAATCATTCAAAAAAAAAAAAATGGCAGTTGCTTGGAGCAGGGCATTTTATAGCATACTAAAAGTCAGGGCCGCCATCAGGGGGGGACTGGGGGGACAAGTGTCCCGGGCCCAGGGCTGAAGGGGGGCCCGGCAGCGCTGCATTTTCCGAAGAGCCGGGCCCCCCTTACCAGCGCCGAGCCGATTGCTGAAGTGCCGATGCGGAAGTGCCGAACAGACGCGAAGGCAGCCGACACTTAAGTCCTGAAGTCACGGAAATACCCGATGTCACGAGGAGCCAGCACTAAAGAAAATACATGAAGTCAAGCAAGTATACTGAAGTCCTGCAGCCATGAGTTCAATTCTACCAACACCAATGTGGGGTTTTTTTTTAAATCCCCTGGGCTCAAATGTTTTCTTTTAATACTCTATAGGCCCCTGTCACCAATTTTTTATTTTATGGGGCTCCAATAATTTTTTTTTAACTTGTTAACAGGGGCCCTGCCACCAATGTTTTAAAAAAAAAAATTTTTTTGGGGCCCCAATTTTTTTAACTTGTAAGGGGGGCCCTGTCGCCAATGTTTTATTAAAAAAATATTTTTGTGGCCCCAATTTTTTTTTTAACTTGTTAGCGGGGGCCCTGCAACCAATGTTTTTTTAAATGGTTATTTTTGGGGCCCCAATTTTTTTAACTTGTAAGGGGGGCCCTTTCGCCAATGTTTTATTAAAAAATATATTTTTGGGGCCCCAATTTTTTTTAACTTGTAAGGGGGGCCCTGTCGCCAATGTTTTATTAAAAAATTATTTTTGGGGCCCCAATTTTTTTAAACTTGTATGAGGGGCTCTGGCACCAATGCTTTAAAAATGCTTTTATGGGGGGGGGGCTTGCACCAATTTTTTTTTAACTGATAAGTGAGCCCTGGGGGGGTTTACTTTTTTAGCGCTGATGTCTGTTTGGTCTGTTTAACTTTGATGTGGATTCGGCGAGGATTGGGGCGGGGCTTAGATGCCTGGGTGGGCGGAGCCCAGGGTGCCCCGACAATTTTGTTGTGCGGGGCCCCGTGATTTCTGATGGCGGCTCTGCTAAAAGTTAACGTAAAGTTGAACCAACCCTTTAAGACCTTATTAATGGTGTAAACAACAAAGATCTTTTTTAAGACAGAAGGTCATTGATTTTGTGGCAACATTTTCATGACGAGCGCTATAAATATCTGGGCCATCGCTATACACTACTGTTTCTCCGTGGGTTTAACCCAACAGCACAGGCAATGCAAACCAGCTGTCCTCCAGCTTTCTGAGAAATAACTCTGCACAATCTTTTTTTTTTTATGAAACAACAGTTATAAATATAAAAAAAAAAAAAATGTTAGCATGGGAGTGGAAATGATTGGCACATTAAATGCGCAGATGGGAAATATCTCTGCTGACATCATTATGGACATATTGAAGCTCTCGGTCTCAGAACCCCCCTTTTATATCAGCGCGTGGGATAGACGGGTCCTGTTTGGGAGCTGCATGGTGTCAGTACATGTGTTCAACATCTGGTTTCAAGTATAAGCTGGGGTTGTACTGGATTGCTCAATAGAGCTGCGTGTCTTGCTCAAGGTCCAGCTTCGGATCATTTCTTTCCTGAACACGTGCTGTTCCGAATATGGATCTTTTCATATATATATATATATATATATATATATATATATATATAATTTTTTCCATTGCCGTTGTAATTCTCCCTTGCACATAAAAATGAAACAGCAATGCTATAAGATCTATACAATTACCCAGGAGGAACAAGGATTTTGTTGCTAAATGATCGTGTTGCCTGTGAAATATCGTTTTGTTTTTCTTTCCATAATGATGCCCCCAGCAGAGAATGAAACCACGAAGATTCTGGGGGAGAAGACGGGGGCTACAAGGGAAGAGAGGGGAAGGTCTCCGGATGTCTATCAGAAATGGAATATTCCCATTGTAGGTGATACTGAAAAAAAAGGGGGGTATAAAAATAACAACTGTTATAATTAGGGATGAATAAGGGTTAATGGAGCCCTAGGCAGGATTTTAATTTAGGATCAGTTCTCTTCCAGTTCCAGAGACATATATTTCGGTAGCTTTTGATTGCTTATTATATGCCATTATGAGGGCCCCCTAGCTTGGCGTGGGCCCCATAGCTCTCTAGACAGTATCTGAATTGATGTGATAGTGATACTTGATCTATACTGACCTTTCATTTTTTGGTCAGATATCCATTTCAGGATCCCCAACTCTTGTGGCAACACAGGCAGGGTGGCCTGGCTGGTATTTTACTGACCTAGCTGGTAAAAATGATGGTTGCTGCCAATGTTATTAATAGGGCAAAAAAGATAAATCTATAGGAAGGCCAGTATTTTTTTCCAGAAAAGGTGGCAACCCTAGGCACTATGCTTGCTGTATGAAGGATCTAACTACTGGAGTGGGGGCCCTAATAGGGAGCCCTGGTTGACCCTTGTGGTGTTTATACAAATGGCCTGCAGGTGGCACTGTGCATACATAGGACTTTCTGTACAACTTGAAAGTGAAAGTAAGACTATTGCAGTTGGCATCAGGAGTAGAGAAATGTCCTTCATCAAATTGAACATCTCCAAAGTCATATCTAGCAGGAGCAAGACGACTTGCATTCCATGTGCGTCCATCAGACAGTTCATATGTGTATATTGCTTTAAGATACATACGGTTTCATTGTTACTGTTTATATATTTGTCCAAATGCTTTCCTACTATAGGGGGAATATGTGGTGTTTATACAAATGGCCTGCAGGTGGCACGGTGCATACATAGGACTTTCTGTACAACTTGAAAGTGAAAGTAAGACTTACTGCTGTTATGTAATGGCTGCATGACCTGCTAATAAAGCATTGTTATACTCTCCTCATCCTCGGCTCCCAAACACAACAACCCTGCATACCCTTGTCCAAAATTGTCGAGGCAAAGGTAGTGTGTAAAGGGCAAAAGCAGGTGCACTATATCATTTTTTTGCACGCTGCCTCAGAGGTTTTAAATGAAGTCTACCATTCATTAGTTGCGTGTATTTGTGTGTGTGTCGGATCAACATCTGTAGCCCATCTATTTTGCTAAAATCATTGGAGCAGGCTAAACCACTGGGCACTGGTGTAAAGTGCCAGTACAGATACACTTAGGCATGCACAATTTGGAGCCTGTACTAGCACTCAGCACAATGGCATAACTAGACAAAGCAGGGGGGCTTCCTTTAAAGTATGAAAAATGCTCTCACCCCAGCTGTTGTGTTACCGTAGGACTGTCAGGAAGTGGAGGACGTGATTGGTCAGGAGGGGGACTGGGTTGCACTAGGTCAGTGATCCCCAACCAGTAGCTCGCGAGCAACATGTTGCTCTCCAACCCCTTGGATGTTGCTCCCAGTGGCCTCAAAGCAGGTGCTTATTTTTGAATTACTGGCTTAGAGGCAAGTTTTGGTTGTATAAAAAACAGATGTCCTGCCAAACATTCTCTCCTGTAGGCTGCCAGTCCATATAGGGGTTACCAAAAAGCCAATCAGAGCTCTTATTTGACTTCCCCATGGACTTTTTCATGCTTGTGTTGCTCTCCAACTCTTTTTTAAATTTAAATGTGGCTCACAAGCAAAAAAGGTTGGGGACCCCTGCTCTAGGTGGTAAGTGCGATCCAGACCCCTCAAAAGGTTTTTTTTTGTGTGGGAGGGTCAACAACCAGTGGTTACGACACTGGCTCTGCACTTACAGTTTGGTTCCTTTTGGTTCTGTAGTGCAAACTTGATAAAGGGCCTAGCCCGAAACATGTTGTGTGTTGCAAATTGTCCTCAATAAAAGCACTTTGCAGTCATAGTTACTGCTTTGGATTGGTCCTGCTTTCTACGACTACTATTTGAATGTACCTTTATGGGGTGTGGACACAGGACACCCTGCAGGAGAATCCGACTGCATCTGAAAAAGTGAGCTACAGTATCTGTTATTATGGGTTCACAAATAAGCTTTTATGTCTTTTACAAGGTTAATATATTTATCATTAGTTATTAGGGCTAGGCCAGACGGGGAGATTCGGGGGCATTTTGTCTCCTGGCGACTTCTCGCCGCGACTTGTAGCCCCCGAACCTCCCCAAATAGCCAAGTAAGCAAGCGCACCGGCGTTGCTTGAGAACGCCGGCGCGTATCCACACGGAGTGGCGCGCTTTTTGAAATCGCTCCAAATTGCCTCGCCAGGCAATTTGGAGCAATTTCAAAAAGCGCGCCGCTCCGTGTGGATACGCGCCGGCGTTTTCAAGCAACGCCGGTGCGCTTGCTTACTTGGCTATTCGGGGAGGTTCGGGGGCTACAAGTCGCGGCGAGAAGTCGCCAGGAGACAAAATGCCCCCAAATCTCCCCGTCTGGCCTTAGCCTTACTGTCAATGTTTTCTGGTCCATTGAGGCCTGTGTCCAGATAACCCCTAAAATTCTCTCAAAACATGGCATGCCAGCACTTCAAACCACAGAATCCTCTCTTTAGCTTGAAATAAGCTTAAAAAGTAACGGTTCTTTTTAATAATAGCAGGCGTTTGAATGGCAGAAAGGCAGGAGGCCATGGGGGGGTCTCACTTGATGTTCTACTAATGAACAGTTGTTTTCCCAGCAAATGCCCTTTGTTGAGTGTTTTATGTTGCTCGTAATCATCTGATCATTTTGTCAGGCAAACAACCTAATTGCGGAAAAATAAAAGCAGGCAAAGTGCCGTCTTGTTCCTGTCTCGCTGATGACACCCGTGTACCTTTGATGAACTAATAATCTTCATTCCTAATTTCTCTTCATTTATTCAGGCTGGGAAAAAAAAATCGGAGTGACTGAAACAGCCAGTCCTCTGTTTGCAGAAGTTAAAGAAGAGGCGCGCATAGAGCACCGGCCAGCATAAACTTTAGAAGGACACACACACTAGCCAAGATTAACTTGGCCTCAGCGACAAAACCCTTCCTTGTGACAGGGCACTGTGTGTGCTCGGATCCCTTGCACAACATTTCCCCTGCTTCTGTTTACTCTTGGTTCCTTTCCAATGGTTACTTCAAAGGAAGAGGTTATTTTTGAATGTTTTTTCCACGGAATGGCAGCACCTTGACTGCTAATGGCTGGCTCTGTAATTACCCAGCGACAAGTATACTTGCCCTCTCACCAGAACATCACAGGAGAATATTATCGATCACTGCACATAAACTAACCGAGAACAAAGCACAGTGCAGGGAGGTATTCGTGCCGGAGCCTGGGGCCGTAAGGCGGATTGAATGTTTACCGCTTGAATGTAGCTAAAATGAGTACAGGTTAAAAAAACAAACGTTATTCATAAACCCATTATCCAGAATGCTCCGAATTATAGAAAGGCCGTCATCAATAAACTCTATTGTAATCAAATAATTCAAATTTTTAAAATTCCTTTTTCTCTGTAATAATAGAACAGTACCTTGTATTAAGAATTAATTCTTATTGGGAGCAAAACCAGCCTATTGGGTTAATGTGATGTTTACATGATTTTCTAGTCGATGTAAGGTATGAAGATTCAAATTACAGAAAGATCCATTATCCGAAAAACCCCAGTTCCAAGTGCTATAAATTATAGTCCAGCATAAAGAATTTCATGTATTGGGAAAAGGCCTAAATTCTAAGGTGTTCTGCTGCTGTTTGGCAGAAAACTGGAAAAGCACCCATGCAGTAGCGTCACCATACCCTGTGGGTTCATGCAGTTCCCCCCCATGTGCAAAACCAAGGGTGGGCTCTAAAGGGGTGCAGTCCCCTGGTGCAGTCGCACCCCCGGTAGTCCCGTCACTGCACCCAATGTTTTCTGGTCCCATTGAGGCCGGTGCTGGATAACCTCCTAAAAATGCCAGCACATCAAACCACAAAATCCTCTCTTGAAATACGGTAATAAAATATTAAAAGTAATGGTTCTTTTTAATAAAGAATTGTGCAATTTGGATATATTTTACCAGGCATGTGAATGGCAAATTAAGAAATCTAAAGTAGGAGGCCATGGGGGGGTCTCACTTGATGTTCTACTAATGAACAGTTGTTTTCCCAATAAATGCCCTTTGTTGAGTGTTTTATGTTGCTCGGTATCATTTGATCATTTTGTCAGGCAAACAACCTATTTGCGGAAAAAAATTAAAATCTTCATTCCTAATTTCTCTTCATTTATTCAGGCTGGGGAAAAAAACTGAGTCCCCCCCACCCCGATTTTTGCATCTGCAAAAACCACGGGTGGGCTCTAAGGGGGTGCAGGCCCTGGTGCAGTCACACCCCTGGTAGTTCCGTCCCTGCACCCATACCTGCTCATTATATGGTACAAAACCCCCTTTAAAAGCAGCCTTCTCCCACTATCACTTCTATTCTATAGATTCTGCTGAAACTTTCTTCATGTTCTGCTTTTGTCAACACTTCTTATTGCTGCTTGTCCTGACCTATTGACTGTACAGGTATGGGATCAGCATCTGAATTACAAGACGCCGTCTCCCATAGACTGAATTTTAATAAAATCTTTGTTTTAAACGTTATTTCCTTCTTCTCTGTAATAATAAAACAGTAGCTTGTACTTGATCCAAACTAAGATATAACTATTCCTTATTGGAAGCAAAACCAGCCTATTGAGTTTATTTTTAAACAATTTCTTGGTAGAATTTCTTGGTAAGAAGAGCCAAATTACAGAAATCTCCCCCCCCCCCAAATTGTAAAACTCTTGGTTCCATGCATTCTGAATCAGGCACAGACTGGCAATCTGTGGGTTCTGGCAAATGCCAGAGGGGCTGCTGTAAGTTGCCATAGACCTCTGTGTACTTGGAATGCCAGAGCCTACTGTGAATACCAGTCCGGACCTGTCCTGGATAGTAACATAGCAAGTTAGGTTGAAAAAAGACACACGTCCATCAAGTTCAACCTTTTAGCTTTTTTTTTACCTGCCTAACAGCTAGTTGATCCAGAGGAAGGCAAAAATCCCCATCTGAAGCCTCTCCAATTTGCCTCACAGGGGGAAAAATTCCTTCCTGACTCCAAAATTCAATCGGACTAGTCCCTGGATCAACTTGTACTATGAGCTATCTTCCATAACCCTGTTTTCCTTCACTTGCTAAAAAGCCATCCAACCCCTTCTTAAAGCTATCTAATGTATCAGTCTGTACCACTGATTTAGGGAGAGAATTCCACATCTTCACAGTCATGTTTGGGTGATGGAGATCAAAACTGCATATTCTAGATGTGGCCTTACAAGTGCTCTATAAAGTGGAAGAATGACCCCCTCCTCCCTTGACTCTATGCTCCTTTTGATACAGCTCAAGACCTTATTGGCCCTTGATGCTGCTGACTGGCATTGCTTGCTACAGCCAAGCTTATCATCTACAAGGACTCCAAGGTCCTTTTCCATAATGGATTTGCCTAGTGCAGTCCCATTAAGGGATAACATAGGATAACATATCCCATTCCTGTACTTTGTATTTGGCATTTGCTGCCTGCCTTGACTCTTGGCTTTAGTTTATCCTTTGAGCCTTCTGCTACTGATGCTTCTCTACTCTGTCTTCTGATTAGAGCAAGATGTCTGTAGGTGCCATTGCAGAGAAACTAGGGCTCCATATTTGAGCTGCTGGTAAGCACTGGGACCTGCAGAGCTTCTTTGCATAGATCACCAGTAAATTACTTGTGTTTTCTACTGACTATGGTCCCGACCTTCCAACCATTGGTACTTATCCAACACAATTGCTGATTGCTGGCAAAGCAGGTACCACCCCTCAGCTCTGAATTTAGCAACAAGTATACAGCAGTGGGCTGGGGGATATTTTTGCCATTTTTCTAACCAATTGGGACATTTGGTCCACCCACCTACAGCCCATGTGTATGGTATATATGATCTAGTTTTTACAGCTGTTTCTCTCCCAAGTGGAGCTGTAACTCTGTAGAAAACCTAGGGATCTACATGTAAGCTGGCATACACCAGAACCCAGATGTGAAGAACCGCATCCCCTTACCGGTGCGGCGGGGACGCCCGCTGCGTTGTTCTTCTTTGCCGGCACCCTCTTAGTGTGCGCGCGGCGCGCACTTCCGGTATTTATAGGCGCATGCTCGCTGGCGTTGTGACGTCAGCGCACAGTGGCGCGAAATTCAAATAATTAAAGGGATATTTAAAGGGATTTTTGGAATTGCTTTT
>CM044446.1:8312054-8323219 GCA_024363595.1 Xenopus borealis
TATTTTTTTTTTTTTTTTTTTTAATACAATTCTATATGGAACGTGGGGTCAGCAATGCCAGGAAGCTAGCTATTTCTCCATTTAGTTGCTATACAAAACATTGCCTGGTTGCTATAATCCTGGGATAGTAGCTGGAATTGCAAAGTGGAGAGCTAGAGGAAAAAAAAACATTAAATAATTTAAAAACCGCTGCAAATAAAACAAATAAGCAAATGTCCATAGTGTAACGTAGCCTACAACTTTTTTTTTCTCTTTCAATTAATTAACCCTTTTCATTTTCTTAAAAACAGAGATTTTTAGCATCTCTCTTTAGGTGCCCTGTGGGTTTTTCTTAAAGGAGAAGGAAAGGCTGGAGACACTTGGGTGTGGCAAAAACCCAGGACCGGTGCTCCTATCCGGAGAAATCTGCACCGGGCCCGGGTTATAGGAGTGAGCACCACGGAGACAGCTACTTCCGTCTTCGCGCAGCTGCGCATACACATTAGAACGAAAAGCCGAACTTTAACTTTAAAGTCGGCTTTTTCGTTCAAATGCACATGCTTCAGTCCGGG
This sequence comes from Xenopus borealis, assembly GCA_024363595.1. Lineage (NCBI taxonomy): Eukaryota > Metazoa > Chordata > Amphibia > Anura > Pipidae > Xenopus > Xenopus borealis. Next base: position 8,312,606 of record CM044446.1, read on the forward strand.
GATTGGTGTAGCTGCTCGAAGACGGAAGTAGCTGTCTCCGTGGTGCTCACTCCTATAAATAAGGGAGGGGGTCTACACAGGGAGGGTTTTTTTTCTATTACAGGTTTGGTTCTCCTTTAAAGGAGAAGGAAAGGTTGGGACACTCCTTTAAAGGAGAACCCAACCAGTAATAAAAAAAAAAATCCCTCCCCCCTCCCCTGGGTAGACCCACTCATGGGCGCAATCTTCTTTCCTTTGTCTTTTTCAGAAGTAGACCAGTGTTTTCAGTGAATGCGCAGTTGTTCGGGACCGGAAATTATCTACAACTGCGCATGTGCCGAAAACGCTGGTCTACTTTCGAAAAAGAAAGTCACGAAAATTTACAAAAGTAAAAATGAAAATAAAGTAAAAAATTTGGGGTGTTTGCCCAGGGAGGCAGGTAGGCTGGGGGGAGTGGGGACTACCCAGGGGAAAGTGAGAGTTTTTTTCAATTACAGGTTTGGTTTTCCTTTAAAGCACCCCATTAAAAAACATGCCTCTGCCCAGGGACAGCTGCAAAATGCTAGATCAAGCAGTGACACTGTTTTGTTTTCCGATTTATACATCATCTATGCATCTGGGTACCATATGCTTGGCACCCTGTCACCCCCGGAAATGTCCAACAAACACAGACACGCCAGAACGCAATTTCAGTGAAGTGTTTATTAACGGAGAATGAGGCAGAGCAGGGGCAGGGATGTTCCATGCCAGCTCAGCACTTAATATAAATTACAAGTTGTTGGCAGTGCTTTATAAATAAATGAAGTTGGTATACAGACACCCTGGCAGTCAGTATGATGAATACTTTGCAAATGAGCCCCCTCCAAGTACTTGGAGTACTTTCTATTGTAGCCAAGAAAAAGAATGTAGATTAAAACTTGCCTTTATGGTTAGGATTCTATATACTGCAATTAAAGGGGGTGTTCACCTTTAAATTAACATTTAGTATGATGGAGAGCGTGGTATTCTGGTATTTTTTAGTTATTTCGCTTTTTATTCAGCAGCTCTCCAGTTTGCAGTGTCAGCTATCTGGTGGCTAGGGTCCAAATAAAAAGGAAAGATGAGTAATAAAAAGTAGCAATAACTATACATTTGTTTGTGTTTTTTTTTTAATGGGTTCAGGACACCCATTGGAAAGCTGTAAGGAGTCAGAAGAAGAAGAAGGAAAATCATTAATAAACTATAAAAATAAAAATAAAGGCCAATTGAAATTAGGGATGCACCGAATCCAGGATTCGGTTCGGGATTCGGCCAGGATTCGGCCTTTATCAGCAGGATTCGGATTCGGCCGAATCCTTCTGCCTGGCCGAACCGAATCCGAATCCTAATTTGCATATGCAAATTAGGGCCAGGGAGCTAAATCACGTGACTTTTTGGCACAAAACAAGGAAGTAAAAAATGTTTTCCCCTTCCCACCCATAATTTGCATATGCAAATTAGGGTTCGGATTCGGTTCGGTATTCAGCCAAATCTTCCGGGAAGGATTCGGGGGTTCGGCCGAATCCAAAATAGTGGATTCAGTGCATCCCTAATTGAAATGTTGCTTCGAGTTCCATAACATTCATGCAAAAAGTTGGGTCAAAGTGCTACGTGTGGAAAAAAAAAAGCTTCCTGTCTGTTGCTATTTGCTCTATTTTGCAGTGAAATGTAATGAAAGCTGCAAGGCTCCTTTAACCACATACTTTTTATCTGATTGGTTGAAAAGCTGCAAAAATAGGTTCCAGGGCCACTGCACAAAAACATCAATGCATTTTGCCAATTTGCTTACCTCACTATGAGGGGTTCTTATTTGCCTCTTCTGTCGCTGCAAAGAAAAAAGAACATTTGTAAGGAATAGGAATCTATGGAAGATAAAAGAGCGGATAAATAAGATACAACCTAAGCAGGATGGGGATTTTGGGAAGAATCCCTACTGTGCATTTCTACTTTTTCGAAAGAACCAATTTTCACCACAAATGACAGCGACATGCAGCGACAAGCTTTTGGGCTTGCCCCTCTCCCCCATGGGTCACTGCCCCAGCCGTAAATTCCCCATCTGACCCCCGCAGCCAGGTCTGGACTGGGAGTCAAAATAGGCCCTGGCATTTCTGTTTTTCCCCAGCCCAGTACACCCCTGTGTTAATCCCTAATTCTTAAAGGAAAAGGAAAGCAATAGTGCAAGCTAGAATGCTATATTTATTCTGTAGAATGTTTTACCATACCTGAGTAAAAAGCTCTAGAAGCTCCCGGTTTGTTTAGGATAGCAGCTGCCATATTAGCTTGGTGTGACATCACTTCCTGCCTGAGTCTCTCCCTGCTCGCTTATAGCTCTGGTCTCAGATTACAGCAGAGACGGGAGAGGAGCAAACTGAGCATGCTCACGCCCGGGGCAGGAAGTTTCAAGCTGGAAACAGGAAGTCTGATAGAGAAGCCCATGTGTTCACAATAGAAGGAAAGAAATGCTGTGTTTCTTTTGACTCAGAGCAGTACTACTTTGAGGGTTTACGGATATATTTAGGTGGACCTTTATGATAAGGCTTACTTAGTTTTAATCTTTCCTTCTCCTTTAATCCAAAAGTCTTGGAAGCCCATATAAGTAGTTAATGAGTATGTTCTCACTACCATTGAGTGAAACCAGAGCAGTCAAACTGTAGGATATTGGCCCTTCAAGAGATTTTTATGGCCACCAGCATTTCCAGGATCTCCATAAACCCAATACTACGGCATCATTGTTTGCAGTGTTTTCTCTGCTCTACAGTAAATGGGTGGTTCACCTTTAAACTAACTTTTTCATATGTTATAGAATGGCTAATTCTAAGTAACTCGGTAAGGCTACACATTTATTGTTATTGCCACATTTATTACTCCTATTTCTATTCAGATCTTTATACATATCCCAGTCTCTTATTGAAATCAATGCATGGTTGCTAGGGCACTTTGGACCTAGCAACCAGACTTGCTGAACACGCAAACGGAAGAGCTGCTGAATAAAAAGCGAAATAACTTTTAAAAACCAAAAATAATAAAAAATTAAAACCGACTGCAAAATATCACTTGCCATCATACCACAACCCCTTTAAAGGGTATCTAAACCCAAAAAAATGCATTCATATAAACTTCAAGTTTACTGCTATTCCCACAGATATGTGAACGATCCAGACCCTTATATCTGACCTAAAGGTTTGAGATCTGTTATCAGGAGACCTGTTATCCAGAAAGCTCCAAATTACGTAAATGCTGTCTCCCATAGGGGCAAATTCACTAAGATCCGAAAATTTGCTAGCGTTGGCTTCGCTAGCTTTCGCCGCACTTCGCCAGGCGAATTTTCGCCAGCGCTACGCAAATTCACTAAAGTGCGAAGTTACGCTCAGGTCGGCGAACGGTAGTGTGTATAAGTGTATGATAGAAGTATATGTTACAGCCACTACATTCTGCTACACAAGCCCAGGAAACCTTTAATAAATAAAATAAAGTTGTCCTATTGCCCTACATGTGCCCCCTGTATAGTTGTGTTGCCATATGTTAGGAAATGTAGGGGGGAAGGAGGGTAACCCCCCCAAAAAAAATCAATCTTTTTCAGACTATCACCCTACAAATCAATAGTAAAACATGCAAGTGTTTTTTTTGGGACTTAGAAAAATTTTACCATTTTCTTTTTCAACCTCCTATCTATTGTATTGAACTTCGCCTGGTCTGACCTGGCGAAGTAACGTCAAGCGTAAGTGTTAACATTCAGTAAAATTAGTGAATTTGCGTAATTACGATCCTTCGTCAGTACGCAACTTCGCCAGGCAAGTCTATCTACTTCGCTAGCGAAAATTTGCCAGAGTCGGTGTTAGTGAATTTCTGAAGTTACCAAATGACGTCACACTGGCGAATTAGCGCTAGTGTTAGACACTTCGCGCTTTAGTGAATTTGGGCCTTAGTATGATGTAGATAGTGATATTCTGAGACAATTTGCAATTGGTTTTCATTTTTTATTATTTATTTTTGAGTTTTTTTTAGCTTTTTAGCTTTTTTTAGCTTTCAGCAGCTCTCCAGTTTGCAGTGTCAGCAATCTGGTTGCTAGGGTCCAAATTACCCTAGCAACCATGCATGTATTTGAATGAGAATATGGAATATTAATAGCGGAGGGTCGGAATAGAAAGATGAGTAAGGTGTAGCTTTAGAGACAGGATTTGTTTTTAGAGAAGGTCAGTGACCCTTTTGAAAGCAAGTAAGGAGTCAGGAGAAGAAGGTGAATAATTAATAAACTATAACAAATCAATAATGAAGACCAATGGAAAAGTTGCTTAGAATGTGCCATTCTATAACATACTAAAAGGTGAACCACCCCTTTAATCCTTATTGGAAGCAAAACCTAAATGATTTTCTAGTAGACTTAAGTTATGAAGATCCGAATTATGGAAAGATTCAGTATCCAGAAAGCCCCAGGTCCTGAGCATTCTGCATAACAGGTCCCATACCTGTATATACAGAATGTTCAGGGCTCATCACTTACTGGGTTCTGACTGGCACAAACATTTATTTTATTTCAATTTATTTTACTGTTGCGGGTTTGAACCTCTCCTTATGAAATACATGGGGAGGCTGCAGGATTTCATTTAGTGTACTATTTTTTTTTTTTTAAACAACATTAGCCTTAAGGTACAAGGCACTTGATGGATGAAATGACTTCCGAGTAGTCTACATTGCCCTGTGCACTGATTGCAGTCATTGCAACCACTACATTTTCTCCACCACAATCAACATACTGTTAGGGGCTAATACAGCACAGGAAGTCACTAATGTAAAGTATAGAATGAATGCGCAGAATGCAGAAATGTTTATTTCAATTGCAGGCTAATAGGGCGCCTGATGCGGCTACACCGTATGGTTCTGCCCTCTCTTGTATTTCATGCAGTGATTCAATAAAGAATTCATATTTGTGGCTTAACATGAGTTATGGGGCGGTTCACCTTTAAACGATCTTTTGATTTTATAAGTGATAATCTGAGACAATTTGAAATTGGTTTTCATTATTTATTATATGGTTTTAAATTTTATATATGGTTTTTATGTGATTAAGCTTTTTATTTGACGGCTCTCCAGTTTGCAGTTTCGGTTGCTGGGGTCCAATTTACCCTAGCAACCATGATTTGAATAAGAGACTGGAATATGAATAGGGCAGGGACTGAATAGTTATAGTCATAGAAAGTAGCAGAAGAAGAAGGGAAATAATTAAAAAACTGTTAAAAAAATTAATAGCATAGTAAGGGTATGGGATCTGTCATCCAGAAACCCATTATCCAGAATTACAGAAAGGCCGTCTCCCCTAGACTCCATTTTCATAAAAGAAATGATTTCCCTTTTCCTCTGTAATAATAAAACAGTAGCTTGTACTTGATCCCAACTAAGATATAATTAATCCTTATTGGAAGCAAAACCAGCCTATTGGGTTTATTTAATGTTTACATGATTTTCTAGTAGAATTAAGGTATGAACATCCAAATTACAGAAAGATTTGTTATCCGGAAAACCCCAGTTCCTGAGCATTCTGGATAACAGGCCCCATACCTGTAATAATAAAACAGTACAATGTACTTGATCCCAACTAAGATATAATTAATCCTTATTGGAGGCAAAACCAGCCTATTGGGTTTATTTAATGTTTACATGATTTTCTAGTAGACTTAAGGTATGAAGATCTAAATTACTGAAAAGATCCATTAACCGTAAACCCATTATCCAGAAACAGATGATTTCCTTTTTCTGTGTAATAATAAAATAGTAGCTTGTACTTGATCCCAACTAAGATATAATTAATCCTTATTGGAAGCAAAACCAGCCTATTGGGTTTATTTAATGTTTACATGATTTTCTAGTAGACTTAAGGTATGAAGATCCAAATTACAGAAAGATTTGTTATCCGGAAAACCCCAGGTCCTGAGCATTCTGGATAACAGGTCCCCATACCTGTAATATAGTAACATACTAGGTTGAGAAAAATCAAGTTCAGCCGCATGTCTGTATATAACCTGCCTAATGGTGGTCATAGACGCAGAGATCTGCGCCAAACGAGCGGATCCCTCCCCTATATGCCCACATTGAAGCAGACGATTTCGGCTGATCTGATCGTGGGCCCAAAGATCGGATCATAATGCATTCGAAACGGGAGGTCGGACGCAGAACCCCATATATGCACAGATGTGGCTGCAACTGGATTTTTTAACCTGCCTGATCGATATCTGGCTGAAAGTTGGGCAGATCGGTTACCCCCACACACGGGCCAATAAGCTGCCAACTCGGTCTGTCGGCAGCTTTTATCGGCCTGTGTATGGGGGGCCTTAACTGCTACTTAAATAATGAAGACCAAAGGCAAAGTTGCTTAGGTTTGCCCATTCTATAACATACCAAAAGTTAAACTTAAAGGTGAAGCAGCCCTTTAATAAATGAATGAATTTGATAGAGAGAAAACTAAAGCTGAACTGACCTGTAGGTAGGGACTGGCGCAGCTCAGGTCTGTAATAAACAGGAGAAGAAGCAGGAACAGCCTGATGTTTCTTGCTGTGTTCTCTGTGCCTGCTGCCATGATGAGCCAGTGCTGTGGATACCCCTAAAGGAAGGATCTGCTCTTTCTCTTCCCTCCGTACTCATGGACTTTCCCCTTGCACAAAGTAGAGGAGTTCTTTTTTTTCTTTTGGGTGTTAAGGTCTATAAAAGATGCATTCATTCCTTTACAAGCCATGATTGTCCAGATGAGTTTAGGCTCGGGACTCTTAACTGGAGACAAGCCAACTTCTTCAGTAACTTCACCCCCCCCCCCCTTCTCCAAATGAAACAAAAATATTTTGAAGTTCAGCCTAGTTTCTGAAGTGTGTCAATAGCTCTTTAAGGCAAGTCAAATTCAGTGCAGGGAATGAAAACAACAGGCAGTTTGCCTTTTCACTACGGCTAGAGCTCAGACGTGACAGTTGCTGCATCGAGGATCACAAGCTGGATTTCCAGACGTGGGAAAGGGATGCATGTGTGTTTCTCTCTTTGCACCTCGCTTTTATAGTTCTCACTTCAAGTGAACAGTTGTCAGTCACATTCCAACAGGGATATGGATGGGGGTGAACCTTGACTTCATTTTCTGCTGCAGTTTCCAGATATTAGGAGTTGGGGGTTGTTCACCTCTACATTAACTTTTAATACTATGTTGAGAGAAATATTCTGAAACTATTTGCTGTTGCCTTTAACTTTTTTTTTTTATCATTTGTGGTTTTTTAATTAATTTAGCAGCTCTCCAGTAATATCCGCTAGGGTTCGAAGAAATACAAGTATAATAGAAATAGAAATACAAGTAATAAAGACGTATAACAATTGTGTAGCCTTACACAGCATTTGTTTTTAGATGGGGGTCAGTTACCCCAAGAAAAATCAAAACATAAAAATGAAGACTAATTGAAAAGTTGCTTTGAAATAGCCATTTTATAAGGTACGAAAAAGTTAGTTTAAAGGCATACCACCCCTTTACTGTACAGCAAAGTTGGAGAAAACACTGAAAACAATGATATTGTTGTATTTGTGGGTTTATGGAGATCCTGGAGGCCAAAAAAATCTTTTGAAGGGCCATTATCCTGCAGTTGGACTGCTCTGATTTTGCTCAACAGTGGTGAGAACACCCTCATTTACTACTTATATTCGCTTCCAAGGCTTTTGGATAACAAATTAGGGATCAACACAGGGTCGTACTGGGCTGGCAGGATCCTGGGGAAAAACCTGGTGGGCCATGGCACTCATGGAACCTGCCAACCCAGACCTGCATTTGTTTTACTTAATAGGTCCAAATTACCCTAGCAACCATGGACTGATAGGAGAGGCCTGCATAGAAAGATGAGTAATAAAAGGTAGCAATAACAACCTTATAGAACATTTGTTATTTAGATGGGGTCAGCGACCCCCCATTTGTAGGCTGAAAAGAGTCAGAAGCAGCGTCAGAGTGGGGGGTCTGGGATCCTCCAGGGGTTGCACTTCGGGGGTTCCCCCACAACCCTGCCGGAACCCACCTTGTGTATACCTTATTCCTTCTTCTCACAGTCGGGGGCAAGGTGAGGGGGTATCGTACAAAGTTTGGGGAAGGGAGCAGGTGTGGGTGGCCCACCAGGTTTTTTTTCCAAATGTCCTATTGGCCCAGTCCAATGTTGAGTGGCTTTTTTTACATTCAGTGTTGGTTTATCAGCTTCACTTCTACCCCAAGTGATTTTATATACTACTGAGTGCAAATGGTGGGTACATATTCATAAAAACCAGCCTTCCAGCTTTCACACCTTAGGGACTTGCAAACACTCTGTTTTTCTTTCCCTTGCAATACACTCCGGCTCACTCAGTGGTTCATGCTGTAATCCAGCCCTGGCAAAGAGGCGCTGTAGGTGACGGAGCAATGTGATTGGCTCTTGGACGAAAACGAATGAGTTTGGGATATGCAAACGCAGTCCTTCATTGTACTTACAGAGTAATACAAATGAGGTGCAAAGCAGGATTTGTAGGTGGCAGCCATGCAGAGTTTGAGTGCCTCTGGTTTGTCCACATGTATTTAAGAAAAACTGGCAATCAGGTGAACACTCAAGTAAGGCAAAGCACTGGGTTAAAAATGTAAAAAAAGAGGTGAAGATGATATACAGTGTAAGCTCATATGTAGGAGGGAAAACAATGATATAATTAAGATGTGCTGCATCAGGGGCCCCTTTTTTACCCTGGGACCCAAAGCAAGTACCTCCTGCAATGTGCTGAGCAGCAGCAGAGGAAGAGATACTGGAGCAGATTCACTAAAGCGCGAAGCGGCTAACGCTAGCGCAAATTCGCCAGCGTGACGTCAAATCGTAACTTTGCAAATTCACGAACACAGTCTCTGGCGAATTTACGCTAGCGAAGTGGATAGACTTGTGCAACTTTGCACCCTTTTGCCAGGCGTGGATAGACTTGCGCAACTTTGCACCCTTCGCACTGGCGAAGAATCGTAATTACGCAAATTCACTAAGATCAACTTTTTGCTGTTCGTTAGCACTTACGCTAGACGTAACTTCAACAGGTCAGACCAGGCGAAGTGCAATACAATAGATAGGAGGTTGAAAAAAAAATCCCAAAAAACGCTTTGGCGTGTTTTACCATTGTGGGTGATAGTCTGAAAAAGATCGATTTTTTTGGGGGGGGTTTCCCTCTTTCCCCCCTACATTTGGCAACACTATTATACAGGGGGCACATGTAGGGCAATAGGACAACTTTATTTTTGAGATTAAAGGTTTCCTGGGCTTGTGTAGTGTCTTTAATATACGCTTCTATTATGTTTTGTAATTCGCGCCATATGCAAATTAGGCTTCGCTAGCGTAACTTTGCTTTGCCTAGCGAAGTAACACTAGCGCAAATACGCTACTGTTCACCGACCTGAGCATAACTTCGCCCTTAATTGAATTTGCGTATCGCTGGCGAAAATTTGCCTGGCGAAGCGAACGTTCACGAAGCTTGCGCTGGCGTTACTTCCGATCTTAGTGAATGTCCCACACTGTATTAGTAACCAAAGCAGAGCAGGGAGAGAGAGAGAGAGAGAGAGGTCATACTGACACCCTATGGTCACTCATAATACAGTATTTAGTTCTATACAAGTAAAGATCTAGTAACCAGAACACTTCCGATCTGGGTTTTCTGGATAAGGGGTTTTGCTACTAATTTGCCTTAAGGCTACTAAAAATAATTTAAAGATTAAATAAGCCCAACAGGATTGTTTTGCCACCGATATGGATTCAGGCAACTTTGTTAACATCCAATAATGAGAACTCGTACAGTTTTTTTCGGACGGCTGCGGCTGGGGAAAGGGAAATTTGATGAATAAATCATATTGTTATACACTGGTTTTCTTAAAGGGATTGTTCACCTTTAACTTTTAGTATTATAAACAGAGTGCTATTCTGAGACATTTTGCAATTGGCCTTTATTTTTCATTTGTGGTTTTTGAATTACATAGTTAAGTTGGGTTGAAAAAACACCATGAAGTTCAACCCCTCAAAGTAAAAGCCACCATCTCACACAGACCCTCCATACACTACATACAGTTGTGTTCAGAATCAGGCCTGCCATCAGGGGGGCACAGGGCCCGGAGCTGGTGCTGATCGAAGGGGGGCCCGGCCATGTCACACACTTATGATTAGCCGGGTGGCTGGGCCCCCTTATCCAAGTCAAAAGGGCCCTTTCATTGGTGGTCAGCGGTAATCAGTACCTGATACTGATTGGCTGCGCCCGTGCGACGTCAGTACACACGGGCACAGCGCTATATAAGAAGCCGGCGCTCCAGTTGCCGGCAGAAAGAAAAGGGGCCTGTGCCGTGCTGCTGCCGCTCAGAAGAAGAGAAGAAGAGGAGAATACTCACCGCCTGCAGGATCTGCCGACACTGAAGAGGATCTGCCGCCGCCGTCGCTGAAGAGGATCTGCCGCCGCCGAAGAGGATGTCCCGCCGTCACTGAAGAGGATCTGCCGCCTGAAGAGAGGATCCGCCGCCTGAGGAGGTGAACTTTACAGGTAAGTCCGACTGGCCACCAATGTTCCCGTTGACCACCAATGTTTCCCCCCTGGCTACCAATGTTGCCGCCTGGCCACAAATGT
>CM044446.1:8335369-8352549 GCA_024363595.1 Xenopus borealis
GTAGAGGCAGTGCCATGTTTAATTTCCCCACTAGTAACCAGTGTAGAGGCAGTGCCATGTCCCACAACCCATAGGTAACATATTGAAAGTTTCTCCCCCCAAACCCATATCCAGTATAGAAGCAGACTTATGGTCATGTTTATTTATAGTCATGTTTCATGCCCTCACAACACTTCAGCTGTATGAAAACAGAGCACATTGAATAGTAAACTGAGTGTGACAGGAACATACAACGTCTACTCAGGTACAATGGACTGAAATCTCCCGCTGACTAAACTGTGCGGTATCAGCCTCTGTGTGGCGCCACACTGCCGCCTCTACTACCTCAGAAGCGGCAGCAACAGCAGCGTCGTCATCACGCACGCACGGTCCTCGCTTTACTGCACCTTCACAGACGCACCCGCAACATGTCCAGGCACAGTAAGTCTGCCCGTTCGTATGGCCTCCTGTCCTGTACCTGAAATGTAACCTCCCCAGCTCACACTGTTTCTCTCCGCAGAGCACAAGCGGTCGGGAAAAGGAACCAACAAGGGCCAGGTAAGAGCGTGTCGCACAGCCTGCTTAAAGGAAAAAAACCCGATGTCTTAAGAGATTCTGGGAAACGTAGTTTTCAGGCATTCCTCTGCGCGACGTCTAAATGCGCTTAGGAACTACAGTCCCCAGCATGCAATGGGCGCACGTGTTTCACTGCAGTTCCTCACAAACCTTCCTATATAAAGTTTTGCCTGTAATTCTCTGCACTATTGCCTCCTGTGACAACCTAGTGTATTAATGTAAGGCAGGGACAAAGCTCTACATGTGTCTGACCATGGCTTCTTACGTATGGCGTGCTCTGGCACAGTCCTGAGGGCAACTCTACATTATAGTGTCATGCCTTTAACATATTGTTCCTTTAGGAGAAGAAAAGAGTAAATAAAGTGGGGATACATTACCCCTGAATTCTTCTCCCTCCAGAAATAGTGACCTGAAATACAGTGAGTGCAGTGGAGCTGACCGATGCCTTCGTGAATGGAGCGGCGTTTTGGCGCATGCACAGTTGTAGCAAATTTCCGTGTTTTGATAACTATGAATGTGCCTAAAGAGACGGGAAGTGCTGAAAAGGAGAAAGAAGACCCGAAGATAAGAAGTTGTTGGCTGTGAGCTCCGCTGCACTCATTCTGCATTTCCGGAGGGAGAAGAATTCAGGGGTAAAGCTCCCCATAGACGCAACGATATTTCCCTGCAGAACGACCGATCTTAGGGAAGTCCGACCAATCTGTCAAATTATCGTGCGGTTAGTGGGATACAAACGATCGTTCATCTTACGATTTTTGGTCCGACATTGGTCTGATGATTGATCAGCCAGGTTAGAAAATATCGGTCCCCATGCAATCTACCTATGTTTGCAGCGCCACCAGGCTGCGATCCTTCAGTTTTGCTGCAATATCTCCTGAAATGGTCTCTTTAGTTGATGGACACATCAGGCATTTAAACAATTGTTTTGAGACAATCGTGGTCTCACGATAACTATTGGATCTTTCAAAAATCTTTACGTCTATGGCCAGCTTAAGACTGTGCAGGGAGGGGGGGCAGATGGGGGCTTTACATCAAGGAGGGTTGAAGACTTTTAGTAGGTTATAGAATGACCACTTCTAAGCAGCTTTTCAATTGGTCTTCATTATTTTATTTTTTTAATGATTTGCTTTCGAATGAATCTTTACAGCTTTTAAAGTGGGATGGTCACTGACCCATCTAAAAAACAAATGCTCTGTAAGGCTACAACTGTATTGTTCTCGCTACTCCTCTTTCTATGCAGGCCCTGTCCTATTCTTATTCCAGTCTCTTATTCAGATCAAAGCACGGTTGCTGGGTTAACTCGGACCCCAGCAACCAGACTGCTGTAAATGCAACATGAAAACCAATTGCATGTTGTCTCAGAATATCATTTTCTACATTGTACTAAAAGTTAACTCAAAGGTGCACAACCACTTTAACCCTTCCTGGGCTTTTAATTAGTAATGCTATCATTTACTGTGTTGCTCCAGGGAGAGGCAACTTGTATCTGTCAGAGACCCACAGGCAATCATTGTGCTTGATACACGGCACTGAAAGAGGTAGATGTTGAGGAGCTGGTTACAGGCAGTGTGCATGGTTTTATCACTGACTCCTCTTTTCAGGGTAAGGGATCAGCGCAGCATGGCAAGAATATCAAGAAAGACCCTGGAGTGCCCAACCTGTCCCACTTCAAAGAGCAGGCGAAGAGAGAGGCCGAACAGAAGAAGAAAAGGGTCAGATTTACACTTTATACCGTCACATGACATTCTCTCACTCCCCGGTATTTCAGGGCTTTGTAAGGAAACAATTACTGAATAAAAAAAAGGAGGAAAGGAGGTTTCACAGTCAACATAAGAAAGGGTTATTAATTGTAAGGGCTCCTACACACGGGCGTTTTTACCTGCGCTCCCCTGCGTTGCGTTTTGCTGCGTTCAAACGCAGGGGAGTGCAGGTATAGACGCACTCAATTATTTTCAATGGGGCTGTACTCACACGAACGCATGTAAGCGCCGAACGCAGGAAAAATGCAGCATGTTGCGTCTGAATCTGCGTTCGGCGCTTACACGCGTCTCGTGGGTACAACCTCATTGAACAAAATGAGGTGCGTCTAGACCTGCGCTCCCCTGCGGCTGAACGCAGCCAAACGCAACGCAGGGGAGCGCAGGTCAAAAACGCCCGTGTGTAGGAGCCCTAAGAATCCCTACCAAGTGATGGGTAATCATTTACTGCAGGGGTTACACATGGTTTGGATGCCTTGTTAGCAAGAAGGGGCACTCAGCATGGGCTTATCCGATACTAACACTACATTTGGCCTCCCTGCAGGTGGAAGAGATGAGAGAGAAGCAGAAAGAGGCCAGACAGAAGGAAATGGCAAAGAGGAGGAGCCTGGACACCTTTCAAAAAGATGTTCTGAAGCGGCAAAGAGAGTTTGAGCAAAAGGTGACTCCATTCGGTTTTCATTTTGGACTGGCAGCACTTGGCCTCATGTTCTACTTGTGTGTGTTTTACAGGGAAAATGTAACTTGTTTGGCTAAATATAAAACAATATGGTTGGTGGCTGCCATATTTGGCCATGTCAGATCCCAAGCTAGGAGCATGTTCAGTGGAATCATCATTTAGATGCAGACTGAACTGGTTTTTGTGCAGCCATGCATCATTCATGTAATTGAACTGCTAATTAGCCATGCAGGCTATGTGTTTGCTTTTAAAGGGGTAAGGTGGCAACCCTAAACTCACTGGTAGCACTAGCAACATACATTGCAGTTAAAATTGCTAAAGTGGAAGGACAAGAAAAAAAGTACAGGAGTGGGACCTGTTATACAAAATTCATAGGGAGCTGGGGTTTTCTGGATAACAGAGGTTTCCTTAATTTGTATGTTCATAGCTAAAATGTAGAAGAAAATCATGTAAACATTAATTAAACCCAATAGGCTGGTTTTGCTTCCAATAAGGATTAATTAAATCTTAGTTGGGATCAAGTACAAGCAACTGTCTTATCATTACACAGAAAAAGGAAATCATTCTTAAAAACTTTGATGATTTGCATAAAATGGAGTCTATGGGAGACTGCCTTTCTTTAATTCTGCGTTTTCTGGATAACGGGTTTCTGGATAATGGATTCGATACCTGTATTGCCTAATTGCAACTTCTTAGAAAGCTGCCATCTACATCCATAGTTAAAGTTCATTTTAAGATGAGCTAAACCTGTACATTTATCCAGTGACATTATTTGCTGTTGAGCTGTTCCAATAACAACCGATGAATGTTTCTGCTCAGGAGGCCGATCTTCAGAGTCTGGAGAAGCACGAGCAGCTGGAGAATGAAAATTCCAGGAAGGCTTACTACCGGGAGTTCAAAAAGGTCTGTGCAGCATTCTGTATAAGCACTATGAATGGGTTATGTACTCTCATTTTTCTACCATCACTTACTGACTCTCTCTTCTCTTTTAAGGTGGTAGAGGCAGCAGACGTCATATTAGAAGTTCTGGATGCCAGGGATCCTTTGGGTTGCCGTTGCCCCCAAGTGGAGCAGGCTGTAGTACAGTCTGGCACGGAGAAGAAGTTGGTGCTTGTCCTTAATAAAATAGGTATAGTCTACCTGCTACTGATTTGTTGACAGCAGCACAGAACATGTGAATCAGCAGAAAAGAAGATGGGGAGCTACTGGGGCATCTACTGGGGAGACACAGATCTTTACTGCTAAAGGGCTGTGGTTGCCTTGGGCTGGTACACAAGCACACAACATTTCTAGCTATTTCCATAGCCAAATTGACTTCTCCTTTTAAATTAAAAATGTCAGAACAAACTAGAATCCACCATTGGACCTTAGTTATTAAAAAAGCACAATTTAATTGGATCAGGGACAAACTCGAAAAAAAGTTTTTCCATGAATTGATCAATTTTTTTTTTTTTTACACTTTTTCGGATTTTTGTTTGATTTGTGGGCTAATTCCAGCGCAGACCACAGAAACTTCCAAGTCTACCAGTCAGTCGAACTGAAGAAGCTGTTCGGATGAGTAGTGAAACGTCTTCAATAATTACTCCGCAAGTCCAGTTGTTTTAGAATTACTTATATTGGATATACCATGACCTGGATGAATGAAAATCTTCATAGTCATAACCAGATTGCAGTTCCCTAACACAAGATAACAGCTACCTGTAGATCTAAGAACAGCACTCAGTAGTAAAATCCAGGTCCCACCGTGACACATTCAGTTACATTGAGTAGGAGAAAAGCAGTTGCAGCCATCTCAGACAACACAGCAATATTACAACTAAAACACTTTCTGGATCAGGAATGAAATTTTACATGGTAGAGTGAATTATTTGCAGTGCAAACAGTGTCATTTAGAATTAAAATCTACATGAAGAAATTATGATAGAATCCCCTTCAATTGAACCAGATATGGCTTCACAAAAACAGGAAGGGCAAGATACTTTGTTTCTGGCTGATGCTTCGCAAGATGCACTGTGTTGTTCCAGAACCACCAATAGTATAAAGTTCTTCAGATAAACCTTGTCACGTATCTCCATTACCTTGTGTTCTTACCTATAATAATGAATTGTATTTTAAATTTTCCTATACGTAGGAAAATACTTGAATTCTGCTTAATTTTCTTTGTCTAGATCTAGTCCCTAAACCTGTTGTGGAGAAGTGGTTGAAGTATCTTAGGAATGAGTTCCCCACAGTTGCCTTCAAAGCCTCCACACAACAGCAGAACAAGAATTTGGTATTCTACTCTTTGCTATTATGCTCTTGCTTAGCTTATGTGGGGTCAGAGCCTTGACTTTTCTTGCTTGTATTCCAGCAACAGAGCAGAGTGTCAGTCAAGCAGGCATCCGAGGATCTGCTGAGCACCGGAGCCTGCATTGGAGCTGATTCTCTAATGAAACTCCTGGGCAATTACTGTCGGAACAAGGACATCAAGACCTCTATAAGTGTGGGAGTTGTAGGTATGTTTTCACAATATGATTCACTCAGTGATTTTCAACCTTGTGCCTCCAGCTGTTAAGAAACTACAAGTCCCACAATGCATTTGCCTGACTGTGGCTGTCAGACTCCTTCATTGCATTGTGGGACTTGTAGTTCCTTAACAGCTGAAGGCACAAGGTTGAAAATCACTGCTCTAAGCTCAGGTTAATGACAGTAGAATGGCAGAGGGCCTGAATAAGACGTGTAATAAACCGTAGAAATAAAACATTTATAGCCTTCTAGAGCATTTGTTTTTTAGGTGGGGTCAGTGACTCCCTTTTGAGAACTGGAAAGAGTCGGAAGAAGAAAGCAAACGATTCAAAAACTGTAAAAATAAATAAATAATGAAGACCAGTTTAAAAGTTGCTTAGAATTATCCATTCTATAACATAATAAAAGTTAACTTAAAGATGAACCGCCGATTTAAATGACTGGGCTTGTTTATATTTTTTTAGCGTAGACTTTTTAGAAATTAAAGTTAATATGCACCTCTGTTAGCCAAAATCGATGAGTTTTATTAATTTAACTGTATTTTGATTTGAGTTTGCTGCATTTCTCACAAATATACAGTTTTTTTTTTAATGAATAAAGCAAATGTTTTTCATGATCAAATTCAAAAGCATCTTTTTAATAAAAGGACTTAAATTTTCTATTGTTCAAAGAAAAATAAATCCCTTCTTTATCATCTAGTAGTTGGAAGTTTAGGTTTTAATCTTTTACAAAAGTTGTTCACCATATAATCAATTAACACCATTTAAGAATGAATTAATAAATTAATTGTGATCATTAAAACCTATAGCGGCGATTCATTAATTTTTAGATATGATAATGATTCGTTCATTGAATAAACTAAAATAAGTGCTTGGATTTTTAAAATGCAGTTTGAAATGGAAATAATTTAGAAAGGGTTGTGGAGAAGTCTCTTAAAGGGATCTTGCATTTTGAAAAAATAAAATTTTCCCATGACATCAGTTAATAGTGCTGGTCCAGAAGAATTCTGCATTGAAATCCATTTCTCAAACAGATTTTTTTTCATTTTGAAATCTGACATGGGGCTAGCCATTTTGTCAATTTCCCAGCTGCCCCGGTCATGTGAGTTGTGCTCTGATAAACTTCAGTCACTCTTTACTGCTGTACTGCAAGTTGGAGTGATATTCCCCCCCCCTTTCCCCCACCCAGCAGCCTAACAACAGAACAATGGGAAGGTAACCAGATAACAGCTCCCTAACACAAGATAACAGCTGACTGGTAGATCTAAGAACAACACTCAATAGTAAAATCCAAGTCCCACTGCGTACTATTCAGTTACATTGAGAAGGAAAAACAGCCTGCCAGAAAGCAGCTCCCTCCTAAAGTGCTGGCACAAGTCACATGACCAGAGGCAGCTGGGAAATTGACAAAATGGCTAGCCCCATGTCAGATTTCAAAACTGAATATAAAAAAATCTGTTTGCTCTTTTGAGAAATGGATTTCAGTGCAGTACTGGAGCAGCACTATTAACTGATGCGTTGTATCGTTTCCTAGTCTTAGAGACCCCACAAAGTAGGAGAAAGTCAGAAACCGAGGGACTGTCATCTCCGTATTTAACTGTACTGACTGATGATTGACTAACTATTCTAAAAAAACACAAATCCAAATTTTCTTAGGACAGAAAATAGAATTAAGAAAAAGGAAAAGTTTGCGTTCTCCAAGCCCCTGCTGTGACGGGGATAGTGATAGCTTGTTTCAAATTAAAAACCCCCAAGGTTTATGGTAAAATGGTTCAACCTAATTGTTTAAAATAGAAGAGCCGACGCACATTTCACTAATTCGCTTTATTAAGGCTGATCAGATCTCAGGAAGGTGATGTTATATTAAACTGGTGTTTCCTTTCAGTCGTTACACATATTTGGCAACGTTTTAACATTTGTATCTAAGGTAGGTTTTAATCTGTTCGCTCTAAATAAATTGGCAACTTGATGTTGCAGTTTTCTAAGCTTCAACTTGATGATAAAAAAGGGATTTCTTTTTCTTTGAATAATATAATTTTGATCATACTGACTCAAGTCAGATTCCTATCTCTATCTGGTACATTATACCAATAGATAGAAACCTTTTCAAAATATGACTTTAATTTTCTTTCTTTTTCTTTTTAAAGGGTTTCCGAATGTGGGAAAGAGCAGTTTGATAAACAGTCTGAAGAGAGCGAGGGCCTGTAATGTGGGTGCCACACCGGGTGTGACCAAGTAAGGGTTCCACACAGAAATAAAGTACATACTAAGCAATGTTAAACATATGAGGGCATGCTTGTATATACAGTTGACTGGGTCAGATAAATTTAGATGTATAGGAATGGGATCCATTATCCGGAAACCTGTCATCCTGAAAGCTCAGAATCACTGAAAGGATGTATTCCATAGACGCCATTTTATCTAAATAATCCACATTTTTACAACGTATTTCCTTTTTCTGTGTAATAATAAAACAGTAGCTTGTACTTGCTTCAAACTAAGATATAATTAATCATTATTGGAAGGAGAAACAGCCTATTGGGTTTATTTAATGTCTAATTTATTCTCTAATAGATTTAAGGTATGAAGTGCCAAATTACTGTTATCCAGAAAACCCCAGGTCCCAATCATTATGGATAATCGTTCCATACCTGTATTAAATTCCCCAAAGTGCATTTAGCAGCTGACTGCAGGAAGAAGTCCATGTAGGCATTCACTAATGTGCATATGTTGCTCACTTAGATGCCTGCAGGAGGTTCACCTGGACAAACACATCAAACTGCTAGACTGTCCGGGTATCGTCATGGCTACCACAACATCTGATGCTGCCGTGATCCTACGTAACTGTGTAAAGATCGAACAGCTTGTAGATCCGGTGGGCCCAGTGGAAGCCATATTGAGACGGTGCAACAAGGACCAGGTGATTTATTGGAAATTCTCATGGAAGCCTTAAAAAGACAATGCCCATGAATATGAGGATGCTGACATTATCTGTCATATATATACAGCACCATTGTATAGTGTAGTAGTGACCAGTAGTTAAATGGTGTAATCAGAGCTGCTTAAAATCATATTCAGTCACCAAATAACATTTAGGCAAATGTTCAAGAACCATAGCTATAATCCTAGTATAGAGCTCTTTATAGGAAGAAGAAACCCTTGAAAGGAGATGTAAAGGCAAAAAAAATAAAAAGCAGCTAAATTCCCCCTTCATTTTACTTGCTCTGACTGATGCGGATAGGAAACTGCAGACGGTCCCTAACTGTTCTGCAGGGAAAGGATCATGCTTTCAAACTGCAGGGGGGTAGCCCCCCCCACCTTACGTCCCAGAACTGGAGCAACTTTGTTTGTTTCCTTGTAGAGCAGCCGGCAAACGTGTAGAGATTTGTATCCACAGACCCAGTGCAGTCTGCATATTCTGATTATTAATCAGTCTTGCTGTATCGGCTTCTTCCAAATATGAACTGACTGATTTTGCTGTTTTGATTTATGATGATCGCTAAGTTTAACCTCCCAACAGAAGCCCAGACTACAATGAGCATGTGCACAGTCTTGGTCTTGCAAGGATGTTTAACAAAGTTACAAGATGATGACCCCCCTGCAGCCAACTATGAAAGCATAAATTATTTGTTTGATTAGGCTTGTGGGGCAGTAAGTTCATGTTTTATATTTAGTATACAAAATCCAGCATTTCTGGCATTATTCTATTTTACACTTTAGTTCCCCTTTAATGAGAGAGTACTCCATGTAAATACTCATAAAGCCTTTACCCTATGGTCATTCAGCCTGTGTGGGCAGAAATGAAATAACAGATGCTCCAGGGCAATAACCTACTGTATGGCGTCAGCAGGTAGCACTTTCTGACCTATAAAACTCCATAATATGCAGTCAAGCTGTTGTATCACCCCTTTACACCCTTTTACAGATCATTCAGCATTACAAAGTGAGCAATTTTCGAGATACGCTGGAGTTCCTGGCAATGTTGGCCAAACGGCAGGGTAAGCTGAAAAAGGGTGGCACACCGGATCATGAGAAGGCTGCGAAGTCCGTCCTTACAGATTGGGTGAGGTTGGTGTTCTTTTATCGTTTTTAATATTTCAGACTCTGCAACTCAATTAGATTATCTTGATGATCCCCTGATGTTTCACATGATCTGCACTGCATTATATTTTTATTTCTTTAAAACATTTTCCTTTAAATATTTAATCCTATAATCTAGACAGAGGACACACTACATTCCTTCATTTGCAGCACTCCTACAGTACTTCCATATGATTGGCAGCAGCAATTCCGATCTTTCCTGGAAAAGACCACGTGTAGAGTTGAATCGTGCGATATACAGATAGAAACGATGGAATCATACCTGTATCTGACGATTCAGCACTAATAGGGGGCACTTTTTTGGGTGCCATCAAAGATATTGGTCTGCACGTCTCCCACCATACACGCACCTAATATGAAATTAGTTTTATACAATATTATTGGTGCGTCGACAGCTTCCTTGATGGTAAAGATCTCGGACCAATCACAGAACTGCTGCTTTGTGACATAAAGGAATTCAACTTTTTTAGGACTTTCCTAAACAAAAAGTAAAGCACTAACCTCCTTTAGCATTCACAAGATGTCTAGTGTACCAATATATTCCAAACTGTGTCGCATAAAGCAGGCGGATGATAGGTTGAAAAAAGCCTTCAAAGGGTGATAGAAACTATTTTTTTTTTCCTTCATCTTCTTTCATTGCTGGTAAATTTAATGTTTTTCCCTCTTATCTCCTAGTGGTAAGATCAGTTACTTCACACATCCGCCAGAGACCCACACAATGCCCACACACATCAGTGCAGAGATTGTCACAGAAATGGGGAAGGCATTTGATTTTGAGGCCTTGGAGATGGACAACCATGAGTCTTTGTCAAGTAAGCAATCTTCTACCAGGGAGGACAAGGTCATTCCATTTACCTTACAGGAATGGCTTTTAAAGCGCCCAGTTTAAGCCCCACCCAACAAAGACCTCAACAAGGCATGTGACCGATGAATGTAATGTAAAACTGGAGGGGTAGTTTTTATTGGTCAGTATATAGCCAGCTTTAGACATGTCTATGTAAGAGGGTAATCTCGTCTACTGTTTATGTAACTATGTTCCTCCTGCAGAGGTTCAGTCCGCCCCAGAGGGCATTGTTATGGAGGTATGTGGGCTCACAGCTGGTGTAGGACAAGAGGTGGAGGATGTTGAACTGGATGAATCAAGTGGTGAGGATGAAAAAACAGCTGACTCCATGGAACAGGACATTGATACAGAGGTAGGAATTACAATAAATAGTGTACCCAGTGTAGCAATCATAGGAGAGCGTAAAGGCAGTTAAGGTTTTGAGAACAGAAATTAAGAGAACTCAAGCACCTTTTCTGCATCTACATTCTGTTGCATTACTCTGCATTCTAATTTTACACTAATGGTGGAGAGGTGCAAGGGTATGTGTTATAAAGCACACAGAGGCGGCAGTATGGACTGAGAAAAGGCCCTGCAAGTGCTACTTTCTCTTTAAGAATTTCATTACTTGGGCATTTGCAGTGCTCGTAAATCTTGATCCATAGGCGAATCACATGTTGCCAAAACTTTCATTCCATTGTTATTTGTATTGATAGCCCTTCAATTGGTGATTGGGTGCAACTCTTCCTAATCCCATTTCTTAATTGAATTCCCTTCCACTGAGTGACTATATCTGCTTTATAGGGTTATGTCTGTAGTTACAAGACCAGTAACCCTATTTTTTTTATCATTAGTATGCATAGAAAAATAAACACCAAGACAAATAAAACTTTTAAATGGCAAAGCCTTTATGAAGAAATAACTTACCGAAACTCCTCTTCAGAAAAGGCGATGGGGCGATGCATCATGTGCCTCTCTATTTCTCCTCCCTGCCTTCCTTATAGGAGATATAGAGGGAGGAGAAATCGAGCACCGCCCCATGGATCGTCGCCCTGCTGCCTTTTCTGAAAAGGAGCGCAAGCAGAGTTTCTGTAAGTTATTTCTTAATAAAGGCTTTGCGATTTAAAAGTTTTATTTGTCTTGGTGTTTATTTTTTATGCATACTAACGGATTTAAAAAACAAAATTTAATGTTACTGGTCCTTTAAGGTATATTCCAGTTTTTACACTTTAGTGGATATTATCATTGAGTTTGCTTATTTGGAGGCAGATTTAAAAGGCTTTTGTTCCTTCCCTCTACTCTAGTTTGGTCCCATGACTGTGGAAATCAAAGCTCAAAAAAGCAAAGTCCAGCCAGAAACAGAACAAGTGGTTCCCAAAGCCCCCAACTTAAGGGAGATCCAGGCTATTGACCCTCTGCAGCAAGGACAGGCCCTGCTTGCCGCCAGCAAGAGGAGGAAAAAGTTGCAAAAGCGAGCGAGTGAGTGGTTGGACAGGATAATGCGTATTTGAATCGGAAGGGAGGGGGGCTGCACTGTTTTATCTAGTTCAGGGTATTGAGGGCTTATAGAATAGATCAGTGTAGTTCTCAACTTGGTTCCCCTCAAATGGGTGACGTTTAGGGGATGTTTTGCTTCAGCAACTTTGGATAAACCTCTCGTAGAAGCAGAGAATCCTGCTTATGTACAGCCAAAACTGGGAGCCAGTGATGTTGCACCTAATGTTTTGGGGTGTTCCTGTTGCGGTACATGTCCCAGATTACTCTTGGAACGCACCCAGTACGATAACAGCTGCCCCAGCAGCGTTTTGTATATGAATAATAGCGTATATTCCATATTGTGCTTCCAAAGTTAGGCACTCACACTTCTTTCCGTCTCTCCTCCTGCAGACAAAATTGCAACAAAACTGTCCGATTCGTTAACGCTAGCAATGAATTTTGGACTGAGTGATGACTGAAGCAAGAGGTGAACTTACGTAAAGCCCATCCGCGACCATAATGGTGCATCCTCTCTGCAGCCCCGACACTCGTCTTTATCATAAAATCTGGACACTGCTTTGAAGATGCCGAGGACCTACTCACACTTGTGTGCAATAAACTAGAGTTTCTTTCTGCCCAAGTTAGTGATTGAATTGCTCCACAGGCTTTTAAACCCCATTAAAGGGATACTGTCAACAAACCTCCCCTTTGAGTATACCTTTTTATTTTTTACATGCATTTTAAGAGTGGTCTGTTACTTTTAAAGGGTAGCAAGTGCCCACAATGCCTGCTGATGGGAAAAAAGGGGTTATCAAACCAGCGCTCAATGACCCAAACACCTTGTGTGCCCCTACTTTTATTACAAAATGCAGCTTCCCATCACAGACAGCAGAAGGACCCTTTTGGGCATCCCTTTTAGTTCCTACCTTTAAAGGATAAATAAACCTTGAATATAAAATTGATGAGGGTGCTATTCTAAGAACTTTTGTATTCATTCATTCATTTTTTTTTTTTAATTCCAAGCTATAACTGAATACTTGTGATGTTTAATATCAATTAATTTTGTTACAACAGCACCATCTGCTGGTCAGCGTCCTACCAGTCTGACCACTAAGTAGTCAAGGAAGTTGTCAGGAGAAAGAAAGGGGCTGCTCTGATATTCTTCTGGTTAGGAAAAAAAAATTAGAACCTTTCTCATACCTTTAGTAAGCAGCAGAACATCAGAGCAGCCTATTTCTTTCTCCTGACAACTTCCTTGACTACTTGGTGGTCAGACTGGTGGGAAGTTGACCAGCACGTGGCGCTGTTGTAATAAAATTCAGTTTATTTTTTTAGGCTATATAGACTGTGGCTTGTTATAACTATGACTAGTATCTTCAGCAGGGATCTCCAACACAATACATGCATACATACATACATACATACATACATACATACATACATACATACATACATACATACATACATACATACATGCATGCATAAACATTCTTGAAGCTGCCAAATATGAGCTTTGATTGGTTATTTGGAAGCCCCAATATAGACTGGCAGCCTACAGGAGGTTGACTTTGGCATTATACCTGGCTTTTATGCAATTAAAACTAGACTCCAAGAAAAAAAAAAATAAGCACCTGCTTTGAGGCCACTGAGAGCAACGTCCAAGGGGTCGACGAGCAACGTCCAAGGGGTCGACGAGCAACGTCCAAGGGGTCGACGAGCAACGTCCAAGGGGTCGACGAGCAACGTCCAAGGGGTCGACGAGCAACGTCCAAGGGGTCGACGAGCAACGTCCAAGGGGTCGACGAGCAACGTCCAAGGGGTCGACATGCAAAATGGTGCTCACGTGTCACTGGTTGGGGATCACTGATCTTCACTACAGCAGAATTACCCATACAAGAAGGACACACATGGACTGGACAGCTGAATCTGACAATTATGTTGGAGAGCTGTGAGTACAAACAGGCTCCAATATCACACGTTGCACTATGTTAGGTGTGGAATAGACTGTTAGAGACCAGAGGATCTGCTGGTCGCCCCAAGATCTAATGGGCCCCAGCCAAAGACAATAACTGCTTGCTCTTATTTCACCATAGGTCTGTTTACTTTTAATTATGCGAATGGGACCTTAGTTTCTATGTTGGGCCCTGGGATGCCCAGTCAGGTACTTGAAATGAGCCAATGCATTTACAGGAATGAAATCCATACTGTTACTGCAATCTTTTATACCACAAGCCTTATTTCAAAGCAGTGTGCTAAAGTCCAGGTGCAAGTCTACAGTTTTCCCCCCAGCAATGCAGCATTGTTTTCCCCCCAGAATTCCAGCCCCACTGGTTTTATCTTGTTCATTAATGACTCAGGTGAGGGTATTGTAAGTAATGTATCAGTGTCTGCAGGTGAAACAAAACTATCCAGCCCAATTAATTCCATCCAGGATGTGGCACTTGCAACAGGATCTTGACAAACTGGCAATCTGGGCAGCTAAGTGGCAAATGAGATCCAGTGTTGATAAATGTAAAGTCATGCACCTGGGATGTAAAAATATTCACTTATACCCTTAATGGGACTGCACTGGGCAAATCCATTACGGAAAAGGACCTTGGAGGCCTTGTAGATGATAAACTTGGCTGTAGCAAGCAATGCCAGTCAGCAGCATCAAGGGCCAATAAGGTCTTGAGTTGTATTAAAAGCTCCCTTGAGTCACGGGAGGAGGGGTCATTCTGCCACTTTATAGAGCACTTGTAAGGCCACATCTAGAATATGCCGTACAGTTTTGGTCTCCCTCACTCAAACAGGACATTATTGTATTAGAGAGGGTACAGAGAAGGGCAACTAAGCTGGTAAAAGATATGGAAAATCTTAGCTATGAGGAAAGACTGGCGAAATTGGGGATGTTCACGCTGGAGAAAAGGCGCTTAAGGGGTGATATGATAACTATGTATAAATATATAAGGGGATCATATAATAATCTCTCTAATGTTTTATTCACAAGTAGGTCTTTCCAGCAGACACAAGGTCACCCATTCCAATTAGAAGAAAAGAGGTTTTGCTTAAATATTCGGAAGGGGTTTTTTACAGTGAGAGCTGTGAAGATGTGGAATTCTCTCCCTGAATCAGTGGTACAGGCTGACACATTAAATAGCTTTAAGAAGGGGTTGGATGGTGTTTAGCAAGTGAGGGAATACAGGGTTATGGAAGATAGCTCATAGTACAAGTTGATCCAGGGACTAGTCCGATTGAATTTTAGAGCCAGGAAGGATTTTTTTCTCCCTCTGGGGCAAATTGGAGAGGGTTCAGATGGGATTTTTTGCCTTCCTCTGGATCAAATAGCAGTTAGGAAGCTTAAAAAAAAAAGTAAAAAGGTTGAACTTGATGAAGTTACTACTTACTATGTTACTTGATGAAGTTAACTTACTATGTTACTGCTGCTGAGTACCAAGGAGTGAACGCAACTGTGTGTGTGTTTTTGGAAATTGGATGCAAGTTGTGCGATTACTGTGTGATTCAAGCCTGTTGTGGCTATGGATGGGAACCCGGAAATTGCAACCGTAAAAATTAAAAGACGGTCCGCACACACACATTTAGCAGTCGGGGAGTGTACCCCTTTTAATTATGCCACCTTTATATCAACGTTTCGGGGGGAAAAAACCTCCCTTCTTCAGGATACTCCCCCCAAATGTTGATATAAAGGTGGCATAATTAAAAGGGGTACACTCCCCGACTGCTAAATGTGTGTGTGCGGACCGTCTTTTCATTTTTACGGTTGCTATGGGACCCGGCCGGGTCGACGGTGGACCAGCACCACTTCTGCAGGTCAGTGGAAGGAAGGTGTGCGGTAGAGATATTACAATTAACCCGGAAATTGCTCCATAGTTCCCTGTTGTCACCCCCTGTTTGTGCTGAATCACTGACTTTCTCAACTAGGGGAAGGCACGGAGTTAGGTATGAGGCCAGCGTCCAGCCCCCACCCCGGCACATGGCTCTGCTTAGCGCTACTATAAGGAGCAGGGAATGAGTTTTGCTAAAAGTTCACAAATTCATATCCCGTCACCTCTTCTAACCACAAGATGGCGCTGTTTAATTGACGCTAGAGAAAGCCACATTCCATCCATAATGGGGAGCTTTATTGCTACATGCAATTCAAAAATATCTCTGCACAGAGGGTCTGCTGCTGTTATTCTTTATATAGCGCCAACATATTCCTCAGTCCTGTGTGACAGGAGGGCGTATACAACACATACATATACCAATAAGTACAGGTTTAGCTTCTAAAAGATATCAGTTGTTATGCGGAATACAGCTGAAAACAGCGGCACCCCTCTGCCCCAAGAAATTAATATTTTGGGAACTTAAGAAAAATAAGCGTATTGACTTAGGAACAAAGATGGACGTTAATGGAAGCAATCAAATCTGTGAGGACAGGCCCTATCTGATAGCATTTAGTAGCGTCGGGTACTGATCCCTCCCCTGGGGTTTCCTCATGTTACCAGATGGTGAGATCACTAGGACACAAAGGGCAGATTCATCAGAAACAGGCTAAGATCTCCCCCCTATATTAAAACCCCTGTGGGCTCAGCCATTGTTTTCTATTTACTTGCTGGCTGCACTCAATGTAACTAGCATTTAGCATCACGTGGGTGGGTGGGGGTCTTCTACTATTCTGCTGCTCGGTAATCCTTTGCATTTATATTGTCATTATAGACCCTGCAGCATCTATCATGTGTCAGTGTAAACATGGCTTCTAAAAAAAATTATATTTGTAAGCTTTAGCATGCAGAAATAAGAAACTTTCTAAATACAATCAATTGCAAATTCTGTACCGTTTCTGAAATATGTTCACTATCCCTCTCTCAGCATCTGTTTCTTTTTTTCAATCTATCTTCATGCAGGAGTTGGGTGTCCAATATATCTTATACGGGGGCTCCTATTGCCTGGAAGATGTATTAGAGCTCACTCTGTCTCTCTACATGTAGAATTTGTGCAAAAGGCAGTTATTTTGTTAGATTTTGTTTGAACAGGTATCAGATATTTGAGTGAGTTCTAAAACATCTGCTAGGAAAGGAAGCCCCCCTATAATGGATCTAACTGTCAATGATTATCTGACACCCAACTCCTGTATGAAGAGAGAATGAAGAGAAACAGATGCTGAGAGTGCAGTCATGAACAAAAGCTTGATTATTTCAGAAACAATACAGAATTTTTAATTGATTGTATTGATCGGTTATTTCAGTGAGTAGGGATGGCGCGAACTGTTCGCCGGCGAACTAGTTCGCGCGAACATCGGGTGT
>CM044446.1:8355222-8377514 GCA_024363595.1 Xenopus borealis
AAGGCAGTTATTTTGTTAGATTTTGTTTATACTGGAATCAGTTATTTGAGTGAGCTCTAAAAACAATTGCTAGGAAAGGAAGCCCCCTATAATGGATCTAAGTGCCAATGATGATCTGACAGCCAACTCCTGTATGAAGAGAGAATGAAGAGAAACAGATGCTGAGAGTGTAATAATGAACATAAACTTGATTATTTCAGAAACAATACAGCATTTTTAATATATTGTATTTAGAAAGTTTCTTATTTCTGTATGCTGAAGCTTACAGCAATAGTTCCCCTTTATTATCTGTATAATCCATAAAATGGGCAGTGAGTATAGAAGGGGTGGGGGCAGAACACCCCAAGTTGCACCCTCAATCCCTTCAGAACTGGGTTGGCATCCCTATCTATATGTGCTGACATAATATAAACCCCTTTGGCACGTTTGCTATACAAGCGGCTATTATGATACTTACTGTGTATACCCGGATGATGCACTATGTGTCTTATAACTGATATTAGGGTTGGACTGGTCCATCGGGGGCACCGGGAGAAAACCCAGTGGGCACAGGTCCTTTTGGGCCCCAGGCACATAGGTGGGAAGTGAGGTGGATTGTGCCGTTGATGGACAGCGGGGGTTAGAGACTGCAGCAGGTGGTGGAACCTTGACTTTGAGGGGGTTCTTCTGGGTTCACCAGCCTAGCAACAACTGACATAATGGGCATTTACCTATCACTGCACATTCAGAAATAAATACACAAAACGCTAATGCGTGGATCTCCTGGCCGCACTAAGGGTGCCCATAGACACACCGATAATACAATATTTGGTGTGATCATGGTGGGGAATAAACCGACCGACACAAGGCAGAAGACTTGGATATCAGTCGGCTCAACGGGCTGGTTGGAAAATTTTGATTGGGTGCCTTTGAAAGCACCTAAACATCAACCATTGTTAGTGCTGAATAGTCACATACAGGTAGAATTCTATTGTTTCTATCTGTATATCTGACGATTCAGCTCTACATGATGAACCCGTTAAGGTTTAAAGCAAGCCAGGAGTTATAATACAGCAACATAAAAAAATAGAACTCGCCTTAAGTCAAATTGGTTAGCCACAAAAAAAGATGAAAGGATTCCTGTCGGGTGTAAACGAGTGAGGTTTGTGTCCCGTTTTTTTACAGGAAGTTCCACTTCCTCCTGTGGCAGCAGAATGGGAAGGATGGAGACAGGCCGGATGGCTCCTAGGGCTCTTTCCATGGACACCAAGTTTTAAGACCTTTGGAAAAAATGTTTCAACAAATGAGGAAAGGGCAGTAGATAGAAATGATCAGAGGCGTGGGAGTGAGTCCCAGAAGCTGGTTCTTTAGAAAGGAGATGATTAACATGAAAGTAATTCATTAGGACACATAAGGGGTCATGCTGCTACACTAGGAAGAAACCTGGTGAGCTCCAGTCTTAATTGGACCCCAGCAACCCAGATCTCTCCACTGCTTAAAGGAGAAGGAAAAGGTTAAAACTAAGTAAGCCTTATCAGAAAGGTCCACCTAAATATATCAGTAAACCCTCAAAGTAATGCTACTCTGAGTCCTCTGTCAAAAGAAACACATAATTTCTTTCCTTCTATTGTGTAAACATGGGCTTCTGTTTCAGACTTCCTGTTTTCAGCTTAAACCTCCAGGGCTAGGGCTTGAGCATGCTCAGTTTGCTCCTCTCCCCCTCCCTTCAATGTAATCTGAGCCCAGAGCTATAAGTGAGCAGGGAAACATTCAAGCAGGAAGTGATGTCACACAAAACTAATATGGCAGCTGCTATCCTAAACAAACCGACAGCTCTAGAGCGTTTTACTCAGGTATGGTAAAACATACAGAATAAATATAGCTTTGTAGCTTGCAGTATTGCAGCTAATCTATTGGCAATAAAATTCCTCCACAGCTTTCCTTCTCCTTTAACCACATCCCCACCTGGACTGATCGTGTCAAATTTAGAAGGAAGTAAGTGGAGCACCTTTCAGTTGCAGTCCCGGTGGACAGGGGCGTAACTGCAGAGAAAGCAGACCCTGCGGCTGCAGGGGTGCCCAGTAGGTGTAGTGGGCCCCATGAAGCCCAAATAATGAGCGATTTCAACATATAATGGTAAAACAAAACAATCTCTGGATATATTGAAGGCCCTAAAATTAATTTGCTGTGGGGCCCATTAACATCTAGTTACTCCACCGCCGGTGGACCTAGTCTGACCCTGGGGTCTATAATGGACATTGAAGTCAGGGTGCAAAGAACATGGGCTCAATCTACCATTTTGCACTTTACCTTCCAGCCTAGATGAATTTCTAAAGGTCTCTGTATTCCGATATGTAGTACAGAGACCTCTGATGCCCCTCCCCAAGCATACAGAAGCACAGTATTTGTAAAGGGAAACAGGGGTGGGCATTTAGGCAACCCCCCAGCTATTAACATGTTGTCCTGGTCACAAAACCATCATCAGGAATCCAGGAACAAGAAGTAGCTAAGCAAGGCTGCTGCCATGTCCAATGCATTACTCTGCCTTTTATACTAAGGAAAAGGGGGCCATGTTCAGGCTGGAAGGAGTGCCCTATCATGTATAAAACGCTAACCCACATATGTAATAAAAGGCACTAAGTTTGCCCAGCAGCAGTAACCCATAGCAACCAATAAAATGTTTACTTTTAAGCAGGTGATCAATAAATGCTACCTGCTGATTGGTAGCTATGGGCTACTGCTCCAGGGCAAACTTAGTGCATAAAATATGGGAAGTGTGGAAAGTGCAAAAAAAGTGCTCACATGCACGTTTCTGCTGCGACTGCATCTCGGCAGAAAGAGGCTGCAGAATTGCCGATCTGGGCCAGTCCGACCCTGCAGGTAGGGTTGCCACCTTTTCTGGAAAAAAATACTGGCCTTCCTATATATTTATCTTTTTTCCCTATTAATAACATTGGGATCAACCATGATTTTTACTGGCTAGGCCGGTAAAATATTGGCCAGGGGGCAACTCTACATACAGGGGTTGTCTCGGGAAAAAAAAACCGCCGGCCCCCATCGTCCCAGGGACACTCCCTGCCGCCTTCAGTTGTGGCCGTGGGTATATGGCTTGGTGTTTGCAACTGTCAGATTTGAGCTACCCACTGCCTGCCAGGAACTTCAGCACCTGATTCCATCTCCCTTTCACTCCAGTTATGGCCATAAAGTATAAGTTACAGCAAGTGGGGTCAGGGCGGTGTCGGTGGCTGGTGATGGGTTTGAGAAATTCACAACTGGGTTGGTCCTTGAGGTGGCAGCTATGGTGGCCCCCGTACACCCCAGTACTCCCTTCCCACCACAATGCAAAAGTCATGGACTAGCAGCAGACACAGGCCACAATATTAAGAACAGCACAAAGTAGCCGCCCTAGACCAGGGGCTAAATTGCACCCTGAGGGATCTAATTATGAATGCTGTAGAATAGAAGCAAGCACACTGACATTCCAATTGGGAATTACATCCCTTCCATCAAAATAAGCTATTATAAGAGATAAACTGTGCACACAGTGTGTGGCACCCATAACATTTCAGGGGAATGAATCCCTAGTTCTCATTTGAAGTGGGTTAATTTCAGCTAATTCAAATATAGCAGAGCATATTTACTAGGATGACCAACTAAAAATCCAGCATCTAGAAGCAGCCAGCAATTGGCAGTGTCTTGTTCAGGATTTGAGAAGTTCTACATTCCAGTTCCATTGGTGTTTTAACATTTGGAACTCCTTACACCATAATAAGGTCACGGGTATATGGAAGGCTTGTTATAATCAGATAGTTGTAGTTCCAATATCTAGGGCAGCAAATACGCACTTTAGGCCTCTAGGCTGAGCCTCCAGTAATGATATAGGCCAACCCTAAGCACTCCATTCTGAAGCTCACCCTAATTAGTTTTGGACTCCATTGCTCTGGGCTCCCCGAGGGGGTTCAGCACCAGTTTCAGAGCTCTGGATAGATAATCAAATCAGAAAAAGACTGGTAGGTATAGGTAACTACACTGCAGACAGATCCTCTTTAAATGAACGGTGTATCCCCTTGTTCAAAATGAGTTGGCCTGAGCATACGTTTCTCCTATTGCTTTAATTAAGAAATTGTTTTTGTTATTTCCTGGCTAAATAGGGTGAGCAGAAAAGTTTAACCCACTCCATGTTTCCTGTTTTTTCAATGTACATCATCCTTGTGCTTATTTGTAAGCCAGAAGTCATAATAAAGTGATGAGGGAAGGGGTTTGTTTATACTTAGTTCATCATAGCTATCACAACCTCAACCTGAGTCAAATTGATGGCAGCTGTGGCTGACAGTGGAAGCAGGGAGGCTCACAGCAATATATTGATAATGAGACAAAGGGCCTCCAGGATTTGGGTCCACCGGGATTTTTCCTGGAATCCCAGTAGGCAAGTCTGACCCTCGTTGGGTAAGTAAGGGTACTTTATGATAAGAAATAAATTGTGTGTTGCAAATGAAACAGAACTGGATATTGAATGATGCATCTTCTGACTGTAATCAGGTTGAAGACCTTTTTATCAGTGGGGATCCCCATTTAGGATGTTCTGTCATTCCAAGACCACTTATATAAACAATTCCATGAAAGCTTTCTTTATTCTAACCCAGAAAACAATGGAAAGAAACAACTTCAGGACATGACTGCCTTTATTGCTATGCTTTACGGGTGAGGGCAATCAACTGTGAAACTAGAGAGTGAAGAACCAGCCTGCTGAAGATCAGTGAATGGAACACGGTTTGTTTGTGTTCACCAGAAGCCATTCTATATGGTTGTATAGTTATATTATGACTCATTTCATTTAGAAACTATATGTATAAGCCTACTGCACAAAGATGGCATCATGTACCAGTGTCACACCATGTATTCACTGGAGCAGTAGATCCATGCATGTTGCCCAAATCCCTAAGAATCATCTACATATCTGGTGACTGTTGATCCCTTTTGGTTCCTACATCATATGCATAGCTTTCCATTTTTGACCCATGAGGAAGAGTGCTTATATTAGATTATATTCTACTGAGGCCCAAAAGTACATATTTCTCCTTGTTCTATCTCCTTTTCTGCTAAGCTGTCAGGCTCCTTATAAAAGTAAACCACCAAAAAAAAAGTTGGGTGCACAGGATATAGAGTTTGTTGATCACTCACCACAAAGAGCAGGTGGTCCAGGCGCACCAGCCCCTGATTACGTGGCCTGGGGGCACAAAATACATAGGGTCAATGGAAATGTACTTTTTTAATGAATCTACAATAAAGATTATATTTTAAACAATTTTTGTTGTGTCCCTTGTACCCCTCTTTTCGTTTATCTCTGGTCTGTGAGGCTCCTTACCCAAAGATGAAAGGAAAACATAAATGCACTTCTAATAAAATCCCTCTGATCTAACTGAATATTGCTTTGTATATTGGCCCGACTGATATATATGATGGCTTGGCCACATATTGATCAGGTTAGGAGGAAAATGTTGTTGTCTTGGGACAACACTTGACCCAGGCCTCCCATGCAGTTTGTCCACAGGCCAAAGGATCAGATTAGCCCTTCTAGTGTCCAGTTGAGAAGATCTTCCCATTTTGAAATGGTTTAATCGATAATGGAGGAGTGGAGAGAATAATAGCTCATAGTTCAAAAATAAAATATGCCATTCCCAAATATATATCTATGTTACAGTAAGAGTTAACCATGAGGGTAACGTTCCCCTTTAATTGCTGGGCTAAAAATAACAGGTGATAACTGTAAGAGCTCAGCGGCCTTATCTGCTAGAAGAAGGGTTAATGGTTAATGTATCTGGTCATGTTTCTGATCTGGCAGTAGGGTAGCACCCTGTTCTAGCTTTTTGCCTATCAGTGCAATATCAGGAAGCTTCACTTCCCCTTTATGTGCAGGAAAGCCTGCCCCGGAAGCAGCTTGCAGGATGCTGGTGTGTGCTAAGGGAAAGGGAGTCTGTGGGAACGGAAGCCAGAATCCGGGCAACCCTGCACCGTTTGTCATCTGTTGTGCACTTCATAAAGCAAAAGCAATAGGATAGTGGCCAAGTAAGCACAGTGCCATGTCGCTGTCTGCAGAGAAAGATGCACACAAGTGATAACTTGTCTGCACTGTACTTAACCAGACAATAAAGGAAGCGGATCTTCAATGAATCGGCCCCCTCTCAGCAGAGTAACCATTAAAATGTGAAAAAGGCCACAGTGCACTATAATCTGCCAAAACTCAAGGAAATCAGACCAGGCTGTCAGTATTTATCCAGGTGGCCCCAACTTTAGGACAATCCCTTTCAGCTGCAGAGCCATGTAGAACAAATACTTTTAGCATGTTTTAGTTCTTATGATGGGCTATGGGTGTCAGGTACTAGGGGACCCAGTCAACCACTAAAGGTAATACCTAGTTACAGTGTGTTGGCCACAACAACTTTGATTTTGGCACCTGCTCGCCAGCCATCGAGACCACATCTGGCTATGAAAATGGTGTGGTCAAAGACGGTGGCCACTGACCAGTGTCGGACTGGCCCACCAGAATATCAGGAAAACTCCCAGTGGGCCAAGGTGTCAGTGGGCCCTCATGCTGCTAAACTTTTGGCCTATTTCATGGCCATTCCCTATTTCTATGAGAACAAAGAGGCTAAATAGATGGAATAATTGATTATAGTATGTAAAGAAAACAAACCAGGAGAATAGAGGTTGATTGAGGAGATGAAGAATATTAGTACTGAGTGGGCCCCTGGTCTAAAGTTTTATGGTGGGCCCCTGGTCTAAGATTTTTGGGTGGGCCCCTAGTGTCCCAGTCCGACACTGCCACTGACACAGCTCAGCAGTTATGGATGTGGCACAGTTCATTCGGGGAAGCTGAGTAGTGCAGATGGGAAGAGGGCCTAAACTGAAATAGAAAAAACTTTGGATAGAGAGGGTGTACTTTCCCAGTAAGGCAATTGTGCTTCACATTCAGAACCCAAGCATTTCGGCCAATGGATTCAATGATTTACTCAAATCCAAGGAGCAGTCTGCATAAGGTGCTAAGTTTCCCAGCGCTACCCAGGATAAATTGTACAGAATGGCATGGGGCTAAACCAAAGAAAGTACTCTGGATAGAGAGGGTGTACTTTCCCAGTAAGGCAATTATGCTCCACATTCAGGATCCAAGGTTTTTGGTCAATGGATCCAATGGTTCTCTCAAATCAAAAGTGCTACCTGCATAAGGTGCTAAGTTCCCCAGTGCTACCCAGGATAAATTGTGCCCTAACAGAGTCCAGCACCTTGTGCAGAATGGCATAAAGACCAGGTTAAAGGAACTGTAACATCAAAAATGTTTACAAAACAATTTAAAATAGCAAAGCCTTTATTAAGAAATAACTTACAGAAACTCCACTTCCTGTCCTCTACAGAAAAGGCGAAAGGGCGACCATCCATGCTGCGGTGCTTGATTTCTTCTCCCTGGCTATTCATGGACAAGCGTGTCCTCTCTCTGCCTCTGACATGCTGTTTACGTTTGCATACACATTCTCCAATGTAGCCTCGCCAACAGCCCTTTTCTGTATGAGCCAGTTCCCCAGTCTGTACAGAGGCAACAGGTTACCATAGAGTTAAAAGGTTGAACTTGATGGGCGTGTGTCTTTTTTTAACCTAACTTACTATGTTACTATGTATGTATGTTAGATAAATGCATCTTATTCAGGAACCCAAGCATTTTGGCAATGGATCCAATGATTTTTTCCCAGTAAAAGTGACAATAAATGATGTCCTAGTGGAGCCCTGAACCTTGTGCTCAATAGCACAGAGGCTACACCAAAGAAAATACTCTGGATAGAGAGGGTTTACCTCCCCAAAGAAAATACTCTGGATAGAGAGGGTTTACCTCCCCAAAGAAAAGACTCTGGATAGAGAGGGTTTACCTCCCCAAAGAAAATACTCTGGATAGAGAGGGTTTACCTCCCCAAAGAAAATACTCTGGATAGAGAGGGTTTACCTCCTCAAAGAAAAAAAGACTCTGAATAGAGAGGGTTTACCTCCCCAAAGAAAAGACTGTGGATGGAGAGGGTTTACCTTCCCAAAGAAAAGACTGTGGATGGAGAGGGTTTACCTTCCCAAAGTAAAGACTGTGGATGGAGAGGGTTTACCTTCCCAAAGAAAAGACTGTGGATGGAGAGGGTTTACCTTCCCAAAGAAAAGACTGTGGATGGAGAGGGTTTACCTTCCCAAAGTAAAGACTCTGGATAGAGAGGGTTTACCTCCCCAAAGAAAAGACTCTTCTTTGGGAAGGTAAACCCTCTCTATACAAAGACTCTGGATAGAGAGGGTTTACCTTCCCAAAGAAAAGACTCTGGATAGAGAGGGTTTACCTCCCCAAATTAAAAATGAGACTCTGGATAGAGAGGGTTTACCTCCCCAAATTAAAAATGAGACTCTGGATAGAGAGGGTTTACCTCCCCAAAGAAAAAAAGACTCTGGATAGAGAGGGTTTACCTTCCCAAAGAAAAAAAGACTCTGGATAGAGAGGGTTTACCTCCCCAAATTAAAAATGAGACTCTGGATAGAGAGGGTTTACCTCCCCAAATTAAAAATGAGACTCTGGATAGAGAGGGTTTACCTCCCCAAAGAAAAAAAGACTCTGGATAGAGAGGGTTTACCTCGGTGTTACCGGTGTTTGCTAAGATAAATGATGTCCTAGTGGAGCCTTGAACCTTGTGCTCAATGGCTCAGAGGCTACACCAAAGAAAAGACTCTGGATAGAGAGGGTTTAACTCCTCATTAAGGCATGGTGCTTCATATTAGATAAAGGAACCAATAATTTTACCAATGGATCCAATTGTGCTTGCAGGGAAAAATGATGTCTTAACAGAACCCAGAAGTCAGAACCTTGTGCTCAAAGGCACAGCGGCTACACCAATTAATTGCTCATTAACATGCCAGTGTCAGGTTCCTAGCTGCACCAGTGGTGGCAATTAGAAAGCTTTTGGGGGGGGGGGGGCAATGCACTTTCAAGTTACACTTTAGGCTTTAATATCCCAGTTCAAAGTGTGTGCACAAAATAGCAGCCATTAAACCTGGCACCAGGGCAGTGACAAAAGCTTCACTGAGGCTGATCTTTGTGCCAATCACTTGACCGTAATCTTGTAATAATGGCGCCATTTCACGGCAGACTTGAAGTATTTTAAATAATCTACCTCTCGGGTTATAAAAGGTACATTTTATTTCCTTTTAAAAATCATACAACAAAGAATGAATATACAGATACTGATAATGAAAAAGTTCAAATCCCGACCCCCCGCCCCTTCCAAAACACTTGCATAATGTATATATTTTTTTTTTATCTGCCCCGGATAGAAAGTTATTTAGACAGACGGAATGAGCGGATTTCTCGCTTCCTAACTTACTCAATGCTGAAAAATGACAATTGAACAGGGGAAAACAGGTGGCGCTTTCAATCTGCTGAGCTAAGCGTCTGGAAGGTGGAAAATCAGCCCTAAATGCACTATGGGTTCTTATGAGGGGGATATAGAAATATATACAGGTATGGGACCTGTTATACACAATGCACGGGACCTGGGGTTTTCTGGATAACGGATCTTTCCATAATTTGGATCTTCATACCTTAAGTCTACTAGAAAATCATATAAACATAAAATAAACCCAACAGGCTGGTTTTGCTTCCAATAAGGATTAATTATATCTTAGTTGGGATCAAGTACAAGCTACTGTTTTATTATTAGAGGAAAAGGAATTTGGTTTACAGGTATGGGATCCATTATGCAGAATCCAGTTATCCAGAAAGTTCCGA
The DNA here is from genome assembly GCA_024363595.1 of Xenopus borealis. NCBI lineage: Eukaryota > Metazoa > Chordata > Amphibia > Anura > Pipidae > Xenopus > Xenopus borealis. The sequence continues at coordinate 8,365,004 of CM044446.1, forward strand.
ATTACAGAAAGGCCGTCTCCCATAGATTCTATTTCATCCAAATAATCAAAATGTTAAGAAACCATTTCCTTTTTTTGTGTAATAATAAAACAGTCACTTGTACTTGATCCCAAATAAGATATAATTAACCCTTTTTTAAACTCCCATAAATTCGACCAATTGAAATTCATTAATCAATTAGAATTTTGTAAAGTCAGGTGAATACGATCGACCAGAATTGGATTAGAGCTTTAAAAACTCGATTCCAAGTTTTCTTCTTCGAAAAAACGTGAACATCAGGAAGGCTGAAAACAACTCCAAATTGATCCCAGGACGTATTCCATAGGCTAAAACAGCAATTCGGCAGGTTTAAGGAGGCGAATAATCGCGTTTCAGTTCATAAAGGGCCCGTAAATGATTTTCAAAAATCAAATTCGATTTTTTTTTTTTAAAAACTTGAGTCGAATTTCAACAATTCCCTAGTCGAACTTGACAGTTTTAGTCATAAAAAAATGCAAAAATTCTAATTAAAATTTTCACTTGGACTCTTGCTAAAACGGCCCCTTAATGTTTTTTTATGATTTTCTATTACATTTAAGGTGCGAAGACCCACATTTCAGAAAGATCCATTATCCATAAATCCCCAAGACCTGGGCATTCTGGATAACAGGTCCCATATCTGTATTTGGATAAAATGGAGTCTATTGCCTTCCCATAATTAAGAGCTTTTTGGATAATGATTATCTGATAATGGATCCCATACCTGTGTGTGTGTATATTATATATATATATATATTTTTTTTTTTACACACCATTTAGATCTTGTAGTTTACTGACAAATGCGGTGCAAAGTGCTATTTTAGGTGAAATTGGGGGTTCAGTTGCTATAGCAACCTATGCATGATGCACCTACTATCACCTCCTATTTGTATGGCACAAGTGATTGCCGCTATAGATGCATCCCAGTAGTGAAACCAGGGAATTGCCAGCGTTCAGCCCCGGGTAGTTGCAGGGTCCTCTCGCATCAACATCAACAAGATTGTGTACTGATACTGATGATATGTCGGGGGGCCTAAGCTGCTGGGGTGGGGGTCTCTTGAGGAGATGGATCCCCAAATACCCAAGTCCAATACTGGGATCACATATGGGACAGCTGAGGGCACCATTGGCTATATTTGCGAAATAGAACCAAATAAAATCTGTGATCCTTTCGAAATTCCAGGAGGGATTTGGGCAGGCAGATCAAGGCATCAAAGGCCACTGGAGTCATTTAGGCTTAGGCCAGACGGGGAGAATCGGGGGCGATCCGTCGCCTGGCGACTTCTTGCAGCACAGAGAGCATAATTGCGCTCTGCGCTAGATTTCCGGTTTGAAAAACGGAAATTCACCTCTTAAAGAACCAGGAGTGGCATTTTTGAAGCCCCTGGTACCTAGTGGGGCGCTTCCGCCTGAGGCAAACTTCCCTGGATAAGGGACACTATTTGCACAATGAACTAGGCAAAGTACAAAAAAAAAGGCCATTTTTTTTTGGACTCCGCTTACTGTGTGGTGCATTACAAACAAGCCCTTCCATCTTCTAAATGGTACAAAAAAAATAAATAAAAGCTATATTGAAAAGCTACTTTGTTTCCTAAAAGGGATACGAGAAAACATGTTTTTTTTCCCCAAAACACATCAGTTAATAGTGCTGCTCCAGCAGAATTATGAACTGAAATCCATTTTTCAAAAGTGCAAACAGATTTTAATGACATGGGGCTAGACATATTGTCAATTTCCCAGCTGCCCCAAGTCATGTGACTTGTGTTCTGATAAACTGCAGTCACTCTTTACTGCTGCACTGCAAGTTAGAATGACATCATTCCCTCCCTTTCCCCCCAGCAGACTAACAACAGAACAATGGGAAGGTAACCAGATAACAGCTCCCTAACACAAGATAACCTTGCCTGGTAGAACAACACTCAATAGTAAAAGCCAAGTCCCAGTGAGACTCATTCAGTTACATTAAGTAGGAGAAATAACAGTCTGCCAGAAAGTAGTTCCATCCTAAGGGTAAGGCCAGATGGGAAGATTCGGGGAGATTTGTTGCCTGGCGACTAATTGCCTCTTCTTTGGGGGCAACAAATCTCCCCAAATCGCTTCCCCCTGCCTTCCAGTTACTTAATGAATAATCACCTGTGCCTATTCACACGCGGCGCTGTGTTTTCCGAAGTCACTCGAAATTGCCTCCTTAGCTGGAAGGCAGGGGGAAGCGGTTCGGGGAGATTTATCACCAGACAATTAGTCGACAGGCGACGAATCTCCCGTCTGGCCTTACCCTAAAGTGCTAGCATAAGTCACATGACTGGGGGCAGCTGGGAAACTGACAATATATCAAGCCCCATGTCAGATTTCAAAATTGAATATAAAAAAATCTTTTTGCTCTTTTGAGAATTGGATTTCAGTGCAGAATTCTGCAGAAAAGGTTCAGTAAAAAGCAGAGTAAAATGACAAACATCTATTTGTAGCTTACGAGAAAGGGAAACTTGGTTTATCAAGCTTTTTTTGTCTTTGGTTCATGTGGAACATACATCAGAGAAGTAGCTTCCTTTCAAGCAAATTAATCACTGAGCATGTCAATGACAAATGTCCCTAGAAAGACCTCAGGGTGTTCCCACGAGAGAAAGAGAGGAGGGTAGGGATACGCTGACGTAATACTCTATTTGGCCGCCAACAAAAGATTATAAATGCCGCCCCAAGGGCCACCACTTGACCACTCCTCAAAGGGTATTCACATATCTACATTCATTGTACAGAAGACTAACATTCATAATCTCTTTTGATCCCAACTGTTGGAAGCTTGACCATGGGATGTATAGGAAATCCTCAGCACCTATAAGAAATGTCACTGATACTTTTTGGGGCCTTGGATGCAACAAAGTTTGTTAGGTAATGGTCACCTTTTAGTAGAAAAATATCAAAAGCTCCAAAGTTCTGAATAGCTGCCTCGGTTAATCTAAAGTTATTCCAAAGTAATGATTTGACTTAATAAGCCTTTAAAAAAGGCACACCAGAGTGCTAGGCAGATCTTCTGGCATTTACTACATGTAAAGATGGAGGCAAAGGGCAAAAAGAGGAGTGATCACCATGGATTTGCATTTTGTGCCCTGTCCTGAATGCTAAAGGAATTGTCGCAGAGTCCACCCACATGAATACAGCTCTGCTCTGCCTTGCTCCAGCAGAATTCATGGGTTGGGTGGGTCCAGGCCGACTTCCGCACACTGTTTGAGGGTCGTGGCCAGGTGCAGACTGAATGGGCTACCTTACTGTGCTGGCTTCTGATTTCAGCAGCCACTATTTATAGGCGTGTCCCTGCTCTGTCCCCTTTCGTGATGTCAGAGATGGGCAGATCAGTTGCAGGCTTGGAGTGGATGGGTGGGGGGGGGGGTCAACTTTTTTGTACTGCACATCACTACACTGCACCTCATACTGCATTTTTAGTTTGGAATGAGGTGCAGAGCAGACGGTGATGGGCCAAGTTGGGAGGGCACCCTAGGCAAGCCTGTGTCTCATTCACTTAACACAAAAAATACCAGCACTCAGCGGCCAGCCACTCACACACACAATATCCCAGGCACAGAATTATGGATAAAGGTACATGTCTAGCGCCCCTCACCGTTCCACCCTAGGCACATGCCTCTTCTGCCTACCCCTAGTTCTGGCTCTGAAAGCAGAAAACTCCCCTGCTGCAAGTCCAACCCTCTTAGCGCACCCGCAATTGTAAATGACTCCTACGGTACCTGCAACGGAAACACTCCATTTATCAGCCTAAGGAGCACCAGTATTTACATTTAGTAAACGGATTCACAATCGACCATGTGTGCATAGATGTGTAAACCTGCTGCTGACAGGTAGTAAATGGCAATACAAGTGGGGAAGAGAAGACACATCTGCAACTATATGCTTAACACTGTTAAGTGGTTTTCTTCCTACTGGTCCAGAGCCGAGTAATACTACACGATTGTACAAATCATGTATCTGCTTGTTAAACCGCACCAGCTCTGTATCTTTTGTACTGTGAGAAATCCTGAGTTGAGTTTAAAAAAAAAACAAAAAACATTTATCACTCTTGGTTTGTGAAGAGGGACAGCATAAAAATGATCAGCTGCCCCAGGGCAAAACCCACGTAGACATTCAGTTTGTCTTCTAGTAAAATACCAGACTTAAGAGAAGAGAAATACATGGCTTTATATGTTCCCGGCCAGCACTATCAGTTCTGAATCATCCTGTACAATGAAGCTGATCTTCGTCGTTCCGTTGGGTTCCAGATGGAAATCCCTCGGCACATCCTGCAGTATTCTGGATTCCACTCGCAGAATTTCTCATTCCAGTCGAGCAAAACAAGTGAGTCAGCCCTCGTCGTGATGTGTTTGAAAGATGCAGGGTATGTTCCTGGTTTAAGTTCCTGCTCCCAGTTGAGCATACCTCATTTGGACCATCTGGTGGCTCTTTTTTTCTCTCACAAGGGTCACAGAAGAACACAGATTCATTTGCTGCTGCACACAACAGTAATAAGAACTTGCCCACTAAGGTCCAAGGTCATGAGCCTGTGTCTCAGAAGAAGCTTCTAAAAGTCTTGTGATATATTATATAAAATATCCTCTTAAGACCTGGAGCACTTGTGAAGTCAACACCACCTGCATCCAACAAATATACTTTAAGCATTTCACAGTAAACTTACTGGAGATTCTGTAACTGATGAACTGAAGGCGAGGATCAGCACTTGATCCTTCTTGTTCATGTTAAATGTCTACCAAAAGTAACGTCTAAGCTGACGCTTATAGTTTTTCAGCCTTAATAAAGCCAAAATGAATATAATGAGGGTAACAAAATCTGTATAGTTTTCTACGTTGAGTCTAAAGAGTCTAACTCAAAGACCTCATCGCTGGAAGGGCTAGTGAAGAATGAGTGACTAGAAGGCCGATTGTCTTCTGGACTGCTGAGGCCCAGACTCTTCTCAAAGTCCAACAACTGTCCCATAAAGTTAAAATTTGGCGAGATGTTCGTCTTTTTCCTCTTGACAAAATCATAGGCGTCGTTCAGGGATAGGTTGAGCTTCTGCATGAGGTAGGCCACGGTGACAGTAACAGATCTGCTGATTCCAGCCAAACAGTGCACGAGTACCCCACAGTTATGAGACGCCGCCTCATCTAGAAATGAGAAATATGAACAACTTTCGTTACTATCACTGGTATTTATCATAGTCACTGTTAATTGCAGGAAAATATGTAATTTAATGATATGACTCCTCATTGCCTACCACAACCTCTCTAGTGCACAGCATATACAACATCCACAGTACAGAAAGGGTTTCCTAATATAATGTACTGAAGTAACATAAACTGGTTCCGACAACTTATGACATTGTCTAATATGGGAGTCCTCAGCCTGTTTTCCCCTTGAGCCACATTCAAATGGAAAAAGGTTGGACAGCAATACAAGCATGCAAAATGTCCCTAGGGGAGCCAGATATAGGTTCTTGATGGCTACTGGTAGCCCTTATGTGGACTGGCAGCCTACAGGAGGTTCTGTTTGGCAGTACACCTGATTTTTATGCAACCAAAACTTGTCTCCAAGCCAGGAATTCAAAAATAAGCACAATGATATGAACAGAAGGATACAGTAGATGAGTGTTTGTAACATGATTGAAGAGGGTGAGAAAGGCTTCCTGGAAGGCTCCCAGTCCAACGATTATAAGTCTAAACCAAATGGATTTACTGAGTAATTTTTTATACGTTTCACAATTCCATTGGCTTTTCCAGCTCATCTGAGTGAGAGTAGATTCTCAGGCTTTGGAATGATCACTACTAGACACAGTTTCCTTTAGGTACCATCTTGAAAACATTCTCATGGTCCCCCAACCCTGCGTCAGTATGAAACAAATTAATTTTGATAGCTTAACAATATGTGTGCCCTCTCCATCATACCCACACTACAGAGAGCGGAGAGGTAAAAATAGATCCAGAGACAAAGACAATAAATGGCAAAAAAGGAGGGGAGGAGGGACATCCATTAATGTAACCTTATCCGGAAAGCAGTTAGAATCCAAGCTGAAGGTCAGACTCAAAGACAAACACATGCAAGACAAACATGTCCTCAAGATGCCTAGAAAGATACAAACCACACATTTTTATTGCTTAATCTTTATTGCTACCTGGCCAAGGTTCCAAATCACAATGCGGCGGATTAATGCATGTGTTGTAAAAATTCATGGCTCTATTCTCTACTCCAAAATCAATCCGAGGAACTCTCATTTTCACTGATTTCTGTATAACTTTCACATAATATACACTGAACCTGATCTATTATTTAGACAGCTGATAGATACTGTAATAGTAAGTCAGTTCTTAAAGGGACACTATCTTTGTTTTCTTTTGTTTGCTTACTCTTCTATATATTATTTTGCTTGTATATTTTTAACCCAGGCCGTAACAAATATTCACACCTACTAATAAGATTCTGCCGATAGATGATGAATGTATGGAAGACTAAGGCTAATGTTATGCAAGACAATTTGCCCATCACTACCATTATGTGATAAAACAGCAGCCGTAAGAGCTCCTTCAACCATCTATCACCACTTCCTACAGTCATCAACTGAAAATGAAGTGCCTGAACCAGAGGCAGTGATGGCAAATAGACCATGGATCATAGTAGACTCTACTACTACTAGAAAAATCCATCAATCCTTGACAGCAAGCATGTCAAGGCTGATAGCCAAAGCAGGCTTTGGCCAAAACATCCTCAATCAAGTCCAAGTCTATGGCAGCCCTTGTGGCATTTGCCACAGTTACCAGATTTCCAGTCTGGACCTGGGTATTCTCACAAGCAGCATCAACCCATCTAATTTAGCCACCGTAGCCTCCATGAGGGCCAGATCAAGGTAGTTTGGCACCCTAGGCAAGGGGTACAATCAGCGCCCCACCCCGTTCTGTATGACCATTTCCCACCTATTCACTTTTTCTTAAATAAAGAAACCTTATAACACATTAATGAATCAAACTGTATGTGTGCCAACCAGCCCTTAATCTGTACCTGTGTCAGCAGCACCCAAAATATTGCTCCCAATCTGTACCTGTGCCAGCCAATAGCACCCAAAATATTGTCCTTAATCTGTATCTGCGCCAGCAGCACTCAAAATATTGCCCCAAATCTGTACCTGTGCTGACAGCATTGCCCCCCAAGTCTGTACCTATGCCATCAGCCATGGCCCCCCCAAATATGTATCTGTGCCAGCAGCCATTGCCCCCGCCCAAGTCTATACCTCTGCCACCAGACATGGCCCCCCAAATATGTATCTGAGCCACCAGCCATTGCCACCCAAGTCTGTACCTGTGCCACCAGCCATTGCCCCCTAAGTCTGTACCTGTGCCACCAACCATTGCCCCCTAAGTCTGTACCTGTGCCACCAACCATTGCCCCCTAAGTCTGTACCTGTGCCACAAGTCTGTACCAGCCATTGCCCACCAAGTCTGTACCTGTACCGTCAGCCATTGCCCCCCAGGTCTGTACCTGTGCCACCAGCCTGTGCCAGAGCAGCCGCAAAAGTATTGCCCATGATCTGTGCCAGGCAAGTAAGAGGGAGGTGAGGACTGAAGTAGAACAGAACGCTGCTGCTGGAAACAGGGGCGAAGTTTAAACTTTAAGAAATAAAAAAAAACTCCCTTCAAAAGTGCGCCCCCCCCATGACTGCGCCCTAGGCAGCTGCCTACTCTGCCTACCCCTAGTCCAACTGTGACCTGAACCTCTAAAGGGGACTGCAGGTAATAGGGACCTTCTGTGTTTGCAGACAGCCAAGCTACTGACTATGCAAGTTGTTTCTGTACCATCAAAAGTCATAAAATAAGGCTTTTCATCAGAATAAAAGAGTAATTTAACATACATAGATACATTCGCAGTAGACTATAGCTGTAGACTGCAAGTACGAGAGACCAGTCATGCACATAATTATCACTCTTTAATCCACATATTTAATATATGTATATGCTTTTTAAAATTTATATTAAATGAGGATAAGAAAATGTAAGAAACGCCATCAAAAATGTATTTTTCCTTAATTAGTACTTACCAATAAACTCAATGGCTTCCGGAAAAAACTGGGATAAGTTTTGGCTCCAGTGGTCGGATATAGGAATCTGCTTGTAGTGAAAGTCTCCATCCTTCTCGAAGATATTGGGGAGATTCGGGGTGACGTTAAGGATATAGCGTATGCCAAGTTTAGCCAAAGTGTCAATGTTCCCAGAATCCCTTGCACTGCCCAAATAAAGGTGTGGCAGGATTTGCACAGGGAAAGATGGTGCCTGGTTTCGTGGGCTCATACCTTCAGAATCCACCCCACTCAAAGGCTCCCGGTCAAGGTCTGATTCAAAGTCTGAGCAGTCGGAAGTGATGGACAATCCACCGAGTCCTAGCACTGGGGTCGGAGGCAAGGGCGAGTTGCTGGCACAACTTGTGCAGTCAAGATTGGTTTCACAATGGTGAGGAAACTCAACTTGAAATTTGCTGAACCCACCTATGAAAATAGGATTACCATTAGTTACAGCAAGAAACGGCAGCTATGAAAGCAACAGTATCAAAAGTAAGTGCAATATCATTGGTAAATGCGCTTTGTATTTGGCAGGTACCTGCAACTTGTCTACTCCTGCTGGGGTTCCTGCTACTAATGGTTCAGTTAAGATGTATGTAGCAGTTGCTATAGATAGGGATAAAGGATAGGAAGAAGGATTTTTTCCTCAGGGTACCAAAAATGATTTTATATTGATCTTTATAACAGCAAAGAATTGCTTTAAATCTAATTTGGTTCCTGACTTTTGAAGTAGGAAATTAGGTTTCATTGTAGGAAATTATGGAGTCAACTATAATATTCTGAGATAATATTTGAATTATGTCGTGTTTTACTTTTAACCTATAAACTGTGCTTTTGTCACTTCACTCTATTATGGCCTTCTCCTATTCATCTTCAAGTCTATATTTAAACCACTGCTTGGCTCCTCCTGATGAAGCCCAGATGGGTCTAACGCTGGATGGTCACCCACTTGTCTAATAACGTAAATAACATTTTAATGCACTAATCAAACACTTGGCTGTGGGGCTAATTCTATTGCACCAGCTTGTTTCTTCTTCATGGGAGGCTTAGTCTGTGCTGTCCCTTCAGCCAAGACTCTAATGCCTTCCCTGTTGTTTTCTAACTACCTGTAGAAATAAGTCAAATCAACCGGACTTGCTGTTTTTTTTTCTTAAAGACGTTTCATCGGTCATCCAAATGTCTCTCTCTATTCAGAATGAGAAAACAACTTATTTTATAAAAAAAAAAATGTGGAACGTCTTCCAGTTAGGGTTGCCACCCGGCCGGTATTTTACCGGCCTAGCCGGTAAAACACCTGCCAAGGCTGGGGCCGGTATTAAAAATTTACCGGCAATGTAGCTGCCGGTAAATTTGTAATACCCTTAAAAAGACCCATCGGCCAGCCCCCAATCCCCTTTAAACTTACCTTTTTCTCTTTCTTCCAGGCTCCGCTTCGTGGCCACGCCCCCAAATGGCACCGCCCGCCCCTTTTGACATCACAGGACGGCCCTTTTATGGCCTGCCCCTTTGTGATATCACGATTCGCCCCTTTTTTGCTCCGCCCCCATGCCGGCAGGTAAAAAAATATACAAAAGGTGGCAACCCTACTTCCAGTTGATTTGCCTTATTTCTACAGCTACTGTATACCATGACCTGGATGAAGGAGAATCTTCACAAACATGTGTTGCAGATATCTGTAACCTAATCATAATATGCCACATTGTGATTTACCTTGAAGGTAATAAGCTTGGCATCCTTCCTTTCGAAGTTTATGCAGAAGCATCACAAGAATGGGTTCTTGCTCATCCCCGTGACTTTCTTCAAGACTTTCAAGGCTGGATGTGCACTCGTCGTATAAAAGGGCCACTCCCCTTACTGTTGGAGGGGACCCTGGAAGCAGGGAGTGAGCTGAGAGATTGCCCTTGCGTAGCCGCCGAAGCATCAAGCCAGGCAGAGCCACATGCAACGCTTTCTCTACGTGTGAAGAATCATAGAGTTCACGGCTTCGACAGTCCAAAATACGAAGATTCTGCGACAGAGAATCCAACTCCTCCCTAAGCCATGTTGTTGTTTTACAAAGGGGCTCCATTTGGTTCTGTTTAATATTCAGGCAGCCACGGAAGTGGAGAAGGTAGAAGGTCCTGTCCACGTCAGATAAAAGCTTTGCAGCCACACAGAGCTTTATTGTTCAGGGCATCTTCCTGATGAAATGCTAGAATCTAGAAATCAAACCGAGGCAAAGAAAATAAAACTAAGCATTGAACAACGGCAATTCTTTGTTTCTGGGTCTTTGGCCAGACAGCCAAGCTCATAAACTGACTCCTACTAATAAGTTACTGGCAGGGCTGTGCACACTTTTGGTGGTTGAAGAATAATCTTAAAGGAGAAAGGTCTTTTAACTTGGGGTGCCAAAAGTTAGGCACCCTCCAAGAGATCACATGAACTTACCTGACACCAAGGGCTAGTGTTCCAAGGGCCAGTGCAGAAAAACTGCACTGGCCCGGGGTTATTCCAGGGAGCACCACGGAGAGAGTGGCTTTTGGCTTCTTCTTTCTTCACGTGGGTGCGCTTGAGCAATAGAGAGCAGAACTTTAACAAAGAAGTCAGATATTTTGTTCTACTGTGCACGCGCCTCTCCTGGGAAATTTGAAGACAGAAGAAACCAGAAGCCGATCGTTCCGTGGTGCTCGCTGGAAAAAAATCCTGGGCTGGGGTTTCAGGTAAGTACCTTTCCTTCTACTTTAAAGAGGTTGTTCACTTCTGGTTTACTTAAGTTAACTTTAGTATGATGCAGAGAGTTATGTTCTGAGATAAATTGCAATTGATTTCTATTTTTCAGTATTTAAGGTTTTTGCGTTACTAAGCTTTTTATTTAGCCTCTGAATTTTCGGCAATCTGGTTGCTAAATTTCCCTAGCAACCATGCGTTGACTTGAATAAGAAACCAGAATAAGAACAGGGGACGCCTGAATAGAAAAATTCAATAAATTGGCAGCTTTAAAGAGCATTTGTTTTTAGAAGGGGTCAGTGACCCCCATTTGAAAGCTGTAAAGAGTCAGAAGAAGATGGGGAATAATTAAAAAAAAAAAAACAAGACCAATTGAAGTTGCTTAGAATTGGCCATTCTTTAAAGTGGACCCGACACAAAAATCTGTATAATAAAAGTCCTTCTCAAATTAAAAATGAAATCCAATTTAAAATTTTTATTAAAGCATTCATAGCTATTTTAAGCTCATTTAAAAATCTCAGCTGTCAATCAAACATTGTCTGCCACTCCTCTATGCCTTAGGCATAAAGGCGGGGCAGATAATTACTTTCACTTTCCATTCAGCACTTCCTAGATGTCACTGCTCCCCACACATTCCCCCAGTTCTCTTAACCATTTAATTGTGTAGCCAGGACATGGGGATAGACATTGGGTCCCCCATTCTGGTGCACAAACAAGATTCTGAGATGATACAAGGCTTGTCTTAATAACAGTGTCCACAAAATGGCTCCTGCCTGCTTGCTATAATTATGAATTCCCAGACTGAAGACAAGAATCAAATAATTTATATTGTGCAATTAATGTTCATTTTGCTTGACTAATGTGATAAAATATGATTTTGAATATTTTTTTGGGGTGACGGGTCCACTTAAACATATAAAAAGTTAACTCAAAGGTGAAACAGCGCTTTTAAGATCAGCTGGAAGTGTGTAGGTACCTATAGTACTGATAAAAACTACTTGTTGACTGCTTGCTACGTAGCCTCCTCACAGTTTAAAACAATTTGTCACCTATGTTAGTAATCCAAAGCCAGATTGTTTGTAATAGAGTTATTTTTGGAAATATTTTCTTTTTATATAAATTGAGGCGGCCTTGAATTTGCCGCCGCCCCCCCCCCTCCACATGGCGCTCACTTTTTCACAGCGCTAGTGCACTGGAAGAGCCAAATTTCCGGGTTGAAAACCAGAAATTCAGCACTTAGTTACCAGGACCTCAACTCGCCTCATTGGTGGAGCGCCCCTGAATTGAAGATAAGACACTTTTGCAACTGTTAGTGGGCTAAAACGAAAAAAAAAAATGTTTTATACTACTTGTCTACAAATGTTATGGCAATTAGAGCACTCCTGCCACTGCCACTAAAATTATGCAAGTTTTTCTGGAACACTGAATTTCACCAAGCACTGTATGAAATACTGAACATGCCCTTAACATGCCAGCCTATTTTTACTGTACAAGCTACTATATGATAAACAGCAGTTGTGATTTTACATGGAATTTTAAATTGTCCCTAACAAATTGAGAAAAAATAGCAAAAGAGAAGAATATCAATTATCCCCGCTCCTAATGGCACACTATTTTTTTGTTGTTGTCCCACAGTGACACTCCCTTATCTCACTGTTACTATAGGCACCATCTCTCCCTACTATACCTGCTATCCCACAGTCA